>CM076578.1:793372980-793972980 GCA_034641835.2 Pinus albicaulis | reverse complement strand
GCACCCTCATCCTTGGGGGACTTAGAGTGCCCACTCAGGAGAGGTTCCTTTGGAATTCATTCCATCATCCAACATAAGGCCAATCTTCATCCACCTCCAGCAGCACAGTCTCTAGAAATTTCACAATTCAGGAGGGTAGTTTCAGTGGAGGGTTGATAACCCAGTTTATTGAGCTTATTTTTCTATGAGGGGAGCATCCCTTCATCCGGAAATTCATTTGGAGGAGTATCAGCCACCTCCCATCATTTATCCAGTTTCATAGCGTAATTTAGCCCTAGGTTTGCATTTTTCATATCGTGTATTTCCGAAAACCCTTTCTAGGTTATCTTGGAATTGTGCTAGAGAGACTATATCTCTTATCCCAGAATTTTCTAAGCATCATATCAGCAGATCCATGTATTCTTAGTTACCAGCTACAGTTATTCTCAATAGGACTGTGTAGCCATAGCTTTCCGACATTTTGTGTGACAACAGTGTTTCATGTCTTGGTGTATTGGGTTATTTCAGGCTTGTTTTGCCTAGCTTGAGTGTCCTTTTCCTCAAGATTGTGTACTCATTTTCTGCTATGATATATAATAAAATGGCTCAATGATCTACTCATGTTTTGATGTATTGATATTTACTGCAATTTCCAGTTTTATGTTCAATATTCCTATTTTTCCTGTTTTGGAATATTACACCTCTTCAACACTACTAAGTACTCTCTTATTCTTACTGAATATATATATATATATATATGCCTATGCAGACTTATAATAATATACATATGGAGTCTAGAACCAATTCTGGTTCAGATCCAAAATCTGCTCAACTAAATCCTAAGGATCCTCTCAGATCCACAAAATCATGAACCATCTTCTAATCTAAGATTTACAATCAGTATTTCAGAATCTCTCAATCCTCACCAATCACTCATGTTCTCTTACATTCAAGAACATTTACAAATATGCCTCACAATATTTAATTAAATCCTATTCTAAAGTTCTCACATAAAACCACTCAAAACATTGAAAATTACATTAATTAAATACTTAGGGAACCAACTCCATTGAAAACGCAAGACCCCTTAGATTCTACTAAATGTACAAAATTTGGAACCATGATGCTTCTGTATCAAAATACAAGAAAAAAAAATCAATTCCAAACATTAAACACAAAGACACAAAAAATTCTAATGTCAAATGTCAATTTGGTTTAGCTCTGATGATAGGGAGAAATGTTATCCTCCCCACCCAAGTTCAATTCTTGCATGTGACATGTTGAGCTCATAATCAGTATTTCCTACAATGGATTTGATCCTTGTTGTTTGAGGAGTCCCTTGAGGATTAGGACATATATATTCCTCATATGTAATATAAATATATTTTTCATGAAAAAAAAAAACTAATATCAAACAAAGTTTTTAACAAGCAAACATCTTTAAAAGCATCAAAAAATAAACAATCAAACAATTATTCCAATGTCAATTTTTTTCAAATGGTTGAACAATTCTAAGGAGAAATATTGAAAATGAAAATAAAAAACAATGCTAGTATTAAACATTTTCAAACATGCAAAGAATTCTAGTGTCAAACAATGAAAACTCAAAAGCATGAACACAATTCTAATGTTATATTTTCAAACAAGCAATCTATTTTAATGTCAAACATTGAGAAAATAAAGAAGATATGATAATTTTATTAGTATCCAATGAATAACCACAAAAGTGGGTCTATGAGATTAAAGAATACAAGAATTACTGATATAATGTCGTAGTGTAAGTGCATATTTTGATGTCAGGCATTTACAAACAAAAAAACAATTATAATGGCATGTAATACTAAATCCATATACTATTTAAATTATACAAATACACAAATAATTATAATGTAAAATATTAAAAAATAAGTGAATAATCTAATGTTAAGCCTTGAGGGTTAGCTCAATTGGTCGAGTATTTGTTGTTAAGCACATTTTCTATTAGGAGGTCATGGGTTCAATTCTCTCAATGTCTTCGAGGTTAGCCTTAGTGTTTGAGCCAGTGGGAAGTGATCCCCTTGAGTGGATCTACCTAGAACAATATTTTGTGGACGTAGCAAGTCATTGATCTCTGGTGATCGTGAACCACATAGGGAAAAAAAGTGAAAAATCTAATGTCAAATAGTTTCCAATAGACAAACAATGCTAATATCAAAAATTAAAAATAGAAACAAAAAGCAATTCTAATGTTGAATAATTTCAAATAGAAAAACATTTTTAATGTCAATCTTGGAAACAAAAAAAATAGGAAATCTTACTATTATTGAACATTTTTCAAACGACCAATCAATTTTAAGGTCAAATGTTAAAAAAACAAAAACAAGAAAACAAACTCTAGTGTCACACATTTCCAAACAAGCAAACAATTCTAATGTCAAATGAGTTCAAACAAGAGGAAAATTATAATTTAAATAATAAATATATACATCATTCTAGTTACACAAACATGCAACCAAGTCTATTATCAGATAAATTTTCAAACAAGTAATAGTTCCGATGAACAAACATTTTTTATGCCAAACATTGAAATCATAAATAAGAAAATAACTCTAGTCTCACACATTTTCAACAAGAAAACCATTATGATTTCATTTAGGGAGAAAAAAACTCTATTCATAAAAAATTTTCATATCACTCTTCATTGCCATCATCCTAGTTATCTTCCTTACTTGGAATTATTACATTGTTGTTCTCAAAAATATGTTTAGATCTCAAATCATGTCTTAGTATAAATCACCAATTCCCATCTAGCACATTTGGGTAAAAAAACACTTGGTTGCATTGTTTTAAGAAAACATAAGGCTCCTTAGTTGTAGACCACATTTTTTAAGAGTTAATGCATATTAGCCCAGTGTCATGATATTCCTTTACATTTATTGGATAAAAGGTATCCATGAACTTGCAACTAAAAATAACACATCAAAAATATGAGAAGTCCAATTGCATGATCTCTTTTATCTTTCCAATGTAGCCTAACTTCCCCTCTATTAGGTTTTGATCACGATGTCTAACACAATTAATTGGTTGAACTCAACCTCCACTCCAAAAATATTGTGTCATGTGCCCATTATCAGCATCTTAACTACAACAATGATATTTGTATGCCCACATAGATGGGAACAAATTTAAACAAATGTACCTCTAAAAATCTAAACAATGGATAGTGTCATATGCCAAATAACCTAGCATTAATAAAACTATAATACGTGTTACAATTCAAATGTGCATTATAAATTGAATGTGGTACTCAAAAAATTTATTACAGTGTTTTTCACCTGATTCCTATGTTTAGTTCATCTTCTCCACAAGGGTAATGACCACGCATGCCATATTTCTCTATGATATAGTTAGCCACCCAACTATTGGGATAGATCATTGGCATATTTTCTTTTACATAATCAAAATAAGGCATGATTCTACCATTCAATTATCTAAATGTTGTCCTATCACTATCCAATTTCCTTCTTTTCTCTTCATACAATGTGACCCATGGTTTTTTTTCCTCCACATTGTAAGGAATAAATTTATTGATGGAAAAAATTTCTAAATTTGATGATGTATACAAGAATTCAAAACGAATAGTATGAGATCAAATATATATTATTAAATTTAGTCTAAATGGTTTCTCTATACAAAATTGACAAAAAATAAGTGACTTACTCTTTATCATGCACATTTTTCATTTCATTCAAAATAACTTCCCTTCCCTTTTATCCTCATCCAATTGGTCACCCCAAACTACTATCCCTAGTGTGTTTTCAATATGCTTTATGTACTCATTATCATAATATAATAACTCATATACCATGTACCCCTCTACCATAGGTCCATCTGGTTTTTTCCTTTTTTGAACAAACCCCTTCATTTTTCATGTACCTCTCTAAGAAGAACATCAAATGACATGATAGCACCCCTGCTAATTCAACCTCATCAAATAAGTAAATTAGAAGATGGATCTACAAGTCCATAAAACTCATGAGCATTTCCTTCTCAACATATAAACAATCTCAACTATTTCTCAATGCCATCGTGGAATGTTAGCCATATGAATCTCTTTTGATGTGATTCAATGTACAATTGCAAATAATTTCAATATTCCATGTTCCAATTCTTAGGGGAAGTCATGGTTCACACAAACATGCATGAACAAAGTATAATGACACTACAAAATAGACACACACTTAGTTATTTTCCATAAAACCTTGAATTCACATTATATTTTAACCTACACTATAGAAAAATAACCATTGATTTGAAATAAATATCCTTAGAAGTATTAGATGGTCATGTGATTTCAACCCTAAAAATTTTCCTTCTATAGTGAAGCAACATTATAGAAATTACCCATATAAATAAGGTGCCTTCACACTCAATATAACATCCTTCTGTAGAAATTCCTTGTATATTTTGAAACTCCTAATTGTAATATTCTAAAACAATAGACTTGAATCTATACTACCAATTTCGGAAACCAATAAACGATCACGAAATCACAAAGCATACAAGAGAAAGAATTCAATCAACACATTACACAATGATTTCCTGGGGAAATCCATAGCTGAAAACCCCTCCTATCTATATATTTAATTAGTTATACAAATATGAGAAGATTACAATTCTTTTCTCAAGCCTGAGAAACCTCTGCACTATCTCTATCTATATCAATGCTTCCAAGACAAACCTAGGCCAATACCTAGCCAATTTTCTTCTTGCCAAGATCCCTACTTCCTTGCACTGTCTCCTTGGGTAATTGTCCCATATTAATTAGGGAAATCCCCATCCAATACCATGCAATCCATCTAGGGTCTTCCTCTGACTGCATGCACCACCTGTACAATTTGGTTGATTATACAACTGATAGTACACTGCCCTTGAACTCCAATCTCAACTGGGTAACTCTCAGTTATGACATGCATGAGTTATTTATGGTTTATTTATCAGTTAACTGATTGATCATACAGTGCATAACTCTCTACTATACCTCTCAGTAGTTCCTCCAATAGTTGGACCTATTTAAAGTGACTTTAACTCAAATAAACTGAATTAATTAATTACAACTCAAAATAAACTCAATGAGGGCTCCTAAAAAGTTGGAACCACTCTACATGACTCAAGTTAGAATCTCGAATCGAATTAACTGAACCAACTAAGTCAAACTAACTTATTTAACTCGTACAAGTTGTCATGTGATGTGGAATTACAATTTTCTTCTATTTTAATTCAAGGGAAAATTAAATTAGAATCTTTCTTGGTGCCATTTTCAACACTCCCTCTCAACAAGAAAGGGATTATCAGATACCCCGATCCTACCTATATGGAACTTGAATTTTTGTCTTGATAATTCCTTCTTCAAGATATATGCATCATGGTCCTCTGTAGGAATGTACTCTAGCATCATGATTTGTCTTTGTACACAATTTCTTTTATGGTGGTATTGGATGTTGATATGCATGGGCCTATCATGAAAAACTGGATTCACCGAGAATTTGCTGCAACTTTGGTTGTTACAGTAAATCATTGTAGGATCCATATGTTGACCAAACAACCCCACAAGGATCTTCCTCATCCAGATAGCCTCACAAGTTGCTTGACTAGCAGCCACATACTGTGCTTCTTTTGAACTGATTGCAATTGATATTTGCTTCATGCTGTACTAGGAAACTGTTGTTGAGCCAATACTGAATATTCCACCTAATGTGCTCTTCATGTCGGATGGACTCCCTGGCCAATCTGCATTTGTGAATCCTTGTAGCTTCACTCCCTTTGTCTGCCTGTACGAAATACCAAACTAAGTTGTGCCTCTGAGGTATCTCAACACATGTTTGGTTGCCTTCCAATAGAGCTTGGTTGGATTAACCATTGCTTGACTAAGTTTTTTAACCGCATAACACATGTCCGGTCGTGTGTTCACGAAGTACATAAGTGAACCCACAAGATTCCTATAAATGGTAGCTCCTACCACTTCGCCTGAAGTAGCATCTTCCTTCCTCCAATTCCCTGGAAAAGGAGTCTCCATGGGTTTTTTTCTCTCCATGTGAAACTTCTTTAGTATATCGTTGGCATACTTGCCTTAAGAGACAAACATTTCCCCATCTCTTTGCCAAATTTCCAAACCAAGGAAATAATGAAAGAGACCCATGTCTTTCATCTCGGATTCTCTTTCCAAATCTTCTTTGTAATATTTTATCATTTTCTCATCACCTATTAGAACTAAATCATCGACATATAATACTATAATCAATAATTTACCTTCAACCACAATATGGTAAAGGTTTGCATCTGCTTCACTTTTGTTGAAGCCCAACCTGGTGAAATAGTTGTCGATCCTGGTGTACCAAACATGGGGTGCTTGTTTCAATCCATATAGTGCTCGCTTGAGTCTGCACACATATGACTCTCTATCGAAGGTCTCAAATCCTTCTAGCTGCTCTATGTACACCTCTTCCTCAATCACTCCATTGAGGAAATTTGTATTTACATCCATCTGATGTATTTTCCATCCCATCTAAGCTTAAAGTGCTAAAATAGATATGACTGGAGAGTACCTTTCTATTGGATCAAAGGTATCCTCATAATCTATTCACTCCACATCAGAGAACCCCTTTGCCACAAATTTGGCCTTGTGTTTCTCAACACTCCCATCTGTTGCTTTCTTCACCTTGTAGATCCACCTGGATCCTACAACTTAATTTTCCTCTGGTCTTGGGACAACTTCCCATGCATTGTCACTGATAATGGATTCATACTCCTCTACCATGGAATCAACCCATAATAGTTTCTGCATTGCTTCCTCGAATGAGGATAGCTCACTCTCTACACTCTTGCTCATAAGAGCCATGTAGCCAGTGCATCAATCTGATGACCTCCTCTGCCTGCACTGTGATTTGGGTGTTCCCACATTCTCTCTAGTTGCATGCATCAACCTATCAGCCTCTCTAGTGTGTTTCATTCCATCTTTGGATGTCTCTACATGAGTGGGTTCTTCCACTCTCTACTCCTATGCATGTGGTTTCTCCACATCATTCTGAGGTTCTTCTTTTGGAGCTAAAATCTCCTCATATGCATGCAACTAAATCTCCCTCTCAAGGTAAACTTGCATGGCCTTATCTTCATCGAATTTCACATTTCTATGAACAAATTTCATGTTGTGAGATGGCAGGTACACCCAATATTTTTTAGGTGTATTAGTGTACCCCATAAATATGTCCAACATAGCTGTTGGTTATATGTTTTTCCGTGCATCCTTGGAAACATGACAGGAGACTGATGAAACAAAGTTTTTGAAGTATGCCACATCTGGTTTCTTACCTAAAAAATCTTCCTTTGGTGAACTCATTCCAAGAATCCGATGAGGACTCCTATTTTGCACATATACCGTTGTGTTGCATGCTTTCACCCACAAGTGCAACGATAGGCCCTAATCATGCAACATCCCTCGTACAACTCCCATAATTATTATTTTTTTCCTTTTTGGAACCCATTATTTTGTGGGTTATGGGGTGCTATTAACTCTCGCTAAATGCCTTCTGATGCACAGAAGTTCTTGAATTCATTCAACACATATTCTCCATTGTTGTTGCTCCTAAGAGCCTTCACTTTTCTACCTGTGTCTTTCTCAACAACTGCTTTGAACACACAAAATTTTGAGAACTTCTAGCCTTTCTTATGCATGAATAATATCCAACACTTGCGTGAGAAATCATCTACAAAAATCACATAATACTTGTGTTCGTTCATGGAGGATGTTGAGAATGATCCACATACATCTGAGTGAACTCTTTCAAGGATTGCTTGCACTCGACTGTCCTTATCATGAAAGGTCACTTTGGTGTACTTCCCTATTGTACACCCTTTGAATGTATCATGATTCTCAAGTGCACCCTTGGGAAGTCCTGTAGAAATTTTTTGCATGATATTCAAAGCCCTATGGTGTAGATGGCCCATTCTTCTATGCCATAACTCATTGATGTCTCAACTCTGCACCTTCTCTGTTTTCGTGCTCAAAGCATCACAATATTCTACATCCAATTTGTAGAGGTTCTTTACCCGTACCTCGATATTCTTCACCTGTCCCATCACTATGTGACAAAAGAATGCCTTTCCTTTTCTAAAAATCACATCGTAGTCATGGTCTTCCAACATAGCAACTGAAACTAAATTCTTCTTCAAACCTGGAACATACATGACATATTTCAATGTGAGAGGAGAACTAGACTCGATCTGAAAAGTAACAGTACAGATGTGGTTCACATTATACCTTCCATAGTCTCCCATATCTATGTGCATTTGGGGGTCCTTCTCCTACAAGTCATTGAAGAACTCTTTGTTTTCTGTCATATGGAATGAGGCTCCACTATCTAGGTACCACACACTACCCATCGTTGATTGCACCATGCATGTGATGAGGGTGAAATCCAACTAGAATTGTGAAGCAAGTGCTTCACCTTTCGTTCCTCCTGAGGGCTTCTTTCTAACCTTCTTGTGCGGACAATTTGTGGCATAGTGTCTTAGCTTGTGATAGTGAAAAAATTTAATCTTCAACAATTCCTTTTTCTTTCCTTCCTGATCAGAATCTGATTTGGAATGAGATGACTTCCATTTCTTTTCCTTTCCATCCAATACATATTTCTCCTCATCATCATGCTTGGATGAGGATCCATCTCTGTTGTTCCGCTGAATCTCTTCTTTCACCAAGTCGTACCACAAATGCTCCCACTCTAGTAGCTTCTCCATCCCATTTACCAAATCCTGGTAGTTGTGCAAACTCTTGGGAAGGCCTACAAGTTCTAGGCTCACCATATCATCTTCAAAAATTGTAACACTAATATTCCAAGCTCATCCCGACATTGGGTGAACTTGGTCAAGTACTTTGGTATTATGTCTCCCTTCTCCATCTTTATTTTTCTGAGCTTTTCCTTCAGTGCCAGCTTCTTGTGGTCACTACTATTCTGAAATAAGTGTTTTAAGGCCTTCCACATTTCATATGGATTTTCCTTTCCATGGATTTTTGAGACAATATGATATCGAACTCCTTCAAGTAGAATGCTTCTAGCCTTTTCTACACACCTCTTCCACTCTACTATATCTTGTGCATCAGCTAGAGCTTGTTTCGAGATTTCCTTATGAATGAACTCCTTCAATATGTTGTCTTCCAAGACTGCTTCCATCCAGTCTCTCCAGGAAATGTAATTTGAGATACTCTCAAGGAATACTCGAGCCTCGGACCATAGAACACCATCCTGATCATGTTGCTAGCTCTGGAGAAGAGATCTACAAAACTTGTTCCTCTTGAAAGTACAAACTCATATTCTTCTCTTCTATAGTGATTTCAGCTCTGATACCATGTATAAATTCCTTGTATATTCAAACTGCTAATTTTAATATGCTAAAACAGTAGAGTTGAATCTACTCTACCAATTGCAGAAACCAATAAAAAATCATAAAATATCAAAACATACAAGAGGAAGAATTCAATCAACACATTACACATTGATTTCATGGGTAAATACACATCTAAAAACCCCTCCTATTTATATATTACATTAGTCGGAAAAAAATATGAGAATATTACAATTATTTTCTCAAGCCTGAGCAACCTCTACACTATCTCTATCTATCTCACTACTTCCTAGACAATCTTAGGCCAATACTTAGCCAATTTTTCTGCCTGCCCATATTCCTATTTCCTTGCCGTGTTTCCTTGGGTAATTATCCCCTATTAATTAGAGAATTCCCCATCCAATATTGTGCAATCCATCTCAGGCCTTCCTCTAACTGCATGCACCACCAGTACAATTTGGATGAATATACAACTGATAGTACACTACCCTTGAATTCCAATCTCAATTGGGTAACTCTTAGTTCTGAAATGCATGAGTTATTTATGGTTGATTTATCAGTTAATTGATTGATCATAGAGTGCATAAATCACTACTAGACCTCTCACTAGTTCCTCCAATAGTTGGAACTAGTTAAATTGACTGTAACTCAGATAAACTGAATTAATTAACTACAAATCAAAATAAACTCAACAAGGGCTCCTAAAAAGTAGGAACCACTCTCCATGACTCAAGTTATAACCTCAACTCGAATTAACAAAACCAACTAAGTCAAACTAAAGTCAAACTAATTTAGTTAACTCGTACAAGTTGTCATGTGATGTGGAATTACAACTTTTTTCTAATTTAATTCAAGGGAAAATTAAATTAGAATCTTTCTTGGTGCCATTTTCAACACCTTCACCATAGAAACATCATCTTTTTTAAAATCCATGGAACATCACCTCCTCTAAAAACAATGAGAGGGACCAGTCTCTTCTCTTCTTTATTTTCTTAGCCAAACTCCAATTTTGAATATATGCATAGGATATAGTACGTGGACAATATTAAGATGCTCCAATATGGAAGCTCATAAATAGATATTTCCTTTTCATCCCAATACATTTTTTCTCAACATAGGTGTCAAAACTTTCAATGTCATCAGACATAGGTCCCCCTTTTGAATCAAACAATTTTGCAATTTCCTTCTCCTTCTCAATGTTATATGACCTGATCCAATATGTTAGTGTCATTATTTTAGGCTTTTGGGTTCTATCTATTTTATGATTGAAATAAAATACAACTCTTCTATAAGGGTGGTCTTCTCGGAGGAATACCCTTGAGAAATTGTACATCAAATTTCATAGGTGTTTAGACCACCAAGCCTTTATATAAGGTCCCCAACATTTACATCCATGAAACCCTTTTGTTACATGACTTATGATATCATTGTATACAGATCATGTGAGTGTCAAAAAATATATTTGCACCAAAATTAAATGTGCCAATTAAGATTTAACATATAAACAAATAAATCGGCATGCCTACCAAAGCAAAATCCTTATCCTAAAAAATTACATGTGGTGCATGCAAATATGCCACACAACGTAAAATACCTCTCCATTATGATGGGTATTGATACATCACATACATTTATCCCTTCCAATAATTACTTAAATTCATCAATCCAAGATTAGAGATAAGCATCCATTATTTTCACTTGTCTTCTACACAAGACTATAAGAGCCAAAATAAGATGTTCATTCTTTATGGATAACAATGGGGGGATATTTTTATTGATCGATACCACTAACCAAATATAATAGTTTATGTTTTGGAGGGAATACAATTTAACTCCATCCATACCTATGCTCAACCAAAGGCTTTGTAATTCATCCTTGAATGTTTAGGGCCATGTATCCTCTATATTCTTCATGGCTATTAAATCTTTTAAGATTCACATAACTCCTAACTCACTTCTATGTGAGGCATTATTCCCTTAGAACATGGCTTATTTTTTTCAATGAAAGAGCCTTTGAATCCTTGTAATTATAGGCATATGCCTCAATATCTTATGAGGAAAACCAGGTCCATAAACCTTTTTCTTTTATTTTTTTTCTTTTTTCCCAGTACCTTTATGTCCATAATTTTGAAATATCCTTGTTTTTATATTCATAATTGCATAGAATACAATCATTTAGACATGCATGGTATGATATGTACTCATCACCCAACATTTTCAATATTTTCTTTACCTCTACACAGTTATCAAGCATGACATTATTACTCAAAATCATGTAATCTTTAAGTAATATGAAATTAATAGGCAATATAAATGTAAATTTTCATCAAACATGCATAAAATACCCTATTTTTAATGTTTATTATATGACAAAATTTCTTTAAAAACTAGGGAACTTAATTGTTAGTTACCTCAAAAGTTAATGAAGTTTCTGGATTTTCCACAGTGTGATAAAACAATGGTCAATGTTTCGAATCCCAACGGGGATCCATCTTCAGGACACGATGAAGAATGAAGATGGATCCTTGTTGGGATCCGAAACGTTGACCATTATTTTATCACACTGTGGAAAATCCGGAAACTTCATTAATCGATAACCACAGAAGCTTGAAAACCATACCTCAAAAGTGTTGAGAAATGTGCATCTAAAATTCCATACATTGCTTTCAAGTTGTATAGTAACATTGTTGTCCCTATTTGGGTATATATTGACCCATATCCAAAGAGAGGGTTGGTGGAAGCAGATTTTAGGCCTTTGGAGAAGGCATTGGTGATTCTAACATGATTTTCTTGTTCATTTTGTTGGAATTCATGTAATAAAATTCTCTCCATGGCATGGGTATCCCCTAGGAAATCATCCATACAAACCACTATATCATTTCCTTCGTCCCCGACATGTTAAGAACTAGTGTTATTGTAGAGGTTTTGAATTGGTGACATAGAATGTAGTGGGAATAAAATAGATGGTTGATTTAACCATGCTAGGTACACTTCATCTTTGGGTTATTCTTATTTAATAGTGATCTTTTTATCTAACATCGTAGTGGGGTGAAATAGTAGATGATAGATAGGTCGCTCATCATCAAAATCCTTATTGTAAAAATATTTAACATTATGTCGATAATACTAGTGATAAATGCATTTAGTTTGTCCAACATTATACCAAACATTTATCTAAAGTATGGAAATATTTTTCCCAACAAAAGGGCACCAAGGCAATTAATAAAAGGCCATACAGATTGAACCCCAAATATAAGGAGGGAGTGTGCAAAGAACTAGATTGTATGTTGGATGTCGGAATCATAGTTACCATAGAACAATCTCAATGGATCAGCTTGATGGCCATGCAAGATAAGATAAATGACAACATATGGATATGTGTATACCTTCAACGATTTAACATAACATTTGTGTATGATACATTCCTAACCTTTTTTATAGATGAGATGTTGGAAAATTTTGGCAGTAGGGAACCTTATTCCTTTACCAATATATTCTTGGTATACATTTAGGTGAACATTGTGAAAGAAGTTAGAACCAATATTTCCTTTGCAACATATTGGGGCTCATTCATATACATAACAATGCCATTTGGATCAAAGAAACAATCTCAATGGATCAGCTTGATGGCCATTCAATATAAGATAAATGACAACATATGGATATGTGTATACCTTCAAGGATTTAACATAACATTTGTGCATGACACATTCCTGACCTTTTTTATAGATGAGACATTGGAAAATTTTGGCAGTAGGGAACCTTATTCCTTTACCAATATATTATTGGTATACATTTAGGTGAATATTGTGAAAGAAGTTAGAACCAATATTTCCTTTGCAACATAATGGTGCTCATTCATATACATAACAATGCCATTTGGATCAAATAAATTATTATCACCTAAATATCACTAACAACACAATAAAGGTGATTGTCGAGAATGTTATTAGCAAAACAAGACAAAGGCTACCCATGGAAATTATATCAACAACTCAAAAATAGTGGAAAACTATACAAAATTGGGTTTACGTCCATCCATGCAAATTCATAGTGAGGATTATGCGTGATTTGCATGATTGTTACTTAGATAGTCATGTGGATCTATAAGACAAGAAATATCACCAACTTTTAACATAATAAATACCCACATCCCATCAAAATTCAAGGCAAAGATTGAACTAGGTTGGTTCAAATTTCAACTTCATTTATGGATGGTACTTTGATATCCAAAAGGTCTCTTCATGTATGGGAATCCTCAATTGGATTGAGATCCATACACACTTGGAGATAATTCCAATGAAGCTGCAAGAATCTATAAATACTAGGTAATGGGTCAACAATTGGTGAGAGAAGTATAGTGTTATGGTGGTGTTATGCTGCCCAATTTTTGCTAAGATTTCCCCATAAATCTCAAGCAATTACATGTGTTGGTGTTACCATTTGGAAATATTTTCACCATTGAAGAAGCTTGTGAAATTTTTGACTTGGAGAGAGAGGAACAACAAGGAGAAACAATAAGGACTCTCCTAAAGGGGATTGGTGTAGGTTCACCTTGATTAACCCAATTATCTTTTGTGTCTCCTTTGAATATTACCAAGACTTTGCTCAATTATCAATTAAATAGAGAGTTTTTCTTCCCATTATTCTATTTATTATATGCTTGTGTTTGGTTATATGTTGATCCATTTAATTTTGATTGTGTAATATATATATATTTTTTTATGTTAATCTTAACCATATTTTTTGTTTTATGTTAGTGTGACTTCTTTTACAATAAGTTGGATTTTGCTTAATCACTTGAAAAATACAACCAAACAAATTGGAAACTCCACCAATATTAAATTATCCATTTACACTCTCTTAGTCGTTTGTTAGGTTCTTTGACATTGTTAATTTGTTATATAGGTGCTTCAATAACCTTTATGCAAAGCTTAGAGCCCTTCTCTTAGCCTTTACTTGAATATTTTCACCATTTTTCTACACGGATGGTTCATGTGACCATTGATGAAAAAATCATGCCATATGTTCAAAATATTAGTTTACTCCATGCAAGATTAATGTGAATCTAAGTCCCTTATCCATATGCATACATAGAATTTATGTTTTCTCAATTTTTTCTATCTACTTTTAAAGTCAAGTTGCAACCCCTAATATCCTACACTTATTATAATATTTAGTTAGTTGGTTCATTGATACAAGATATATAGGCCATTGGATTTCGAAAAATACATTAAAAAGAACCATTTATTTTCTTTTGCCACATGGATGGCCCATTCGAAACACTAATTCATATATTAAATAAGGTTGCATTTTTATTTTGGGGTCCCTAAAGATCTTGTTTTACATCATGACAAGCACTTTGAGAACAAGATCTTCAAAGAAATCTAATCTCTCTTGGGCTTCACTCATGAATTTACATCACCATACTATCCTCATTCAAACAGGGAAGTGGAAGCCATCAATAAATTCCTCAAAACTATGTTACGAAGTTATAACGCACGGTGAACAAACACAAAACCAATTGGAATCACATGTGTTTCTTCAATCTTTGGGCCTATCATACATCAGTTAAAACTGCCATTGGTTCTACCCCTTTCCATATCATTCATGTGGTAAAGGAAGTGCTACTGTTAGGCCATAGATTTGTGTGCACCTTTAACAAAACATGCACCAAGGGAAACATCCTAATTTCAGCATTTTCAATGTTTATATATTAAATTATGTGACGATATGAGGGTTTCAGTTGGTGACTTGGATAACTGAGGGCACCAACGGAACAAATGAGTCACATAAGAGGTGGTAGAAAATCAAAGGCACAACACCCAAGCATGGGAGTGTGCTCAACTAAGTGGTCAAAAAACTAAAGTTGGGATTTCCACTGGGTGTATTGGGCATACAATGTAGACAATGGATGCACAATATGAGAGTTGGCTTGGTGGAATGAACACCACAATGGTGCCAACCTAACCAAGTGTGAATCCCATGCACACATCGATATGTCAACCAAATAAGTGGAGAACTGGAATGACAGAGTTAGCACGAGCACGAACCAAGCTTGAGCAACACGATGTAAAGTCAGCCCAAGCACTATGCAACATGCGATGGGAGAATCATAGGGAAAGTGTGCACAACCAAAGGGCATTGGGAAAGTCAATGTGAGGAACAATCAATTTAATATGCAAAGAGACACAACACTTGAACCATCCCAATGGTTCAAGAAACCACCCAAGGTGTTTATAAATATAATGAACTACAAGTGGAGTGGGGAATCAAAGGATCGAACAAGGAAGCAAGGAACAATGCAAAGTTTGGTAGATCGACCTAAAAGGGAAACAAAGTGAAAAAGAGTTCCAGGTAAGCTTTTGAGTAGGAAAACCATTGGAATGAACCAAGGAACCTATGAACAGAACTAGGGCAGAGACTAAGTTTAACAGACAGACCAAACAAAACCATAAGTTTTTGTGATTTTGTATTGTTGTAATTTTTTCATGTTACAAGAAGGTCTTGAGCCAAGAGATTGTGTTTCCCATATGTATATGTCAATATTGTTTTTTTATTAATGAAGAAGGTCAGTGGGCCTTTCCACTGTGCCTCATGATTGATTGAGTACACTTGTGAATTGTTAAGAACTTATTATTGTTGCTTTTACATGTCGTATTATTGTGAGATATTTGTGACAACAAGATTATTTGCATCATATTAAGTATGAGATTCCACTAAGTAACTAATATAGAGCATAAATAAGTGAACTTATTGTGATGCATAATCTAGGTGGATTAACATTGCGCTACATTAGGCAGTTGCGAAACACACTGTTGTTGCACCCCCAAGGGGTCACAGTGTGCCAAAATCACCTTGTAACCATGAATAGCCCATAGGTTCGTGATAAGTGGTATCAAAGTGCATAATGAAGCAAGAGGTCTAAGAAAGGATCAAAATTGATGTGAAGTTGGTTTTCAATTTACCCGATATAGGTAGAATCTGAAGTTAGCAAAAGAGATTGCATAAGAAGCTGCATATTTATCTTGCATGTTAGGGAAGGGGCTTTCTGTAATCAACTTCTAGGAGGGACAGGGAAGTTGGTTATTGGTTTCTAGTATAAGTTGTATTGGGAAAAACTTGTGTGATCCTTAGCAAGGTCACATCTGGAGGCTATAATAGTAGGTCAAAATGGTGAACACAAGACGAAACCTGGTGAACCAAGATGAGGATACATTGGCATAAAGGGTCAAAGTTGTTGAGAAAAGCTTGGAAAGGATGGCAGATTCTATGGAATACCATGGTACTGAGTTTAAATAAATTCAAATGGATATTGGAGAAATAGCAGAAGATATTGATGCAGGATCCTACACCATTGATTACACAACAAAGCAATACCAAGGTCAAGAAGATTGAAGACAATACTTGGAAGATCAAGTGAGATCTCTTATAGCATTGATAAGAGATAAAGGTGACGTGATAGTAGTGTTGAAAAATGCCATTGGAAAAGGTTCATATAGCTCATCTATGAGGGTGAAGCTGAAGTAAATAGAGGTGAATGATGGGATGAGAAGTGCCAATATACTTGGGAACTTTTATTGGGATGTTGAGAAAAATCTAGAACAGGGGCAGACCTAAGGATCAGGGGTGAGCCAAAAGATAATGGGCTGAGCTACCCATGGTTTTCACACATGATTTTGGGCATGGTGGTTTTTACCCATGGTATTTGTAGATCTGGTCAATGGAATTACGGATATGTTCTAATCCATGATTATTGGATTGGGGTTTATGAATGATTCGGCATGTATATATATGTATTGTAACATTGAAAGGAATATAATGAAAAATCAATCCCAGTATTCCTAGTTTTGGGATTTATGGGAAAATATCTATGTATGTTTATTTTATGTTCTCGCTATTGTATACTTTTTTGTTTTAAGAATTCATTTGCAGGTAATTTTTGTACAAGGTTAAAACCTACATCTAGAATCAGAGTTGTTTTAGCCTCAAGGGGATGCCTTTGTTGCTGAGGGGTTTTTTTTTGCGCCTGTGGTAGACCATTTTACAGTGGGAGATCTGTGGGATTGATTCTTGCAGTGAAATAATATGGTGAATAGTGGAAAAATATAGATCGAGAAATTGAATGGAAAAACTTTTGAGTTATGGAAGCTCAAGATGGAGGATTTCTTGATGGATATAGATCAATGGATCATTGTAGATCTAAGTATGACACCAATAGGAATGTCGGAAAAAGACTAGGTGAAGTTAGATCGAAAGGCAAAGAGCACAATATGATTATGTCGCTCAGATTCAGTATTTTTGAATGTATCAAGGGAAGTTATAGTGAAGGATTTGTGGAACAAGTTAGGGACTTTGTATCAATCTAAGTCTTTGGTGAACAAAATGTTCATGCAAAAAAATTTTTATAACCTAAGGATGAAGGATGGATACTCAGTGAAAAACCAGCCAAACGCCTTCAATACTATGGTAAGTCATTTATTATCTGTTGATATGAAAATTTCAAATGAAGATAAGTGCATCAGTATGTTGTGTTCTCTACCAGAGTTGTGGGATATTTTGGTTGTTGCAATAAGTAGTAATACAACTACCTTGAAGTTTGATGAAATATTATCATCCTTGTTGTTAGAGGAGATGAGATCGAAAATTATGGAGAGCCAAAATGGAGATGTATTTTCTGTGAGAGGACGGTCCCCAAAAAGAAACAAAAATAATTCCTCAAGTGGGAGATCTAAATCTAGAGGGATATCTAAATTCTTAAGAAAATTTGTAAAGGTATGCTGGAAATGCAAAAAAGAAGGGCGCTACAAAAAGGATTGTAGATCTAAAATTCTTGAGAAAGGAAAGGGATATGATGATCCTCCTTTAGTAGAGGTGAAAACCACCTCAGATGAAGGTGGGTATGTGTACTTGGCTTCTTCTTCAAGTACACACGTAGGTCATGAGGCATGGTTGATTTACTTAGGTGCATCCTTTCACTTCACTCCCCATAGGGAGTGGTTCTACGAGTATGAGAAATATGATGGTAGTGATGTCTTACTAGGGGATGCTTAGAAGGATAGAATCATAGGACGTGGAAAATTCAAGCTGAAGTTGCAAGGTGAAATGATTATAACACTTCCTGGTGTTCTGTACATTCTTGCATTGGTCAGAAATTTGATTTCTGTAAGCAAGATGGATGATGCAGGTGTAAAAATAATGTTCGAGAAAGATACCTACAAGATGGTTCAGGGAGCATTGTATTTTTGTGGGGATTTTAGTTTCGAACTATGTACAAGCTTCTGGGTAGAAATGTTATTAATGGGTGCAACAATTTTGTGGTTTCTGAAGGTGGAGAAGAAAATCTAGTGGTCTCTGAAGAAAATAATATGTTATGGTGTCAAATACTAGTACACATTGCAGAGAAGGGTCTTCGAATACTCCATGGTAATGGTATGGTAGAAGGTATGTTTAATTTATCTTTGAATTTTTTATTTATGTGAACATTGTGTATATGGGAAGGAGAATCGGGTGAGCTTCCCCTCTGGTGCTAAGAGGGCAAAAGGGATATTAGAACTTGTGCTTGGTGATATGTTTGGACCTGTGTCGGATCCATCACTGGGTAAGTCTGTGTACTATGTCTCATTTATAGATGACTTCTCGAGAAATACATGGATATATTTCCTTAGGAAGAAATATGAAGTCTTTTACAGATTTAAAAAATTTAAGACTCTAGTGGAAAATCAAACAGAGAAGAAGATCAAGGTGTTGAGGAAAGATAATGGTGGAGAGGTATGCAGGAAGGAATTTTAAGAGTTATGTAAGAAGTGTGGTATAGCAAGACATAATAATACTCCATACACACCTCAGCAAAATGGATTTGTAGAAAGAATGAATAGGAAATTGATGGGAAAGGAAAGAAGCATTATTAGTGGCATTGGATTAGGGCAGGAATTCTGGGCAAAGGCAGTGGATACTGCATGTTACATGTTTAACAAATAACCTTCATCGACATTGGAGGATAAGACTCCACACGACGTATGGATTGGTAAGTGTTAATGTGAATCCTTTGTCGAAGTGTACGAAAAAAGACCACTTTAGCTATGCATAACTAATAGCCCTAACATCAAAAGTGGCTGCCAATATCTTCATATCTGCAGTTAGTTGATCAAGACAAGAGCTACAAAAAACCAGATCTATGCATAGAAAGACATTAAGCAGTAAAAATAAGGGTTTGCTCCATATATCCAATAGACAAGACAAGAACAATTTTTGAAAGAATTTTTGTATTAAGGGCACCTGGGAGGAAAACAAGAAGAAGTTTCCAATTCTCCTCAATGGGATGGGTTCTTGGAAGTCCTTAGCACTTCAGATCTAGCATTTCTCTCTCTTGTTGGTGTAGAAAACCCAGACAAAGATAGAACTCAAAGGGAGCTCCCACAGCAAATAATGGAAAATATGACAATGATAGTGGCTCAAAGTCAGACCAAGAGTTTAGATCCAGAGTGATCTAATAGGCAACAAAAGGTGAAGAATGGTAGGAAAAACCCTCCTATTTATAACAAAATATTGGGTCATTCTAGATCTTGGTGCATGATTAAAATAATGTTAACCAAATCTAGATCCACCTTTTATGGAATATTTTATTATATTTGTTGGAGGGAAAAAAGTATTTGACTTGGGTCAGATCCCTTTATTTGTTAATAATAAATAAATAAATGATTTATTTATCTTTTTAAGGAAGTGGTTGAAGGATAATTAAATAAATAATGATTTATTTAATTATTTGTGGGTGATTTGGTCATATTTAAGAAGGAATATTATCTAAATAAGATTTAAATAATTATTCCTAGAAAATAATAAGATAAATAAAGTTTTATCTAATTAATTTCTTTGTTTTGGGTTAAACATGATTAGGAATAATAATTAAATTATGGTTTAATTAATTATTCCATGAGGAAAATCAAACAAATATAGGTTTGTTTAATATTTTCTTTTGGGGTTTCCTATTTAGACCATAAACAACCTAATAAATGTGGTTTATTAAGTTATTTTACATAGTGAAAGCAATTTTACTTAGGGTAAAATTGGTCTTACATGGTGTACTTGGGTCCATCTAATGATAATAGGTTAGATGACCAAAAAACGGTGTAACAGATTGCCCCCCAGCGTGCGAGTGTTAGGAGCAAATCGTATGACCGAAGTACGTTGTAAGAACTCAATCACCATACATCAAGAGGGAAGTCAGAGAGAGAAATGTGAGGTAGACTAAGGTGCTGAAGAACTAGACCCTGAGGAGACGAGACTTACAGGTGCAACAAGTCTCTTTTTTATGAGAGGGTACCTGTGCTAAAGGCAGCGGGGGAGGCATACCTATGCCCGCCGAGACAAAGTACAAAAGAATAGTGTGTCCAGTAAACAAGGGACCGAACCATAAAGTACAGCCGGCATAATCATGAGCCAGATAAAAATACAATGAAGAATCCCACATACATGCTGTGCCTGGGATAACAGCCAGGACTTATACAATAATATCTGAGTACATGAGATACAAATACAACCCAAATGGCCCCTATAAGCGGGGAAGGGCTCACAAAATCTGACTGATACATGCAAATCAAAGAGGCGCTACAAGCGGCTAAGGCCGACATCATCAAATATATGGAGCTACATCAAGGGCTGCAATGAAGAGGTCATCCGGGCATGTGGGGGGCTACCTGCAGGGCCACCCCCTCATGAGGGCTGAGACATCTCACACACACCCGGGAATCACCAAGAGCTGCTGCTGCATCATTGAACCATCAAGTATACGGATCTCGATCATGCTGAAAGGAGCTGGAGTGGAGAAACAATCAAGTCAAAGGGAAATGAGAGATCCCTTTGCCTGATCCGAGGCACCGAACAAGAGTGGAAGCTGGAACCAAGGTACACCGCCCTCTAGACCTGTCTTCTGGAATGAAGGAGCTGATGTCAATAGAAGGAGGTCCGCCATAGGTGAGGCAATGAGAGATCCTCAACTAAGGCACGAGAGAAAATAGTAGAGCGACTGACAGACTAATACCAATGATGATGGTGGAATGGAGGGGACTGAGTAGCGAATGGACGACTTCCCTTGCTAGAGCATAAAGGGCATGAATGACATGGCAGCGACTGACACAATATCATCAGGGATAAGGGACAGTGGGACTGAAGGCCATAATGTGCGACACAAGAGAGAAACCAAGCAATGAGGGATGGGGGACTATAGCGGGGTACAAAGGGACTCGGGATAGGCTCCATGACTGCGATGATGACTCAACCTGGATGCTCTAAACAAGGGCGACTCGATGGTGCTGCCACACAGTAAAGGTCCAATGGGGGACCATGAAAACATGAGTACAAAAGGGGAACTCACGACGAAAATCAACACGAACAAAAACAAGTAAGGAGGCAAAGTGGTGCCCCAAGTACGAGTGTTGTAAGTGAAGAAATGTGATTTTAAGGAGAGGTGAAGTGACCTATCTTGGACAAAATGTGTCCAGGTGAAATATCAAATCAAAAAAAACTAACAGATACCCATTTGAGGGCTCGGTGAGAGCTTTCCAACGGTGCAGACGGTTTGTCAAACGGAGCTACGGTATGGTCGCAGCAGGCGAAAGAAGAAACAAGGGTTCTCTTTTAATAAGGCAGTTTTCCCTCCAAATCCACTCATTTGCTAGTGTTGTTGTGGTGAATGTAGAGAGGAGAGAAGGCCCTAAATCTTGTGGCGAGCGTAGCGGACAAACCGACCGTTGGAATCGAGATCCGTCAGCTGCAGGTAAGAGGCCTAACCTTACTCTTTAATTTTGATGGATTGAAAGTTCAGATTAGGGCCCAGACTCTCAGGAATAGACCCCTTTGCATCTTTTCAGCCGGGTCGCACTTTTTGGGCCAAAATCTGCGACCTAGGATGCAGGTTTTGAGCCAAAAGGTGCGACCTGTCCCAGGATTTGGCAGAAAAGTGCGACCTGGAAGATGAGGGGGATTTAGTGCTGTTTGATGGCTGAGAGTTGGGTTTTTTGTGTTTGGTTACAGTATTCCCTATCTGTAGGCTGACAAAGATGATTTTTTTGTGCAGATATGGCAGATATACAGGTGAACTGGAGAGAGAGAGACCTGGGTACATTACGGGCAGAGATCCAGGCAGATCAGGGTGTCCGTCGTGTGTTGGCCAGGTTTGGGGTTCTAAATTTTTTGGAGAACCCTTTGATGAGAGCTGGAGAGCCCTTGTTGGCCCGGATTATCAGTTATTGGGATCCAGAGCATGAGGTCTTTGTAGTGCAGGGGCACAGGATCGAATTGACAATCCAGGATGTGTATTTCCTGACTGGTCTCCCGCCACTTGGGATGGTGGGAAATACGCAGCCAGTGTTACCGCGGGGGCGGAACATCATGGAGTTTGTGGAGCGGCATTGTCGACCGGGTCTCCAAGTCAAAGGGACACGGATACCGATCGGGGACCTAGAGAGACTGGAGACCCGGGCAGTGGCTGCAGCGGTGCTGCGGATCCTGGGCAACCAAGCGTTCCATCACATCACTGGGGGGAAGATGATGATCGTAGAGAGTGTGTTGAGTGGGACCTACTATGGGTGGGCCCAAATGATGTTTGTGTCGTTAAAACGACAGTTGTCGCTTTGCAAGCGGCAAGTGAACCACGATTGCTCGTATGGGACTTTACTGTGTTCCTTCTTTTTTGAGAAGATCCCGACCTTACGACCTCGTATACAGCTCCTAGATGGGGGCCCGAGAGAGCCCAGGATGCGTCGTTGGGGGCGGCTACTATGCAGAGGAGGAGGAGGGGTGGTCGGACGAGTGTTTCGACCTGAGTTCTTTGCCCATTGGGATCAGATGCCATTATACATAGACGACTATCCCTATAGTGGGATGAGTTATTGTGGGGATCCGGACCTACCACTTCCGCCTGGTCGAGTATGGGGGCCCGATGGTAAGTGATAAGTAACTATTCTTTTTTGGGCATGTTAAAGTTAGTGAATAGTAGATGGGGTACTGATTCATGTACTTTTGGTATGCAGATATAGCTCCGGTAAAACCGGCCGGATATATGGGACGACCAGCAGCATCTGGAGCTGCAGGTCCGAGTGGGTCAAGAGCAGCGCATAATGAGGATGCGGCCGCCCTTCTGGAGGACATCCGCCGTAGATGCGAAAGGTTACTGACCGGAGTATCAGAGCGCGGGTGGCAGGACCTAGACGACCAGTACATAGAGCCATGTATTGGTCTACCCTCGGAATGGCAAGGTGTCATGCGGCGCATGGCGATGGACGGTCAAGGGATACGTGATCTACAGGCTGCAGGGGCAGAGCCATTGTCTCGGGATCCGCCAGATAGTGATTAGGTGTGGGGCATGTGGTGCCCCCTAGTGTGTATGTAGGGGCAGGTGGTGCCCCCAGTTTTGAGTTTTTTGTAACATGCTATAGGCATGTCATATGTATCAGAGTAGATGGACTCTAAACACATGTTTTGCGACACATATTATGGATATGCATCTTTTTTAATGATTATGAATGTTATTGTCTTGTATGAAATGCATGTGATAAATGCCAAAATAGAACATAGTTTGCAATACTATCTACATAGTGATTATGTTCTCGAGGTACATGATTGAAAGTTATGGTTTCAAATTCTCGTATCAAGAGTTTCACTCGTAAATATCATCTAAACAGCACAGGGTTATGCACACGATAGACACCATTGAGTTGCATGACAAGAAGTAGGGAATCTAAACGAACATGCAGATGGAGGATGCGATGGAAGAGGGCATCGGCTAAGAGACCATGCACTGCATCATATTCAGCCTGATTTTTGGTGGCAGTACCAATGCAGACCCCGTTTGAGAGAACAAGGGCATGCAAGGGGGTGAAAATGGCCCAACCTGCCGAGGCTAGATTCCGGGAGTAACGACTTGCACCATCGGCGTAACCGATATAGGGTGGGGACGGGAGGTCCTGCGGAATGGTGTTACAAGACAACAAGTGGGGTGAGGAGATACAATGACGGCAGCGTGAGTGGAAAGAAGACATCGAGCGGCAACTGTGGGAGGGAGTGCGATGAGCAGGATGGCTATGAATCATATACAAACTAGAGGGTGGTATATGAAGGCGATAGGAGGTATGGCGGGGACTCGGGCTGCGAAGGTCAACAGAGATACGGGTGGAGTGATCTCGGGTATGGGCGGAAAAGAGGGGGTCAAGGGTGGAAAGGTCACCACATGACGCGGCAAAGTTATCTAAACCATCCGTAGGGGAAGAAAGGCGCGCATACGGATCATCACGGGGAGTGACAGAAGAACAGGGAAACAAATGGTTAAAATATGGGGAGCCCAGGGTGATCACTGAAGGGGGGTCAAGTGAAACAACAGGGGAGGATTCAAGGGGAATGTGCTCCAAGGGTCTCACAGAGGATGATAGGTAAAGAATGGTCGTAGTAGACTCCGTCATCTGGACATCAGGGGGGGGAATTTCGATGGGAGCAGGGGGATCCTCAAGCTGACCCGAAGCATACTGCGCGAGTATGGGAGAGGCGGATTGATTTTGTTCAACCTCATACTCTCAGACTACTTCTAAAGAGGTGCAGTAATGTGTCAGGTGAAGACAATGGTGGGAGTAATGGCCATGGACACCGCACAAAGCACAGGGTTCGCTAGTGTGAATATTTTTTGGGTTCTTGGTTACGGACGAGGACAGAAGGGAAGGGTCGGAGACCGTAGACTCAGGGAACGCGACTTTAACCATGGATTGAATGCGGGGCAACTCAGGACAAGTATGGGTGGCGTGACCGATGACATCACACAAGGCGCAAGGCTTTGCGGGCGGAGGAGGAGCTAGGTCAGTCGGGGTGGCCTTGTCTTTGGATGCCCCCTTGCGAGCTTTGCCTTTATTTCCTGGAGCGGTAACCACAGGGGTAGGGCCCTGGGGAGGGGTAGGGGGCATGGTAGCAACGGAGGAAGCGAGGGGGACCGGTTGAACCGGTGTCAAAGTAAGATATGGTTTGGGGTGACTAGGAGGGGTGGCTGCTGGAGGGTCAAGGTACCAGACGGGAATACCCAGGGTCCGGTTAGGAAGAGAGAGGGTGGCCATGACGGGGACCGAATAGACTCCGGGAGGGGGAGCCAGGAAAGGTATCTGACCCGCGGGATAATGACCAGGAGGGACGGCTCCGAGATGATTAAGGCCTGGGGGAACCGATCCAGGGGGATAAGGGGTTCAGGGATACTAGCTGTAGGAGAAGGGCCAGAAGGAGGAGGTCCGGCTGGCGGAGATGAAGGGCTAGGAGCGGGTTGCGGTGGGCGAGGTTGAGTCTGAGGTTGCTGACTAGCCGAAGCGGGTCGCTTAAGGGCAGCTCGAGACGATTGCATCATGCAAACATTCGATAATCTCGGATCAGAGATATGAGGAGGGGGAAGACCAGGAAAAGTTCCAAGCAGGGAGGAATATTTGTAAACGCCGGGGGAGACACTGGTCAAGGAATCGACGGTTTTCTTATTGGCTATAGAAGAGATGGTCGTCTCCGGGGAGGTTTTAGACGGTGGCTCATGGTAAGTCAACTGGTCAATGGTGACTATCTTTCCATTGTGAGGAAAAGACATCTTGCGAAACACCGCGGATGGGAAAGCAGACATGGCATAGGTGTATCTTCGCCCCAATAGAATGTTGTAGTCTAGAGGGGCGTCGATGACTTCAACGTCGACGCAAACAGTCTTACCGGCAAGGGTGATAGGACAATTACGAAAAAGGCCAATGGGCTGGGAGGCGTGGCCGTCCCACGCTCGAAGGGTGATCATGGAAGGGGCCAACTCAGGAGATCCGAGTTGCTTCCAAACCGAAGCGGACATCACACAAGTGGATGCCCCCTCATCAATTATACACCGAGAAATGTTGGCATTCCGGATTTTGACTGGGATTTGGAAGGCGACGGAAGCAGGAAGGGGAGAATGCTCTGATTGATGGGCGTCGAAAACAATCATTTGATCATCAGCAGGATCTACAGCACCCACGGCAGATAGTAGAGCCTTCTTTTGGGAAGGGCACGACTGGAGGAGTTCCAGTGTGGAAATGGCAGCACGAGATTGCGCCAAATCATCTACTATGCTATACGAATGAGCAGCTCGACCAGAAGCAGCATTTCGACGTAACAGTCCTTTAGGAATCTTGGTATGGACCTCAACTTTGGGTTGAGGGATATGTAAGGGACCAGTGGATGTCGAAAGAGGCTCTGTAGAACCGGAAGAAGGGGACTCGGGGGCAGACTGAGCGGGAGGCTTGGGGTACTGGCGAGACCGAGTTTGAAGGTGAAGGTCGACGGTTTGGGAGGGATTAAAGTTCATCATGAGGATCTGGTAATCGGAGGAACCAGAAATGGAAGGTGGAGTGGTGACCCGTCTGTCAAGTGGTTGGGTAGCCACGAATCCTTGCTGAGGGAAAGGATCAGTAAACACAGCTGGTTGAGTAGTGGCCACATTAGGGGGAGCATGAGGGGAGGCATGTTGTCCTCGCAATGTGGCTTGAGACTCCCACATCTGCCGCATCTGTGGTAAGAGGGGACAATCGTGGGTGTAATGACCATAAACACCGCAACACGAACAAGGCTTATTAGTGCGAAGAGGCCTGTCCGGCTTGGGCTGAGTGCCCTATTGCTGGTTAGCAGTGTTAGGGTCAATACCTTGAGGATTGGGTCCATGAGTACCAGGGGCAGATTGATTTGGATTGCCTCTCCGCCTTCTTTGAGAAGGGGGATTAGTCGCGCCCTGTTGTGCAAATACTTGCCCTGGAGGGGGCTGTAGGTGTTGTTGCTGGGGTTGAGGAGGCAAGGGAGGTGGAAGCACATATGCTGGAGGAGCTGGCGCACCAGGCTGCGGATAAGGGTAATGGTTAGTTTGGGCAACATTGAGGTAAGCAGGAGGTTGGGAAAAAGGATGAGGCGTGCCGTATCCTGGATACATGCTACCTGGAGGGGGAAAAGTGCTTGAGGTGCTAGCCCCTCCCTGAGGAAGACCATAGCCCATAGGAGGTTGAGCATACGGATGGGAAAGGGCTCCAACGATACCGTCGGCGGAATGAGATGCCCCCGGGGCGTTAGCGCCTCCGGGCCTGGGGAGGTCAGGAAGGACGGTATAAACATAACCAGACTGAGCATAGATCAGGTCATATTTCAAGGCTATTTGGAGGGCGGCTTCTTCGGTTTAAGGGAAATGGGAGGCGACATCTTTGCCAATGGGAGCTAAGAGAGTGCTAAGGAACCAGTCCATATAAACCCGATCTTCAAAGGGGGGAGCTCGACATAAGCTTCGTCTTCGTCGCCATTCCTGGACATGAGTGGAAAGGCGGGTTGAAGAGGTCTGCTTAAAAGAGGTCAAAAGCTCCGTACCAGTATCGTATCGGAGAGGCAGCTGGAAATAGGATAAAAAGGCTTGGGCAATGGTCGCAAAGGTGGTATGGGAAGAATTGGCTTGGTCAACATACCATTTAGAAGCTTCACTGGTAAGCATGCGTTGGAACAACCGAAGACGGATGGAATCATCGGTAATGGAATTGGAAGAACACCACGTGTGGAAAGATCGGACATGATTGGTTGGATCTTCTCCAGCAAGGCCTTCGAACTTAGGGATGTCGGAGGGGAGCTTGGTTGGCATAGTAGGCCAACCAACATCGTGGCGGATAGGGTCATTGATCAACTGATTGAAATCGGGGAGGCTGAGGCCTGCGATGTACGGGAGCAAGGGTGCAGCCGAGGTAGTTCCTGTGGTGGTTCCGCTAGTAGTAGTTCCGGCATTAGGGCCGGGAGCACTGCTAGCGTTAGGCCCTGGACCAAACATAGTGAAGGTGACAGGGGGAGAACCAGAAGTAAAAGGAATACCCAAAGAATCAGAAGAGGAGTCAGAGTGCGGACTCGGAGGAGGACTAGCTCGACGACAGCGGGACGGAGCAGGTCGATCGACCGGAAACTGAGGGTGAAGGCCAAGAAGTCTCCGGGAAGCGCGCCTTGGGGGCGCAATGATGGCAACACAAACACGGCACAAGGGGAAGAAGAACGACCGACAGAGGCAGGGAGGTGCAGAATCAAGTGATTACAATGTCGAAACAAGGGCGAAAAGGTGCAGTGTCAATTGATTTTAAAGTCTTTGCCTGGCGGTGTAAACCAGGCTCTTCTTCGCTTAGGGTGAGTGTGTGGCATGCGTTAATTTTAATTTTTAAACCCTTTTCATTTTGAGAGCAAGAGAAAAAGTGTGCTGCGTAACTGAAAATAAATCTGCAGAGAACAATATATAATGCTGAAATAACAGAAAATTAACAGCTACTATTGCATCGATTCAACCCAAAAAGGCGGGTCTCTCAAAACTAATCTAAAAGAGGAAAAAAATCTAGTCAAAACACACTAAAAATAGGCCAATAGATCTAGGGTCGAAAGGGACAGGGATCTAAAGGAGAAAGCTGTTGAAAAGAGGTGCAGATCACAGCCAAGAGGCAGAGGCAAGGTGGCTGGAAAAAAGGAGGAAATCAGCAAAAAGCAGAAGGGGCAAGGAGGAGGCCCTAAAAGTAGATCCAAACAAATCTTCAGGAGGTGATTTGAAAGGGAGAAGAGCTGATTAAAAGAGGTCTGAAAAGGAGGTATCAGATCTGGAAAAAGGGGGGATGAAACTCTGAAAAAACAGACCTGAAACAGATAAAAACTCTTCCACAAAAAGTGGAGGGTACTGAAGCCCTAGGGGGCTATGTTCCTACTTAGGTGAGCAAAAACAGATCAGAACTAGGTCGAAACGGGCTGAGACAGAGGCTGGAAAACCCTGACAGAAGCTTTAGAAAAACCTAGAAAAATTGCAGAAAAACAGCTGAAAAATTGGCAGGTCGCAGGTTCTGACCTTTTTTCAGTGCAGGTCGCAGAAAAAGGGCTGAAAATTGCGACCTGGAGGTCCATGTCGCAGTTTATGGGCTGAAAAGTACGACCTGAAGCTCCGGGTGTCTCGGCGGCAGATTTCCGAAAAAGTTGTCATCTCAGTTGCGGCTGATGTCTGTCACCTGTGCAATAGGGCCAGAAACATGCGGAAGTTAGAAATTTTAATGTTTTAGGGTTTTATAGGTGAAAAAAAACATGAAAATAGGAAAAACAAAAAGCTGAAAAGAAACCCTAGGGTCTGAAGTAGCTGGATATGCAGGAATATGAAAAACGACAGCGGTCGTAATTGAAAACCCGTGTGGAGTCGCCAATTGTTAGTGTGAATCCTTTGTCGAAGTGTACGAAAAAAGACCACTTTAGCTACGCATAACTAATAGCCCTAACATCAAAAGTGGCTTCCAATATCTTCAGATCTGCAGTTAGTTGATCAAGACAAGAGCTGCAAAAAACCAGATCTATGCATAGAAAGACATTAAGCAATAAAAAGAAGGGTTTGCTCCATATATCCAATAGACAAGACAAGAACAATTTTTGAAAGAATTTTTTGTATTAAGGGCACCTGGGAGGAAAACAAGAAGATGTTTCCAATTCTCCTCAATGGGATGGGTTCTTGGAAGTCCTCAGCACTTCGGATCTAGCATTTCTCTCTCCTGTTGGTGTAGAAAACCCAGACAAAGATAGAACTCAAAGGGAGCTCACACAGCAAATAATGGAAAATATGACAATGATAATGGCTCAAAGTCGGACCAAGAGTTTAGATCCAGAGTGATCTAATAGGCAACAAAAGGTGAAGAATGGTAGGAAAAACCCTCCTATTTATAACAAAATATTGGGTCATTCTAGATCTTGGTGCATGATTAAAATAATGTTAACAAAATCTAGATCCACCTTTTATGGAATATTTTATTATATTTGTTGGAGGGAAAAAGTATTTGACTTGGGTCAAATCCCTTTATTTGTTAATAATAAATAAATAAATGATTTATTTATCTTTTTTAAGGAAGTGGTTGAAGGATAATTAAATAAATAATGATTTATTTAATTATTTGTGGGTGATTTGGTCATATTTAACAAGGAATATTATCTAAATAAGATTTAAATAATTATTCCTAGAAAATAATAAGATAAATAAAGGTTTATCTAATTAATTTCTTTGTTTTGGGTTAAACATGATTAGGAATAATAATTAAATTATGATTTAATTAATTATTCCATGAGGAAAATCAAACAAATATAGGTTTGTTTAATATTTCCTTTTGGGGTTTTCTATTTAGACCATAAACAACCTAATAAATGTGGTTTATTAAGTTATTTTACATAGTGAAAGCAATTTTACTTAGGGTAAAATTGGTCTTACATGGTGTACTTGGGTCCATCTAATGATAATAGGTTAGATGACCAAAAAATGGTGTAACAGTAAGAAACCCTCTCTTTCACATTTGAGGGTATTTTGTTGTGATTCATATGTACATGTTCCAAAGGACAAAAGAACCAAGTTGGATAGTAAATATAAAATTTGCATATTTATTGGAAATAAGGATGGTTTAAAAAATTATAAGTTTTGGAACCCAGAAACAAGGAAGGTTGTGTAAAACTGATAAGTTGTGTTAGAGAGGTGAAAAATTTATTAAGCATAAATCCCTACCAAAGGAACATGAGAAGATAGGGTTTGAACTGAAGAAGGAATAATCATACTCTATAGCAGAACAGGAATCAGACGAGGAAGAGTCACGCACTATATTTTTGATAAGATCAGTTCGAGAGAGAAGGAATCTAGAGAGGTATAGTCCATCTATTTTTTGTTCAAATTTTTCATTGTCTATTACTCATGATGATCCCAAAACTGTCAAGGAGGTAATGGAATCAGAAGATGGAAAACTCTGGAAGGAGGCCATGGTTGATGAAATGGCATCTTTGGACAAAAATGAGGCTTAGGATCTAGTGGAGTTGTTGGTTGGAAGGAAACCCATTAGCAAAAAATGGGTGTTTAAGAGGATGAATGCAGAAAGAAAGGTGGAGAAATACAAAGCTCGGTTGGTAGAAAAAGGTTATTCCTAGGTGTCGGGAATTGATTGTGGTGATATTTTTTCTCCTGATGCCAAGTTAGCTTCTATTAGGTTACTTTTATGTGTTCTTGTTTCTTTTGATTTTGAGGTAGAACAAATGGATGTGAATACAACATTTCTTCACAGGGATCTGGAAGAAGAGATCTACATGAAGCAACTAGAAAGATTTGTAATTAAGGGTAAGCAAGAATTGGTTTGCATGTTAAAAATTTCCATGTATGGGTTAATTTAATAACCAAGGATGTGGTATCAAAAACTTGATACATATATACGGGGACTTGGTTTCACAAGGATCAAAGCATATCGATGTTTGTATTTTAAATTAATTGGTGACCATGTTATTTATTTGGTCTTTTATGTGGATGATATGTTGTTGATTGGAAATGACAAAGAAATTATCCATAGTTTGAAGACCTTGTTGTCCTCTAAATTCGATGTGAAGGATCTTGGTGTTGTAGACTATATTTTGGGCATGGAAATTAAAATAGATTGGTAAAATGTGAAGCTCTCATTAAACCAGAAGAAGTATGTTGAGACAATATTACAGAGGTTTAATATTTAGGATAACAAATCGGTGAAGGTTCTTATTCTTGTAGGTGTAAATTTATCTATTGAATAGTGTCCCAAGGCATAGGAAGAGTAAGAGACAATGTCCCATGTTCCATATACAAGTGTAGTTAGTAGCCTTATCTATGCAATGGTCTGTACCTGACCATGAATTGCACGTGTAGTGGTATTATTGAGCAAGTTTATGTCAACACCAAGGAAGGATCATTGGACAGCAGTGAAGAAGGTTTTTAGGAATTTGTGTGGCACTAGTGATTATGGTTTGTGCTACCAAGGAAGACTAGGAGTGGATAGAGTTTTGGAACTACATGGCTTTGTTGATGTAGACTGGGCTAGAGATTTAGATCGGAGAAGATATACAAGTGGGTATGTGTTTAACCTATTTGAAGGAGTAGTCGGTTAGATGAGAAAGAGACAGTCTATAGTGGCACTTTCAACTACAGAGGTTGAATACATGGTAGCCACTCATGCAACCAAGGAAGTCGCTTGGTTGTATAGATTTTGTTCAAGTATGGGGTTGGTACAATGAGCTAAAAGGATAGATTGTGATAGCCAAAGTGTAATTTTATTGCCATAGAACCCTACTTATCATTCAAAGACAAAGCACATTGATGTTCAGTATCACTTTGTGAGGGATATGGTTGAAGATAAAAAGGTGTTGTTGGTAAAGGTGACACTCTAAATAATGTTACAAATGCATTGACAAAATCTGTGAGCACTGAGAATTTCTCTTGGTGTATAGAAACAATGGGTATTGTAGCCCTAGACCAATGACTAAGCTCTCCTGTGATGCCCGGTGTGGAAAGAAAACAACAAGTGGGAGAATGTGTGGTGTATGTCATATTATTTCTGGGAGTCATGCATAGTATAAGCTAGAACATATGAAAGGATGCTCCAAAGAGAAGGTTTGTTGGGTGTGTGTTATATTCTTTCCATGCATCATGGGGTCTAGGGAATTGTCCTGAAGAAAAAAAATGTTTTATGCAAACCAAATAATAATGGACCCAAGGATGGGGGGCAGACCTACCCATGGTTTTTGGCATGGTTTTTATGCATGGTTTTTGGGAACAATGTTTTTTTCTCATGGTATTTTTATATTTGGTCAAGGGAACTACAATTATGTACTAATCCAGGGTTAGTGGATTGGGGTTTATGAATGCTTCAGCATGTATATATATGTATTGTGACATTAGAAGGAACATAATGAAAAATCAATCTAGTATTCCCGGTTTTGGGATCTATGGGAAAATCGTTGTGTATATTTGTTTTATCTTCTCAATATTGTATACTTTTATTTTTTAAGAATTAATTTGCAGGTAATTTCTGTACAGGGTTAAAACCTACAAGGTTAATGTAGCTCACAGGTACTGTGAAGTTGCGGTGGAGAACTCAAGAGGGAGATTCGAAAGCTAGTCATATCATGAAGAAGTTATAGACTTTCATAGAGATAAAGGCAACTTCACAGGCACAATTTGGACCAAGAAATAAAGCATGGATAGCAAGAAATCACCTTATGATTTTCAAGCATAAAGGGGATATTCATACCTAAATCAAATATTTTTTTGGACTTGTGCTAGAGATAAGAGATATGCATGATTAGGATCATATATATAATTTCAAAAACAACCTACATCCATGGGATAAGAGAAAAATAATGAATCAGGGAGTCCAAACTCTTGCAAAGGTTATTATTGTGGTGGAAAAAATCTTGGACCACTACATAGATGGGAAGGATAGAGGAAATTTAAGGTGATAGGAACAACAAGAATAAGGACCAAGAGTAGAGTAATTCTTCTAAGGAAAGAAAAGTAGCATAGGTCAGTATTTCAAGGGAGAATAATCCCATCACATGTTGTATTTATGCAGAGAATTACTTGGTAAGAAAATTCCCTATAAAGCAGAAGATGGTTGCCTTGGAATAGTTAGAAGTTGAAAAGGTAGTAATGTTGAAGGTAGTGAGGACCTTGGCTACTCAAATATGAGACCCGAGTATAATAATGAAGTGGACTACTATATTTTAGGATGAGTAGTTATATTTTGAAGTTGCATATGGAGGAATGAGGAGTGCGGAGATTGAGTTTTTTCTATCTCACCATGTGAATAATATGACCAATCTAATAGATAAGGTAGAAGAGTTGAAGAACATGTTAAGTAGCATGGAGCGTGCACCGAGAGATGATGCATCCAAGGAGGATACCATTTGACATTAGTGGTTCGAAAATGTTATCAACAAAGTGAGTCATGGTATCATAAGGCCAAGGAAGATTTTGGTACATCTACAATGATCCTAGGAGGTTGGCCATGAGATCTTGATTTGGAAATACTTGTTGGGAAAGTAGAGGGGAGGATAATATCATATCCACCTTTCTTGACATACGTGACAAAAAAATATAATAGGATACTTCTTAGCTATAAAATGGATGGGAGAGGTGCAGGCGGTGGTCACTATGACTACCATACCTATTCACACATTAAGCCATGAATAGGTGGTTGGATATTGAAGTTGGATGGCAAGGTACGAACATGGAGTGCCTAGGATGGTACCTCTATAGTATGGGAGATCAATGTGGGAGCTTGGATGATATGAGGTTAAGGAAGTTTCATTGTGTGAGGCATGAGTTGATATGGAACTTGGCATGATGATCAAATTAGTTGCTTGATTAGCCAGGTGACATGAGAGGATCCAACACATAGCATGTATGCAAGCATGATTTCTAAATATGTAGTCATATATACCATCAAAATAAGCGATACCTCATGATGCCAATATCTAGAGAGGGAGAGATGACCATGAGGCTATGGCTAGACTATTATTTGGATGATAATAATTTTGAGTGGGGGATGATGTTAGGCCCTAGAGTTGGGCAAGCCTTTAACCAGGTGCACACCAAGGGAAACATCCCAATCGTAACATTCATGAAATTTATAATGAAAATCATGTGAGATATGATGATTTCAATTGGTGACTTGGACGACTAATAGAACCAAAAGAATGAGCAAGTTACATCAGAAGTGGCATAAAATTGAAGACGTGACACCAAGTGTGGGCACGCACCCAACTGATAAGAAATCGAATAATAAAAATTAGGTTTTCTTTTATGAAATTTAGGTATATGATGGAGAGAGTGGATGCATGATATGAAAGTCATATTTGTGGAACAAATTCCATAAGGTGTTGACTTGACCAAGAAACACCTCCATGCAAACTTTGGTATGTGAACTAAAGAAGTGAAGAACTTAAATGAGTGAGTTGGCCCGAGCACGAGAAGCATGATGTGAATTTTGACCAAGAACCATGCGACATGCAATTGGAGAACCAAAGGGAAAGGGGGCACAATCAAAGGGCGTTGAGTGAGTCAACATCAAGAACGAGAAAGTCAACATGTGAAGAGATGCGACACTTGAACAATCCTAATGGTTCAAGAAATGAATACAATGCATGTTTAAATATAATGAAATGCGAGTCGAGTGGGACATCAAAGGATCGAACAAGGAAGCAAGGAATAGTGCTTAGTTTCATAGACAAACCCAAAAGGAAAACAAAATTTGAAGAAGAGTTTCAGGTGGATTTGTGGGTAGGGAATCTATTGAAACAAACCGAGGAACTTGTGAATGGAACCAAGGCAGAGTATAAGTGCAACAAACATACTAAATGAAATCGAAATTTTTGGTGTCTTGGTATTGTTGTAATTTTTGCATACTATAATAATCGGTCAAGCCAAGACCTAGTGCTACCCATATGTATATGTAATTATAGTTTTTTTATTAATGAAGAAGGTTGGTGGGTTATTTCACTTACATATTTCTTATGATTGATTGATTACACTTATTAACTGTTGAAGAAGCTATCACTCTTTCTTTTACATGTTGTATTACTGTAAGAGATTTGTGATAATAAGATTAATTGCACTATATTGAAGAGTTATGAGATTCCACTAAGTAACTAATGTAGAGCATAAATAAGTGAACATATTTAAAGGCATAGTTTGGATGGACTAACAGCATGCTATGCTAGGTAGTTGTGAAACACGTCGGTGTCACATGCTCAAGGGGTTACGGTGCACCAAAAGTGCCTTGTAGCTATGTGGATCCCCTGGGACCATGATAGCTACCAATTAGGTGCAAGTGATCTCGGTGGATATCATTGGTCACCCACCTCTTCCACTGATTCAACAGTTCTCTATCTTCTTGGAAATTTTCTATGGCTTTTTGGGACCATTTTGAGGCTCTAAACAATGTTTTTGACAATTCTATGGGCTACATATTACCTTCGCCCTAGTTAAAAGTTGCATTCCTAGGATAGTTATTTGCAACAACCTAATATGCACCCAAAATTAATATTGTATGCAAAATTTGTGCCCCAGGGAACTTTATGTACCAACTAATCACCTAGGGATCTATAAATTTTTGGCTCTTCCTCTTCTAGGGTGAGGGTTTTGGACCTATAGGGTTCCTTTTTATGTTCAAAGGTCATTCTTTCATCCTCTTGTAATATATTTTTCAAATGTGTGTAACCACCATCTCTCTCTCTCTCTCTCTCGATATCCTCCACCATTCTATCCAATATTTGTTCTACACTATTATGTTATTGTATTTAGGAATTAAATTTTGGTTTTCACTATATTACTATGCCTTCTATTATATATCCATATGTTTTTGTTTCATTACATTTTATGTCTTTCATTTCATTCCTTGTACAACCCAAATTAGTGGTACAATAGTAATAAACTCCTTGTTGTATCTTAGTGCATGTCCTCAAAAAGATCAAGGAACAAAGAGTTCGGTCTCAAGCTAGTTTCACTTGGAAATGATTGCTAGCACCAACCCAAGAAGTCTCCCATGGCAGAATAAAAAAGATATGATGGAGCAGGAGATATTATCAAGTTGTTTCTCAAGGAATCATTTTCACAACAAACAAATGAGATGATGGATAATTTTTCCCAAATCATTTAACATGTTACAAAAACAGCCAAAGAAGCTTCAACCAATGGTAACACTCTTCAAGGTACAAGTAAACTTTGATATCCCCTTATTTGAATGCAAAATAGATGTATATTCTTTGGAGAAATAGTTAAATATGGTAGAGATTCATTACTATATCGAAAAAAAATGACAATGGAAGGTCATGTTTGTGCACCTAAAATCCCTCCCCCATTTCAAATATTGGTGGTAATGTTACTAGGAGAGACACAATGAAGCTAAGTATGTGATTTTCCAAGCAGGACCCACTTAGGAATCTTTTATTGATGCCCTTAAGGAGGAATTTTACCCTATAGGTCATAATTATGATGACCAACACCTAATATGGAAAAACCTATGATATAATATATAACAAATGGTGCATGAGTACACCAATATTTTCCATACCTTGTGCTCAAATCTAGGTATCAGAGATTTTAAGTGGCATCTGGTTCCAATGTATTGTAGTGGTCTACATAGGTGTTAAAATGTGTAACTAGGTTCGATCTTCATAATGACTTGTAATTATGAATTTATTTAATGAAGAAGACAAAGTTAATAAAGTGTATTTTGTAATACTTGAATCATGGGTTTCATGAGCAAGGACTTTAATTATAGGTCAAAGAATTCTTCTTGATGTCTTTAGGGATCTATCATCTTGTCATAAATATATAATTTAGATTCATGTATCTGAAGTGTTTTTACACTTGTAAAAGACAAATTATTGATGCAATTGTATGCTTCAAATACCTTCTTAATATGCTCCTTAAATTCGTCTCAATACATTTTGAAGATCCACCCTTATTCATGTCATCCTACGCACTAGTTCATGTCAGCCAACAGAATTCAAGTTAGCCTAGAAGAGGGAGATAGTCCCTATATAAAGGAGGGACTGCGGCCTCATTTGTGCAGATCAATTTAGTCAAATTCTGTGGAGAAATGCAAAATAAGGTCCGAGGTCAGTGCGAAGAAGGATCACACTACAGCAAAGGGAAAGGCTCTCACACAAATCAATCTTGGGTCTATTCACCTCAGTAAATGGTTTGTAATAAAAGGTGTGAGACAGAGTCTGAATTTCGTGCGAAGGAGGGAAACATCTCAGTAAAGAGGAAGGTTTTATTCATCTCAGTCTAAGTCTATAATAGAGATCTAAATTGCAGTGCGTAAGGTGAAGGCTTCTCAATGAAGAAGGAGGACAGTCATATGTCTTGCTCATCTCAGGGGTGACTGCAGCAGCAAAGTAAGGCTATATATAAGCCTTGGTTTTGGGTCTATATCTAAGGAGTACATACTGCTTTACTACAAAAAATAAGAGATCGTGGTTTTATGTATATTGAGTGTAACAATATGGCCAAGGAGAAGTATAGTGAAGGAAAAGGTAAGGAACAAAAGTAAGCACATCAGTTAGGGCTGTTAGACTAGGGACCGAGTCTCCCTTGTACTAGTACAGTATAGTGCATAAAGGAATATCAACATAAGAAGCCTAGAAGAGCGGTGACAAGGGTCTTGGAAGCATACTAGTGTCAAGGTTTTTTTTCATGGTCATGGTACTCATCAATTGAAGATATATAATAATAATTACTAGTTGGTTTCCTCTCCAAAAGGGAGAATTTTTGGCCCTGGCTTGCTAGCCTAAATTTTGTGCCTTTTGTGCATTTGATAACTGAATTGATGAAGAACGTAATAATCTAATGAAGATAAGATGTAAGTGAAAGTAGCATAACGAAATCACAAGTAATTATCATTTGAAATAGATATTTTAATAAAAGCCTTAATTTCTTAACATGGCATCAGAGCTAAGGTGTTGAAGACATCAAGGATCAGTTTTCAAGAAGACATAAAGGCTAAAAGAAGGATCTACTTGACCTTTAGATCTAAGAAGATCTTCATTCATTCAAGAATTAGCATTTTTCAGGAAGTTAGGAAAATCCTCAAGCCATCTCAATATTTTCAAAGACCTTACTCAAAGGACTTATACATCAAGATCCTTTCAAGAAGGAAAATCAAAATCAAGGAGGTGATATTTATCTTAGAGGAATATAAATTTTTCTTGTGATTGAATCCAAGTCAACATTATTGAAGACGTCATAAAATCATCATTTTTTCTGAAGTCATCATCAAGCTATCCTTGATAATCATCATCATCAAGGATCCAAGGTGATCTACCACTTTTCACCACTCTTGAAGAAATCTATCTAAGAGGGAGCTCCTGCTACTATCTACATCATCAAAAAGGAAGAAGCTAGTAGAGGAAGAAAGCATCGATTCAAGTATATTTATGACTTCATCTGAACCTGTCAAAATGTCTTTTTGCAAAGAAAGCAACAAATTGGTTTGGGTTTCAAACTTTCTTTCATGGAAGAAAAGGACAGATCTAAATCTTATTGAGAATGAAGTCATGGACTATATCAAAGATTCAGTAACTAGACGTTCAAAATAATATACTCAAGCACATTCCAAATACATCAAGGGAGATATAAGAGCCCGGAAGATTCTTATAGAATCCATAAAGGACTCTCTCATCCCCTATGTATCAAAACTAGAATCTTCAAAAGAAATATATGAAAAATTGGTGGAGCTATTCTTGGTGAGTACTACAGGGGAAGTAATATCTCTAAGATAAGAACTATATAAGTTGAATATGTCAAGATAGGAATGAATCACTTCATATTTTATGATTATTTCTAAAATGCGAGACCAACTACAGGAATTGGGAGAAGTAATGTCTGATAGAGAAATGACTACAGTGGTGTTGAATGCTCTACCAGAAGTATGGGGAAAATTCACTTCAAGTATCTATGGGAAGAAAGAAGAAACACCATTCCAGGATCTATGGTCTCTATGTAAGATATAAGAGATGAGGTTAAAAGCTAAATTTGATATAGGAACAAATGAAGAGAATCAAGCCTATGTTGTCATGTCAAAGAGAAAGGGAAGATTTTGTAAGTTTGACCCTTAGAAGAAAAGAAGAAACATGGATAAGATACAATGTTATGGATGTAATGAACTTGGGAACTATAAGAAATATTGTCCTAAATCTAATAAGGACAAGAGGAAAAAGGAAGAAGCCCATGTTGCCAGTGAAATGGAAGAATCAGAGTCAGAGAAACCCAAGAAAGAAGAAGTGAAATATCTCTATTATGATTGAGATCATCTTAATCTTTAAGAGGTATCTTTCCGTTGTAAAATAGTATGATAGGAAGCATTGTATGTTAGTTAGATACATAACTTTGGAATTGGAATCATGATGGAAGCATTGAAGGAGGAGCACTCGTCATAGGAGGATGTTTGTAACACATTTATGTGGCAACTATGTTATGAGATAAGTGGCTCCTGGGAACCTCACTGAAAATAATATTTATAAAATACAATCATCTAAATCAAGGTTCATCATTCATTAATCATATGGAACCAGGTGCTGACATTTTCTAATGGAATCCTCTTTTGGATTCACTGGTTAGAAAGAAAGCTAAAGGTTTCATCGAGAATTCTAGCTTGCAAAATCTGGGATTAGGATATGATAACATATTGATGAAGTAGGTCAAGAGAATGAAATTTTTCATTCTAAGGAAAATTGTTGTGGAATGACTCAGAAGAGATGAGGTACATGTATCTATATATATATATATATGTATATGTATATGTGTGTGTATATATATATATATATATATATATATATATATATATATATATATATATATATATATATATATATATATATATGTATATCTATGTGTATATATGTTGACATTGAATGTTATGAAGTCATGTCATATGGTTGCAGGTAGTATAATTCCATTTTAAGAAGTATGATCAAAAGAAAATATAATTTCCTCTAATGCACATGTTTCCAAAAGGCATGATCCACACTAGAAGAAATCAACATAATATGTCCTCATATGAAATATGAGGTGGTTGTACGCTATCAAGGAAATACATACTGAAGCTCCTGGGAATAAAATCAAATTGTGTGGATAAATAAAGGAAGATATCATGAGAAGTGCAACCATGATAAAAATCAGTCAACATCCAAGGAAGCCAGGAAGACTTGACTAGAAAAATCTCCTGGGAAGATATGTAGACTCTGATAGAAGTCTGGAAAAGATGGAGACCCTTGACAATACATATCTTTAGGATATGTTTCAATCTGTAAATAAAGGATTTCGATGCCTACAAGAATGCGTCATGATGAAAGATCATCACTAAGGTAACATTTGATTTCAAATTTCATATTTATAATTAAAAGGCATCTGATGAGCTTATGAAGGGATGCCAAAGGGAACCATATGTCTTCCACAAGTTGATAACCATATGGTAGGCTAAAATATCCTTGAAAGAAGTATCGTTTGAAGAAAAGCAGCATGACATGAAGCTATACCATATGGGAAGATTGATGGATCACTTTCTGGTAGAAGACATGACTCTTGGATGATTTGTGCCCTATGAAGAGATCCCAAAGATGAATACTCCTCAACAATGAAGAAATTAATGACATCGAAGAAAGGATTTCTTTGTGAGTAGTTGGGTGTTTTCATCATTTTTGTTGCAGGTCCCTGATTAAGAGGAAGCATGGTAATAAGTTTATTACTTGGAAGAAACTTGGTAATTCCTAAGCCAAGAGGGAGCTTAGGTACATTCCTTGTATAGGAATGAGTAAATTCCATTTTCAGAATATGTCCTCCCTATTTTAGAGGGAGAGATAGACATGTCATTATGGTCTTCACCTAGGAAGACAGAATGAAGTACTGGGTAATCATCTCACATTTGATACTCTTGAGGATGTATTAGGGAATCCAAGATAAGAGTATTCATGAAAGGACAAATATTCTTTGAGGACTAGGAATCGAAGATAAGAATAGTCTTGGACATATCCTGAGAGAACCTAGTTGGGATATGATCCAAGAGAGGCAATGATGTAGGCATGTATTCATCATTAGTCTCACCAGCATTTGAGCTCAAAGATCTCATGGAGAGATGGAGTTGTTATTCAAGGCCTTGCACTATGACAATGTTGGTTGATATGATGTTATACAGATGGGATTACCTGTCTAATTTTCTTATGAGATTATTTAGATTGAGAGTGACCATGTACCATTATGAATAACTCCCTAGTTAAGAGAGAGTGTTGAAAAGTGTAACTAGGTTCAGTCTTCATAATGACTTGTAATTATGAATTTATGTAATGAAGAAGATAAAGATATAAAATTTATTTTGTAATACTTGCATCATGGGTTTCATGAGCTAGAAGTTTTTATTATATGTCAAAGACTACTTCTTGATGTCTTTATGGGTTTGTCATCTTTTCACAAATATATAATTTAGAGTCATGTATATGAAGAGGTGTTACACTTGTAAAAGACAAATTATTGATGTAATTGTATGCTTCAAAGACCTTGTCAATATTCTCCTTGAATTCAACTCAATACATGTTGAAGATCCACCCTTATTCATGTCATCCTACACAATAGTTCAAGTCATCCTACCCACATAATTCAAGTCGTCCTAGAAGAGGGATACAATCCCTATATAAAGGACGGAATGCTGCCTCATTTGTGTAGATCAGTTCAGTCAATTTCTGTGGAGAAATGCGAGATAAGGTCCAAGGTCAGTGTGAAGAAGGATCACACTACAGCGAAGGGAAAGGCTCTCACACAACTCAATATTGGGTCTATTCACCTCAGTAAAGGGTCTACAATAAAAGTTGTGATACAGAGTCTGAAGTTGGTGCGAAGGAGGGACACATCTCAGCAAAGAGGAAGGGTCTATTCATCTCAGTCTAAGTCTGTAATAGAGATCTGAATTGCAGTGCGTACGGAGAAGAATTCTCGATGAATAAGGAGGAAATTCATATATCTCGCTCATATCAGAGGTGACTGCAATAGCAAAGTAAGGATATATATAAGCCTTTCCACTTGGGTCTATATCTAAGGAGTACATACTGCGTTACTACAAAAAATAATAGATCACGGTCTTGTGTATCTTGAGTGCAAGAAGAAGGTCGAGGAGAATTCTAGTGAAGGACAAGGTAAGGAACAAAAGGAAGCACATTAGTTAAGGTTGCTAGACTAGGGACCGAGTCTCCCTAATACCGGTATAGTATAGTGCAGAAAGGAAGATCAACATAAGGATCCTAGAAGAGCAGTGACAAGGGTCTTGGAAGAATACTAGTGTCAAGGGTTTGTGTCATCGTCATGGTACTCGTCAATTGAAGATCTATAATAATAATTACTAGCGGGTTTTCCTCTCCAAGAGGGAGACGTTTTGGCCCTTGCTTTCTAGCCTAAATTTTGTGTCTCTTATGCATTTGATAATTGACTTGGTGAAGAACGTAATAATCTAACGAAGATAATATCTAAGTGAAATAGGCATAACTAAATTACAATTAATTACCATGAAAGAGATATTTTAATAAAATCCCTAATTTATCAACAATAGGTACATCGTAATTAAGATGGATTTCTTATACATATCCTCACTAGGAGTTTCCTATGTATACACTATCAAAATTGAACAGAAATTAAAGCAAAGGAATAAGAGGAACTTCAGGTATGCAAATCCACTACAATAGAAGATTGGAAAAGGTATCCCAAACTCATAGAACAATGGATTGAGCAATGATATCCAACCTTAATACAGCTAACCCATGTCACAAGAAAACAAGGGTAATGGAAAATCAAAAAGGACACTAGAAAGTAGTGTAAGTTCCACAAAATGCCCTAGTACAACACTGATGAATGTCGATCAAAAAAATAATTGTTGGAAATTCTTGAAGGAAAAAAACAACTCTTGCTTTTATTATGATTTAGAATAAGATAAAGGAAAGTGGATCGTCGATGCAAAACCTAGTGCTACCATCGCAACCACAATGATCTAACTAGAAGATTCAAACTAGCCTAAAGAGAGGGAGAAACTCTCCCATTCACAAATGTGGGTGAAGGGTTCCCACTACATTTCATCATTGACAACAAAAACTAGAGGAACCTGAGCCAAGTTCATCAAGAGATTGAAGCTATTGATAGTGTCGCGCCCCCAACCACACATCATCGATTGGTTAATCCATGGATGAAACACATGTGTCAATTAGAAATGCCACCTATCTTATGTCATAAATCCATTCAAATATTAGGTACTATGTTATGCTTCCACACTCAAAGTTGATGCTAAGTTTATGACAACATTGTATATGGAAAATTTATGCTATTTATTTATCTCATTCTCAATTCATCATGGTTACTTAATGGGCCTTACTAAATTATACCAAAGGTTCATATTGAGGATATCTCATATCGATTGGACTTTAAATCAAGTGACCAACGATGGAGCTAAAGAAAATTTTCCTAATTTGAGTCACAATAGAAAGAATTTGAGGATCTGAAACACTGCCATGCTCCGCACCAATCCTCCCCCTACCAAAATTGCAAAAACCATTTGATATTGAGATAGATTCCTCCAACTATGTTATTAATGCGATCCTCACTCAACAAGGACATTTGGTTTCCTATCAGAGTGAAAATTATTTAATATTATCTATATATACCCCACCTATGACAAGGAGATGTACTCCATCATGCAGGCATACCAAAAATGGAAGCATTATACTTTAGGGAAGGAGATGACCATCCAAACAAATCATAGGCCTCTGTAATTGATGCAGACACAAGGAAAGTTGCAGAATGACTACCATAAAAAATGTTCCACTTACCTACGACAACTCCACTTGAACATCAAATATAATAAGGATAACACCAATAATTTTGTAGACTACCTTATTCAACCCCTAATTATGGCACTATCCACCATTCTTAACTATTATGGTCATGAGACCACCAGGTGTCCACAATTACACAATAGAAACTCTAACTTTTCTACCATATGCTAGATGTTGATTGCAGAAAAACAAGTTCTAAACTTCCACCTTCAAGATGCGCTCTTTTGGTACCTAGGCCGCCTTTTTTACCCTTTAAGCAAGCATTCCAAGTTGATTGGGAAGGCACATTACAGTCAGGGAACAAGGAACTTTGGTGGGGAGAATATAGTACCGGTGCTTCATAAGTATTTATAATAGCCAAAGCTTCAACAATATTGTCATTGGTATATCAGATTGTGCACAATTTGTGTTATTTCTAAACTAATCGTCAAGAAGAAGGGATTGTACACTCCTATATCTACCCCATACAAGCCCAAGGAGTCAAATTCCATGGATTACACGTTAGGTTTTCCCTCCACCAAGCATGGTAATGATTATGTGTTTTTAGTTATTAATAAATTATCTAATATGGTCATGTTGGTACTATGGAAGAAGAGTCTCAAAATTAAAGCCACTATTTAATTCTTATTTGAATGTGTTTAGGTTTATTTTGGGCTACCTTATTTTTTTAGATAGGGATAGTAGGTTCATCGATACCTTCGGTTCCAACGTATAATCTCTGATTAATACCAATTTAACCGAATCGAACGCCTTTCATACCCAAATAGATGGACACATATAAGTGGTCAATAAGATGATTGTGCATATCTTGTGCATGTAAAACTCCAAGCATCCTGATAACTAGGATGAACGCATTCCATATGTTCAATTATGCTATAACAAATCCCTCCATAACTCTATTGGCCACAATCCTTTTTAGGTGTGCTTGGGGTTCCAAAATTTGGCCCCAATTTATCAAGCTATTATCGTTGCATCTTCATCAGCAGAGTCCTCCCATGCTGAGATCAAGGTAGATAGAGTAGTTGAATTTGTTGAATGAATCCACCACCTCCAACAATAGGTTCATGATATCCTACAAAAATCCAATGCCAATTATAAGTAGCAACATGACCAACATAGGTTTCCACACAAATTTTAGGTTGGTGACAACATGTGGTTGCATTTACATAAAGAGTGATTTGCATTCCCCCATACGAAGCTAAAACCACTTTGATATCAGCCTTACACAATCACAAAGGCGGTGGGTGAAAATGATTTTTATTTAAGTACTCCCCCTTTCAATGCCTTGCACCCAATAGTTAATGTGGATATACTTCAACCACATTCTCCACCTCTGTTGGACACCTTGGAGGTAGCCAAGAAATTTTCCCCACCAAAACTCAATCCTAATTGCATTTAAAAAGCTACAATAGATAAAAGCATGGACACTAACACAAATGATACCCACAAACAACACATACAACTCTACATATTTGTCGATGCAGAGCAACTTCTTCATCAAAGCAAGTGGCTCAATAGGAGTCAAATTTAGTAGAAGTTTCCCCATCTGATGAGGGAATGTGACGTAATTAAGACCATTTCTTCCTAAGGGAGGAGGACTGATCTGGGTGGATATCAGTGGCCACCCACCTCTTCCACTGACTCAACAGTTCTCTATCTTCTTCAAATTTTTTCTATGTTTTTGTGGGTTTCAACCTTCTAAGGTAATTTTGAGGCCTTGAATGATTTTTTTTTTGGAAATTTTTGGGGTAGGAATTTCCATATCCCTAGTTAAAAGGTGTATTCTTAGGATATTTCTTTCCAACGAGCTATTGTGCATCCCAAACGAAGATTGTATACAAAATTTTCACCCCTGGTAAGTCGATGTACCAACTAACCATCTAGGCTCTTGCAAATATTTTGGTGATTCATTTTCTAGGATTCGGGTTTTGGACCTCTAAGGTTCCTTATTTGTGTTAAAATTCCACTCTTTCAACCCCTTATATTAGCTTCTATGAATGTTTGTAGCTACCATCTCTCTCTCTCTCTCTTTTAAGATAACTACCACCGTTCTAGCCAATTTTTGTTCTACAATATTTTGTTATTTTATTTATAATAGAAGTTGGATTTTCACTATATTGTTGTGCTTTCTATTATATTTCTATGTATGTGTGTTCCATCTCCTTTTTTCCCTTTCATTTCACCGTTTCTAAAACTTGGATAAAAAATATACACAAGTTGTGCACGGTAGTGGAACTTCTACCCGATGCCACTCCATTAGAACAACACCTCGTTACTTTATAAATAGTCAACAAGTATCAATGCTCCTCCATCCTAGACAACGAAGCCACTAAAAAGTGATCCAAGTCTATTTTTTATTGCAACATTAACTCCCATTCCTTTGACAAGGGTGACCTGATGTTAGCATACAATGTTGCTAAGGAAACCTTAGAGCCCGATTTGAAATTTTGTGGAAACAACCATTTATTATCAAGCATTACATTATGCGAGGAGCATGCATATTGATCCATATTGACGGGACTTGTCTCAAGGACCTTACCAATGGGATATAGCTCTATAAATTTTATGCCTAACAAAAACCCTTGTGTGCCTCCCTTCCTTTTTGTACATAACTTTAATTTTGCTTCTTTTGCACACTTGTATTATGGACCATATCTCCTAATCCATCCCATCCCTATTTTTTTCAAATGAATTATTCACCGACATATCAGATTAATTTCACTGACAATGCTAGTTGATGGTCCAAAAAAAATCCAACTACAAATTGGGTGATTATTCACCCTCTTAGACATTATTCCACTTAAGTGGAATCTATATAGGACCAAACACAAATAACCAAGTGGAATATGTTTCAACCATCGATTTTTTATTCAATGCCACCAACCTTCACATTCATTACCTTAGTGTCGTACTTCATTCTCAACTCGTCGTCTTGAAATTGAATAATGTGTACCATGTACGTGATCTATGTTTGTTTTGAAATTACCTCTAAGTTCAATTATTATTGATCTAGGATCTTTTAAAGTGACTTGCCTTGTAAAAAAGTTCAAGTGTGTATGATTATACTAAAACCGGCTTAAAGTGTAAAATTAATAAATTGAAATCAAGTGTAAAGGACTTAAAGAAAACTACAATTTAAATTAAAATATAGAAGTCAAAACATGAATAAAATAGGAACAAAACCAATTGATAATGGAGTTCATCCAATGTGGACTACATCTCTGGGTCCTACATTCAAGGGAATGCCCTCTTTATTATTGTCCTCAAAAATCTGATTACAATAAGAAAAAATGCCTCCAAAATCCTACTCTAAATGAACCCTATGCTACTAGGAATTGGCCTCCGAAATGCCACAAAAAACCTCCTTTAGTTGCTACAAATCAAGCTCTAAAACTCCACTCAATTACAAAATATAAAAGGCAAGATAAGGCCTAAAAAATATCAGCACCATAAACATTACAACCAAAACACTTGTAGTGAAGTCGTAATTCTTTTAGTTTATAAAGTGTATGGGTTCGCAGCCCTGGGGTCGATCCCGTGGAGGTTGTGGCCCTTTCGTTGTAACAATATGCATATATGGAATATATTGTTTAACCATATATTGACGATGTTTGGAGTTATATTAATACATACCTATCCAACTAATGAACCAAACATATCATCATATGTATGGTGATCCAATCATATGTCAAACCTATGGCATAATAACAAATGCTTTGCTATGACAATTTCCACTGCATTCCATTCACATGGTAACACATTTGGATTATGTGGAATTTTTTGTAACCCTCAGCGATTAGTTATAACCATTAGAGAGGTCAAGGAGTCAAACCTGCGGCCTCTCATTTTTGGTCTTTGGTTTTTTTTTTTTAACTTAAAATAATTTTTTCCACTACCAATTTACAACTAAAAATCATGGTCTATTGGCTAGACTTCTCCTTTTATAGTCTAGATATTATGTGTTCGGATCCCATTAGTGTCACTTTGTTAAACCAAATTGTGGCATATTTCATGAGGTGCCATGTGGCACCCATTTACTGAGCCATGTTGCAGGATCTCATTGGAATAGACTTGCCCAGCCACCTACCACATGCTTCCAAATTAGCACACATGTGTACACATTGTACCCTGCCACATCATTATTTTGTACTTCCATGTGTCAACTTCAAATTGTACCCCTATCTTGCCATGTCAGCTTCTACCTTGCCACATGTCACATGATGGTGTTTCCACATCCTTATACAGTCTTTTCACATTAGCTTCATACAGCACCTCATGGAACCATTTGGTGGTACCACGTGGTAGCCCTGCATCCTCATTTTGTTGTTAGGCTCGAACTTCAGATGGCCATAACTTTTGCATACAAACTCTAATTCATGTGATTCAAGAAACATTGGAATCGTCACAATGAGATCTTTGACGTGGCATTGTTTCCATCAACTTTTGGGAACTTTGAATTTAAGGCCTTTCTAAATCCTCCCAAATCAATTGTCCAAAAAATTTGAATGTATCCACACATATTCCTATAAGTCATAATCGATTTGTAGACAACATTGCTAATGACATTCTTGCCTAGCATGTTTTATATTAACATGTTATTCATTATAATTCCATAGATACATATTAATCATTTAGTTCATCAATCATGTGCAAACACATATATGCATCCAAAACCACAAGCACCATCACATCATAAACACAGGAACTATAAATCATAAGTGAAGCATGTATATATCTATATTTATACATGTGTTTGTGTGTGTTATGATGCATCTGCACTAGCCATCCATCAAAATATAATGTATAATACAATATACGGGCCCCACACATGGATCCACATACAATACTCTATAGATCATCACCATAGTTACATAAATATCACTATATCTACAGTGGTAAAAATTGATATACCATTGTAACCGGGGGGCATTACGTTTCCATCTCCTCCTCCCAGTGATGCTAGCCCCCCTACACTTTTTCTTGCCAACAATAGTAACATTATAACTATGGATGTGGAAATTACGACTCGTTATAGTGATATATGCCACTCTCGCTCTGATGGTATGCATGTCTCCACCACTTCCTCGCCTAGTGAGTAAAATCCCTTCTCTGGGACCCCATGAAGCACCATGCCCATTTTTTATGATATTTATGTGCCACGCCAATGAATCTCATCCATCTGCTTGAGGATATGTGAAATCTCTCCATCTGCTCGCATATATGTGCAATCTATCCATATGGAATTGTTTATACCACCATTATTGTTGAAGTGTGTGATGGAACAACCTCTACATCATGTTGACTACATCAAGGGGGCATCTTTAACTCCTCTCCCTCGGGAATATCTAGTCTCACTTGACCAACCAAAGGTGGGTGTTGTACCCACACCCTCCCCTCACAACCTATGTACCACAAGGATCCATCTCCCTCATGTCCCAACATCTACATACAAACACATATCACATATCAGTTGGATGTCAACAAAATAAAATTTCAAACACAAGGATCCCTCTCCCATGCTACTTTTTGGGGTAGTATTATCTCAAGCTCATGCTAGTAATCCATGATGAATTATGGGAATTAAAAAAAAAAATCCCATTGACCACCTCTAACTTTGCACCATTGGATTCCACATGCCACCTTCCTCTTTGATCAATGAACTCCCACCAAGTATTATCTATGGCCAAGTATGGGGGATCACATCTACTCTAAGATATGACTACAAACGCAACACATTCTCAAAGGAAAATTTGTGTAATACAAAGACAATTGTGAAATTTGCTAAATCACCACATACACAATGTCTCATCGAGCCACCAAAAACACCCTCATTAGGTGAACGCATGCGAATGTTCAACCCTAGATCATCTTCTCTAACACTCCCATCTATGCCCTATTAACATTGTGTGTGTTTGTACTCTGATACAACCACATAATCAATGCAACAATAATACAATAACCATATCTTGGATATTTTCAATTTAAATGCCTCCCCACTCACTAGATTGACAACACCATAATATCGAAGTGGCCACTCCTAAATGGTTAACCACTTTTGAGTGGGTCAAACAAGAACCTCCTCTCTCTAAGTCTATAAACTTATTAAGAAATAAATATCCACCTTTGCAATTAGCTCCAACAACTACCTACAAACCTTGAATTGTCCCTTATGTGGTCTCCAAAATCCCACCAAGAAATCTAATAGCTCCTCTTAAGAGAAAAACGACGTTCACTAGAAGAAATTCTAGAGTCCCCACTAGATCAGATCTTGCCTTACAAGAGGGTTGCTCACTACAACATCTTAAATGTCATTGTAATAACACTGTATCCATTGAACTAGCATGTTGAATCTCAATATCTACACATCAACCATTTCATATTAGGCTTCTTTTACATCACCCCTGTTAGTAACCTATAAATATAGGATTCATAATTTTGACTTGACTGATGGTAGTCTTGTAAATATGTACAAACTTTTCTTTCTGCAAGTTATTTTCCCATATTTTGTAAAAAATAAAAAAATCAAAAATCAAAAAGAGGGTAATAAGTCCTAAAAGAAAAATCAAAGGACTTAGAAAAAAATAATATACCCCAAAAGAAAAAATATGAATAAAACATGAAAGTGTGCAAGTCTAAATGCCACTACTTTTACTTTTTGCGGTTGATTATGGCATAGTGCCAATAAATGCCATAGTCTGTGATGAGTTGAACAATTTAATCTTGACTTGTCATATTTCAATTTCAAATGTTGTAGATAGTGATTAAAGAATTGTCATACAATTTAATCATGACAATTCAGTATTTAGGTAGAGAATAAAAGAATCCAATAGTTTAATCTGGATTCTTGGAGGAAATAAGTTAGAATTAGATAGTTTTACTGCTTTCAAAAAAAAAAATGTTTGAAGGTTGCTAGCTCAAATGCACCTGATTAAAATAGAAGAAAAAATGTTAGAAGATATGACCGGGTAGGTAGAAGAAAGCGGGAAATCCATTGTAAATATTTTTCACCAGGCTACAAATAACTAATTTCCCCTCCCCATAGCTATTTGACATTCTAGACTATCAGTCAGAGAGGCTCAGGGCATTTCCCTGACTTCTGTTGGGACCGGACCTAAGGCTCAATGACTGACTGGTTGAAAGTGTTAATTTTCTATATTAATCCCAGAAATCACATCATTTTCCATTCATGTATTCATTACCATGAAAAATCATAAGTAAAGACCCAATTTTTCTTAATGATGCTTAAAACCCTCATTTGATTAACTTCCTACATCTCATGAAGCATAAAACCCTCAAAATGGCATTTTATCCTAAGTTGAAGTGATGAAATTATTACAATGAAAGCTTGGCTTTAATCTTCACTGTAGAAATTTGAATAATAGATCACTTATTCACCGAGATTATCCTGGTCACACACTATTTAAGCTTCATGCATAACACATAACCTCTTCTACCATTGATCATCAATTTGCGGAATTAAAAACAATCACATGTGCACATAGAAACATTAATCAATCACACATTTCAACACAGTATGTAATGGGGAAAGCATACAGCTGAAAACCCCCAACTATCTGTATATTATAATGATAGAGAACATGTAACAATCATAGTACAATACTCCTCACAAGTACTCAGTACTATCTCCAATAGTTACACACAACTAGCTCAGATCTGAACAAGTCACAGGTTCAAATCTCCTCCACTGTGTGCCTGCCTCTACTGCGCAATCCAAGATGGTAAATTGTGAGATCCAAGTTCGAATCCCACCAAGATGTACTGCGCAATCCTCATTGGCAATCTCAATCAATGATTGTGCAAATCTCATGCACAGCTATAGTCACAACTGATAGTAGACTCACCCTTTCACCCACCTCTAACACTTGTCTCCACTGAACTGTCCATGCACTGAGTTAACCGATGTGTTCTTTAGTTGATTTATGAGTTAATAATTAGTGAATTAATTAATAATTAATTCACACCACTCATCACTAGTGTATTTATCAGTTAGACTAAATACAACTAGTTCAACTAAGTTAAACCGAACACAACTCCATCAACCGTCTCATCAACTCCACCAAACTCTGCCACATGAGTTCTAACTGAAGTCAACCATGCAATAGCTCAACTAACCCATAGGAATAGCGTAATCTCTTCTGTCAGCTCATGTGCCACATCCGTGAGTCCCTCGAATCAAGTGTCGCAAGAGGATAAGATAATGTTTATAGTCCAAATATTATTAAGAGCTAATAATATTCGACTGTTCTATTTTTAGACCGGCAGTCTAAAAATAGACTTCGCCCAGTATGTCTAAAAATAGAGGTCCATCTATTTTTACCAACATGACCAACCATCCACAAATAGCATCCTGCAACTCATATACCATGATCCATATGTCTAAAAATAGACATAGTCTAAAAATAGAGTTTGCGCCAAAAATAGCCTGCGGGCCCACTTAGTGAAGGCGACTTCTTTTCACTAAGCTCCATCATCTTGTTGCATTTTCAACATTCAATTTTCTTGGTTATAATTGTATGTTTTGAGTATTCACTTCCCCTTTTCATATTAACACCTAACTTATTTTATTAACTCCCTATAGAAAATCCTAGTCCTATTAATATAACTCCTTTCTATTTAATTATCCCAAAAAACCCCTTATTATATGCTTTTTATATCAAAGATACTACTCACATGTTGAAATTACATCTCGAAATTACCCCTTTGATATAAAACTACCCATAATAAAATATCCCCTCTCCCCTATAGTTTTAGAACTTTAAATAAATCTAAAACTATATAATAAAGTTAAAAATAATTGCAATACACATTTTATTTACATACTGTGTATATAAAACATGTGTGCAAAAAAGAGTTTAGTTGCCCGTTAGTCCCGTTCCTACACAAGCTTTATCCACGTTACAATTTTAAACTTACCCCTTTTTTCTCGTTACATATCCCTTTACCAAAGTCTAAACCCTGGTTTAAAAACCTTTATTAACCTGCCCATTCTATGTATAAACTCCTTTTATACATTAACTTCATCAAATAAACCAGCACCCTCGCGCTCATCCTCAACCCTCCGATCATCTTTTCAATCATAATCCAACTGTTCGCATTGAACGCGATGAACTTGCTTCATGCCCCATCCTTCCCCGTCGCGTTAAGCCATAACCTTCTGATCCTCAAACTCTTTTTAATTCGACGGTTCGCACTGAGCGCGATCACTTGGTCTCATACCCCACCATTCTCATCGCACTGAGCCATGACCGTTGATCTTTGCTATCAAATCAATGGCTGATATTAAACCTAGGTCCCACCTTACCTTTCCCCCGCAGCTTCCTGAGACATCCTGACCGTTCGCTTCATCCATCCTGATCCAACAGTGCGCATTGCATATCGCGTACCAAAAGTGAACGGGCACAGTTTAGAAAAAATTACGCGATAAAAGTTGTTTTGTGAAACGACCGACTGCTATGTGTCCAATTGTAATTTTATCGCGTTATAAAAGCCCAAAACTGCTTACCATCTAAAAACAACGCGATACCGCCGAATGGTTTCTCGCATTCAAAATGAAAACCGCTCCTGCCATTAACTGTGACCTGCCATTAATGCTACGCAGAGTAATAAAATAAAAGGTTTTAACCTTTGATTTTTCACTATTTTTGCATCGTTTGTCCCTCACCCATTGAAAAAATACGCCTAGACTCCATTTTAAGACCTTTGCTGACTAATTTGTCCCTCTGAAGTAGATTTCCCCTCTGAATTTCGCCACAGAAGACTCTCAACGTTTCCTACTAAGCTACCGCGACCAGTTTACCTAAAACCTTTATCAACTACTACAACACCTGCAAAAGGTATTTTTCAGTGATCTAAACTTGCAAATTCTCGATTTCAAAGAGCGAAATTAAAACTTGTAAACCAGTTTTCATGTAGAAACCAAAATTACCAAATCTGAGTATATTCTAAACCTTGAAAAAACAGGGGAAACCCTTGCAAATTTTCTCATAATTTTCCATTTCCTCCAAACTCAGTTTTTAAGTGTTTCTGGCCATCCAAAGGCAATTTCCATGATTCAACTTGATTTAAATTACACTAAGATCCATTGAATCCCTTTTTCAGTCCTCTGAACCTTGAAAACCTGTGTTTTCATCCTAAAACCCTTGCCCAGATTCCAAAATTTCTCCCACATCCGCTCAATTGGCCCCTGTTTTCAAAATTAACTAAGAAAATGGTCTAATCTTGCTTAGTTTTCCCTAAAATGACAAGAAAACAGGTCACCCCTAAGACTGGAGGTCCAAAAGCCCAAAAATTTGCCTCAAGCAAGCTTCCATTACCTAAATCTGCTAAGATAAATAAGCCCACCCCAACCCTAACAGCAGATTCTACTGAAGTGGTCAAACCTTTACAACCACCTGTTACTTCTGAAGAGAGCAGTTCCTTAATTGATTTAAACTACAGAATTACTGATGCTACATTAGAGTTCGATCTACTTGAAGTGGATAACTGGTGTCAGGAGAAATTTGTGAAGAAAGTTGAAAATGATATATCTTTATGGGATTCAAACTTGCCTAAATATGTGGTCCCAATCACTCATCCAGCTCAAGACTTGATTAGACTATGCCAATTACACTATGTCCCTGACCAGAGATGTATTGTAAACAGAGATAGAGAGGTCTTGTTTTCTATAACTGCTGAATCCATTAATGAAATACTCCAGCTGAACCATGATCCAAGAGTAGTCTCATTATCCATTGAAGATTTAACTCCGTTGTACCTAGACTGGGATTTTCCTAGGAAATTTATGATTCTTCAAAACTTCATGCCTACTCATGTTGATTTCCCAAAAGTAAATCCACCCTATTCCACCTTTGATTTTCCTGAATCTTCCAAACAAATCATATCTATGATTTCCTTCATTCTAGATTATTCTAATGATGAGTTCACTGATGCATCAATTCTAGGTTTCCTTTCTACTTTATCCCCAGGGCAACCTCCTACAATGGTATTCAATTTTTTTCAGATTCATTGCTGATAATATACACCATCAGTTGACCAAGTTGCCTAAAGAAGGAGTTTTTAGATATTCATCATATCTATTTCACCTCTTCCTCTTTTTCCAAGAAGAACAGTTCCCAATTGCATTGCAGAAGATGGATGTTGAAGGAAAACCTCTTTCAGTGGTACTTTGGACTTCATTACTCAGAAAATATGGAAATGAATTCAACTATAAGGACTTCACATATTTGTTTATCAGACCAGCCATGAGTTTATTGAAAAAGACAGAGCAACCAAGGGTTAATGAGGAAATAAAGAGGATTCTACAGTTGTCTGAAAACTGCAAAGTAGGTGATTAGTACCTATATGAAAATCACACAGAACTAAGGATATTTGGAGCAAACCTGGCCCCTTATAAATTGCCCAAATTTCTAACTATCAGGGTTTTTGCTTTGGAGTACTTGAGGCAGATTTTGAATGTAGATGCAGTGAATTTTATGGCTTCAAAAAAGAAGACACAGTTTAAGCTCAAAAATAAAATAGGTCCCTTCATAGTAAATAACAGGGATGCCTTGAAAGAAATAGTCAGCAAATTGTCAAAATTCAAGTTCCAAGAAAGCTTTTATTGGAACTATGATCCTCAAGGCATTTTGAGTAACATCAGGGTCAAATGCAAGTTAACACCATTCTTTCATGAGTCCAGACCAGAAATTGAAAAATATGCAAATCAAATGGAATGGATAGAAAATACATTGATTGATCCTACTGACCATACAGATAAGGAAAAACAGACAGATAATTCACAAACAATAACAGTCACTGAGCAGACAGAAGCTTCAAACAAAAGGACCATGAATGAAGAAGGCTATACATCATAGACCATTGCAGAAAATAAATTCAGAATTATTTACAACAAAAGGGAAAAAATGACTGCTACTGAGAAAGAAAAGATAATAGAAATATATGGCACTGAAGATCAAGCAAATAATAATGATCATCAAACTGATGATGAAGCCACTATAGTTGTGAATGAGACTCTAGCAGAAATTCAGAAAGAGCAGGTGCTAACACAGGAACAGGAGAGAGAAATAATGGAAATGCAGGTAAATTCAGAAGCTCCTTCCTCTTCCAAAGCAACAGAAGAGACAGATTCTGACATTCAAAATAAATACAAACAAATCAGAGAAAGAAATGAGGAGATTAAAAATGAAGTTTATTCTCAATTCCTCAAAGAAAAGCCAGGGAACAAAGACAGGTTGCTGACTGCTTTTGACTACTCCACAAATAAGATGATCATGTCATTCCTTAAACCAATAGTTGCAGATCCAAAATCAATTGCAGATTATACTAAAACAGATGTGGAGGTGGACATTGATAAAATAAATGAATTAGATCAGATAGAATTCCACAGAAGTACCACTGAAATGCTTCATTCAAAAGTGGTTAGAAAAACTATGAGTGCTACTATGCTACAAAATATTGTGTCTAATTTACAGAAACAGATGAAATTAGACAAAGCATCATTACATGCTAAGGATTTAAGGACCAAGTCCTTAGAAGATTTGGTTATAGAAACTGGGATGGATCCTTCCAATATTGAGGTTGCTAAAGCACTCATAAAGAAAAAGAATGAAGATATTGATGCCTTAAGAAAACAACTGAAACTTCCACAGAGTGAGCATCCATAAGCAAAAGAGATTCTTCAGCAGAAAACAGAAAAGGATGAATTAATGCAGTTAGTACTAAAGATGACTGCTCAAATCAAAGAAATGGAGAATCAGACAGAGACTCTGATGAAAGAAAATGAAACATTAAAAAAGGAAAATGAGGTCTCCGTTCCTACAGTCATCCCAATGGAAACTACTGTTGTTCCTTCTACACTGGCAGAGCATTTGGCACCAAAAGGAATATTGACAACTACAGTGTCAATAACATCTACAGATACCTCTGCCACTGGATCATCTACATCACAGGTACAACAAGCAACAGGTACAATAGATATAGTTCAATCTATGGAAGAAATGTCACTGAAAAACAAAGAAATCATCACTTTGAAAAAGACTAATCAAAGTCTTGAGTCTTCCTACAAGAATGCTTTAATAACTTCTAAAGGACATGAATAGAGAGTAAAGGCCTTAGAAGAACAGGTGAAGACTTTGAAGAAAGAGGTAAACTTCAGTGAGCAGGTAGCATATATAAAAAATCACCTATGGGATAATATAATTCAAGCTATTCATTTACAGTGGCCCTCAATACAGATTATCTATGAGCAAAGAGATTTATTGCAAGCAGCACTGGTAGAAATTCAGAAAACTAAAGCAGAACTGGCAGATAAACCTTCACAATCTGTAAGGCTTATTAGATTCTTGAACAGCAAGAATAGAGCTGAATTGGAGGAAATAAACATTCATGATAGGACTGAAACTATTTTTGCAAATCAGGAAAGTCATAACCAAAAGAAATATCATGAATAGTTTAGAGGAGAAATGTGAAACCATGAACTTATCAATCACAAAATTCCTTGCAAAATATATAACTTTACAAGAAGCAGGTCTTCCAGATATACACGATTTCCATGAAAAATTGATGGTCCAGACTGATTATGACAAGAAAATCCGAGCTCATGCCAAGGAAAAAGTCAGCAAGCCTTTACCACAAGGTTCCCCAAGTGGTAAAGTGGTTTTACAATATTTTGAAAATTTGTTCTTTTTACAAAATGAGATCAAACACATGTTTGCTATAAAACCAAACTTTGCAAAATACACTGATGCTGATGAGAGTTACAGGAAATTGAAAGGTATGAAAATGCCCAATGCAGAGCAATGGCAAGGATTTACTGATTGGTTATAGCAACATTTCAAACATAGCAGAATAGGTGCAGTCATATTTTTCATTTTTACAAGTATCAAAGGGTAAAATTTTGTAGTGAAAGTGTATCAGGTGAAAAAAGCAAAGTCAAAGAGTATCCGGGAATAAAACAGTCAAATCAATATTTACTGTTGTAATTCTTCATTTTACAACAGTAAAATAAACAAGTAGCAACGTGAAAGAGTATCAGAGGTGAAGCACAGGTTAAAGGATATAAATTAGAAAGATTGTCTTCCAAGCTATTTTCTAATAAGATATTGTTTCCAAGTGCCAACAAGCATCTACAACAAAGCAACAAATTAATTTCGATAAGATAAATCAGTCCTATTTTTTCTTGATAAGAGGACAGATTGCCGTTTGTTGGGCAGTTGTCCCTCTTTTTATGTAATAATCTTTATTTTTGCCTAGAGATATTCTCTCATATCTCTTAGATATTTTGTAAACAATCAATTTGTATAAATACTTCACTCTTTGAAGTATTTTGGGTGGAATAAAATTTGTCAAGACTACTATAGACATTTTTGCTGAATACATTGGGAGTTTGTGTGAGCTGATTTGTAAAGCAGCAGACTGGAACTAAGTCAAACAGACATCATAACTCAGGATTCTTGTGCTGATCAGATAAGTCAAGTATTTTCCTGTTTTCACTGTTTATATTTCTAAGTTCCATACATGCATTTACATGTTTTCTGTCTTAAATGATTGACTAGGAAAGCTTAAACAGGATTAGTGTTAAAAGCTCCCTATTTTTTACTAGTTATTCATTAATATGTTTTCTGTTGAAATTCGGATTAAGAATCCCTAACTGCTCTTAGTCCCTTTTGATCCCTTTCATTCATCTTCTTTTCTGTAACTTAAGGATCCTTCATTGCCCTTTTGTTCAGATTTTACCATTTCATCAAAAAAAATCCTATTTCCAAACCCTTTGAAGGTCATCTACCCTGCCCTTAGTATATTTGCTCTTTTGACCTTATTTCCTAGCTCTACTTACCAAGAAGTTGACTCCATAGCCCAATGGTCTGGTACATCCCTCTGTGATTTACCTTGAAGTACCTGTTATTCCCACCAAACATTCAAAACAAACCAATTGTCCAATTATAACTAGCCTAAAATCTTATAACAAAAACAAAGCTAAATCTTGAGGAGAGATCCCTCTCTGGAATTTAGGAAGGCTATATCCTGAATTTCAAAAGTAGGTTCTTGGTTACCCCTGGTTTTCTTCAAACTATAAATCCTCATCCCACAACCAAAGAATTACTCGGGTGATAACATACTGGCGACAATACTGGGGAATTAACCACTCTCCAGTTTTAATTTTAATCTTAGAGGTAGATTTTTAAAACATATATTTTCTACTTTAAGGTTAAGTTTAAAGGCTGTGGGTATTTATACAATAATCATTCTGGCTCCCAAGAAAGTCTATTATACTATATCCAACCCTGATCCCATCCTTGCAGATATAGTAGACAATCCGAACCAGATAGGAAAAAAGAAAAAATAGATTGTTAGTTTAGAAACTGAAGTGCCCTTGAGAAAATCTAATTCCTTACCCAAAGAATTGGTAAGATTATCAGATATTGATTTTGATTTCAAGTTTGAAAATTCATTGTTTAGAAATAAATTTGAAACTGATTTAAAGGAAACTATCATAGATCTTGTTTTTACTTCTGTTGTGAATGAGAAACAGAAAATTATTTCAACATCAATAAAATCAGACAAATCTGAAAGTCAAAGTCCAGTAGAAAGGGTTAATGTTACACGAATTAAAGACATTGATGAAGCTATTAATATAGCCTATTTTTTGTCTCAATTTAAGCCTCCAGTTTCTCAATTATACACCACAATTTTTCCAGCAACAGATTCAACTATGTATGCTGCCACTTCATTTATAGATTCCACTGTTAGTTCACCCACGGAGCCTGTTAGTCCTGAGTTTCCTTTGCAGCCTAGGATCATATATTCATCATACCCTCAATCCACCGCAAGTTCATCCACAGAACCATTCATTCCTGAGTTTCCTGTGCAGCCTAAGATAGTATTTCCATCATCTACTTAGTCCACCACATCCACTACCACTGCATCTACTAGTTTTATAAGCACTACTTCATCAGCTGTTATAACCAACACTATTCCTACCACTACTACTGTACCTCCCAGTTTAGAAAAAATCCAAGCCATGGCAACCAGATATGCTCCCCTGGTTTTACCCCAACCTCTCAATGATATGCCAGATGGATATCAGAAAATTGTTCCCTTATTTGATGGTCTCTCACAATATTATGCACAACAACATGTAACCAAAATGAATGACTTTTGTGAGATCTATGAAATAGATGAAGCTGATGTTCAAATGTGATTATTTGCCCAAAGTCTAACTAGAGAAGTAAAAAAATGGTTTAAGAATTTAGCTGCTGGTAGTATCAAAGATTTAGTTGCATTTCATAGAGCCTTTATAAATAAATGGGAGAAAAAGAAAAATCCTTTACAAATTTTATCAGAATTTGATTCCATGAAGAGAAATCATACTGAGTCAGTTCAGGACTTTTGTACTAGATACAACAGTATCTACAATTCTATTCCTGCAGATCTTAAACCCGCTCCATATTCTGTGCTGCTCAAATTCCCTGATTTTTTTGATGTAGACATGGCCTACCAACTAAGAGAAAGAGATGCAGAGACTCTAGAACAAATGCAACTGAATGCTGTCAGTGTAGAAATTAATATCTTAGCCAGAAAAGCAAGACTGAGAAATGAAATAAGGGTTACTATAAAAGAGGAAACATCAAATTCTGAAACAAAATTAGATCTTCTTGCCAGAACTTTAGACAGAGTGGTAGACATATTAGATAACATGGAAAGAAATCCTGCTTGGGACAATCAACCCTGAATAAGGAATCCAAATTTTTGGAAAAACAACAATCCTGGAAAGGCTAAAGAAGCTGCTCCAGATCAGAACATAAGAACCCCATTTCAAGAGAACTATGCTGAAAGTTCTTGTGATCATGATGATGAAGAGGAAGACATTAACATAGTGATGGGGATAGATGAAAGCAATACCCTTTTCCTCACACAGGAAGATTTAGAAATAGTTGAGCTTCAACAACTCAGACTAGACTCTAATGAATCTTTTGATTTTAAACAAGGTTATGATTCTGCTATAAACAAAATTCATAGTCAATATAACCTTCGAAGCAAGAAAACCAATGATCCTTCTAACAAAACATCTGCTTCAAACCAAAATAAAAAGAAGGATGAAACTCCAAAAAACAAAGTTTTGTAAATTCTCCCTAGAGAGAATAAACAAAACTCCAATCCCTCAAGTCCAAAGATTGTTGATATCACTGATCAAACTGTTCAATCATATAATTCAGTGAAAACAACCATCCCAGATCCAAAGAAAACTTCTATTGATTCTAAATCAGCAAGTTCTAAAAATGACACTCAAAGAAAGCCTTTGGATGACAGTTCAAAAACTGATAAAGCTTCTGCTTCTTCTCAAATTGCCTTTGAAAAAAGAAATAAAAATAGCAGTAATCAATAGACTCAAACTAGAAATAGTAAAACAACTGGTGAAACCCGAGAAAAATCATCCCAAACAATAATTCCAAAAGATGAATTAATTCAAGCTATCAAATCTCAGTCAACATTTAATATTCAATCTAAAATATCTAAGTTGAAGATAGCCATTCCCTTAACTGAATTGGCTAAAAATGACTTGTATAGATCTATTATTACTGAAACATTGAATGTAAATGAAAATGAGGATACAATTAATATGAGTGTTGATAGACCTGAATTAATCTTTGGTCCCAATGTAGATGGTAAGCATTCAGATGGGTCAGTACCTCCATTTTACTTAAGTCTTACTGTCCATGATCAAATATTACATAATGCAATGCTAGATACTGGAGCTTCCCATAATCTAATGCCCAAAGCAATAATGGAAACTCTGAGTCTAGATATAACCCGACCATATAAAGATTTATTCTCTTTTGACTCAAGTAAATTCCAATGCATAGGATTGATTAAGGATTTATGTGTGAACTTGGTCCAATATCTCGGTAAAGCATGATCATGGATGTTGTGGTAGCTGATATCCCGCCAAAGTATGGCATGCTTCTTTCTCGCTCATGGGGAGCAAAGTTGCAGGGATATCTACAACTTGACATGAGTTATGCCACTATCTCAGTCAATGGACAGCCCAAAAATCTTTACAGAGAAACCTTAATGAAATTTATGATCAGCAGTGCCGAAAGACCTACCAATTACCCAATCTATTCGACTCCCACTGATCTTGATTCCTTTATTCTTTGTAACTCTGATCATAATAATATCCAAACTGAACTCACTGATATAAGCCTAAAATAATGGAGGATTACATTGGTCATGAAGCTTTATGGCATTTAGATTTTGATGGTTCAGTAAATAAATCAGGAGCTAGAGCTAGTGTGTGGATCACCAACATTGAAACTAGCCATTCCCAAGGGCATGCCTTTAGATTGAATTTCAAATGCACCAATAACATGGCTGAATATGAGGCTTTAATCTTAGGTCTTCAAATCATTAGAAAATTGGGAGGTCAAAGAATATTGATCATGGGAGATTTGGATTTAGTTATCAAACAAATAAACGCAGAATACTCTGTCCACAATCCCAGATTGGCCAGATACAGGAACACAGCAAAATATTTGGTTGAGGATTTGTTAGAAAGAAAGTTTGTCATTATTCCTGGAAAACAGAATTTACAAGCCCATTGTTTAGCAACCTTTGCCAGCACCTGCAAACTTCCATTTTCACCAATACAAAAATACACTGCTGAAATCAAACATAGACCTATTGTCCCAGATAATGTAAAATACTGGCAAATTTTCTCAGAAGATGAACAGATCTATCACTTTTTGAACAACGAAGGAGAGTTTCAGAATTTCCAAATTGATAATTATTGTAATATAGATTCACCTTGTAACATAGATTCAATTTTTTGTCAAATAGATGATTTAGATGTACATACTTTTGATAGACCCACTATATTTACTCAGAGTGACATAGATGACTTGGAAAAAGTAGATATAGAGGAAATGATTGAAGATGAGATAGATTTGATAGATTTGAAACATAACATTTTACCAAAAGGTTTGACTCCCTTAGAAGACATGTTTGATTCCAATGATGTGCCCAAAAATCCAAAAATGGAACCAGTCAGGTCTGATATTGAAGAGTATAACATAGGAACAAATGAAAAACCAAAAATGATCAAAATGTCAAAATCCTTACCATCAGAAGAAAAGGTTAAATATATAGAACTTTTGAAAGAATATCAAGATGTCTTTGCATGGGGTTACTAAGATCTAAAAACTTACAACAAAGACATAATTCAACATAAGATTCCTTTGAAAGAAAATCAAAAACCTTTTCAGAAAAAATTAAGAAGGATTAATCCAATTTTGTTACCTTTAATTGAAAAAGAGGTTAAACGAATGTATGATGCACACATAATTGCATCAGTTAGATATTCTGATTGGTTTTCTAACTTAGTGCCTACCAAAAAGAAAACAAGAGAAATTCGACTATGTATGGACTTCAGAAATCTCAATAAAGCTTCTTTGAAAGACAATTAACCCTTACCTAAAATGGACCATATTTTGCAGAGGGTGGCAGGTTCTTCAAGAATTTCTTTACTAGATGGTTTCTCTGGTTATAATCAAATTCTAGTTCATGAATATGATCAAACTAAAACTGCATTTACCACTCCTTGAGGCACTTTCATGTATGTGAAAATGCCTTTTGGATTGAAAAATGCAGGAGCTACATTTTAGAGGGCCATGGATATTGCCTTTGCTAAGGAAATCCATGAATTTTTAGTTATCTATCTTGATGATATTACTGTCTTTTCAAAAACAAATGATGAACACTTGGATCACCTGAGACAAGTCTTTATCAATTGTAGAAATATGGTATATCCTTAAATCCTAAAAAGACTATTTTCAGACTAGAAGAAGAAAAATTGTTAGGACATATAATCCCCAAGGAAGGCATTAGAATAGACCCTGCAAGAATTGAAGCTATTTTAAACATTCAACCACCAAGGAACATAAAAGAACTTCAAGCATTCTTGGGTAAAATCAATTTTTTGAGAAGATTTATCTCTAACCTGGCTGAAATAATAAAAGAACTCAACAATATGCTTAAAAAGGACTCTGCAATAAAATGGATTGTTAAAGCCAAACAATATTTTGAATCCATAAAACAGGCCTTGACAAAAGCACTAGTCCTAATCAGCCCAGATTATACAAAAGATTTCATAATCTTTTCATTTGCCTCAGAACATACCATAGTTTCAGTTCTACTGTAGAAAAACAACCAAGGTTTTGAACAGCCAATTGCATTTTTTAGTAAAGCCCTTAGAGATGCACCTCTGAAGTACAATATAATGGAAAAACAAGCTTTAGCCTTGGTTAAAGCCATAAAGGATTTCAGAGTTTACATACTCCATTCCCACATCATTGCATATGTCCCTAATGCTGTAGTCAAAGATATTCTTACACAAGATGGACCTAATGGTAGGAGAGGAAAGTGGATTGCCACTATCCTTGAATATGATTTGGAAATCAAACCTACAAAGCTCATTAAAGGATAGGTTTTAGCCAGATTGATGGCTGAATCCAATTGTAATGCTTTAGATATAAATTTCATTGCACAAATAGATGACCAGGAGGAGATGGCGACTCCATTGATCAGTGAGGCCTATCTAGACTCACCATGGTACTCTGATACTATTTTTGTACTCACACATTTACAAGCTCCTCCTGGGTTAACTAAAACCAAACCTAGATTCATCAAACAAAAAGCAATGAGGTTTTGTATACTAAATAATGCACTTTATTGGAAAGAAAATAGTGGGATTTTACTAAATTGTTTATTAAAATTAGAGGCTGACAAAATTCTCGAGGAATTTCATGCAGGTGATTATGGAGCCCACTTATACTGGAAGAGTACAGCATAAAAAATACTGAGAGTTGGTTTCTACTGGCCAAATTTATTTTTTGATGTCAAAAAATTTCTTACCTCCTGTCACAAATGTCAGATTTTTGAAGGGAAGAAGAAACTATTGCCCTTACCTCTTAAGCCTATATCTACTAAAAAGCCATCTCAACAATGGGGGTTAGACTTCGTTGGTGAAATCCACCCTCCATCCTCAGGCCAACATAAATGGATTTTAACTGCTACAGATTATTTTACCAAGTGGATAGAAGTTGTTCCCACTAGGAAAGCCATTGATTCAGTTATAATCTCCTTTCTAGAAAGTAATATTTTGTCAAGATTTGGATGCCCACATAAGATTATTACTGACAATGCAGTTGCATTCAAATCCAAGAAAATGATTTCTTTCTGTCATAAATACCATATTACCTTAGGTCATTCCACAGCTTATTATCCCCAGGGTAATGGTTTAGCCGAGTCATCAAACAAAAGCTTAATCAATATCATCAAAAAATTACTTCAAGAAAACAAAAAGACCTGGAACAAAAAGCTAGTCTATGCCTTATGGGCTGATAGACTTACCACTAAGAAATCTATTGGAACTTCACCTTATCAGATTGTCTATGGAATGGATGCAATTTTCCCCTCTTCCTTGGGTGTACCAGTCATGAAGATCATTCAGGAATCACAGGTGGAAACAAATGATATTCAACGAAGAATTAATGAAACCATACATCTCCAACAAACAAGGGAAGAAGTTTATGAAAGATCACAAGTTTTACATGATCAAATTAAAAACATTTTTGACAAAAGGATTAAAGAAGCTGACTTTTTCATTGGAGATCAAGTTTTGAGATGGGATTCAAAAAGAGAGGACAAAGGTAAACATGGAAAGTTTGACTTTCTATGGCAAGGACCTTATGTGATATATGGTTACAGAGGTAAAAATTCTTTTTTCATCAAGAATTTGGATGGAACTGAACTTCAAGAAGGACCAGTGAATGGTAGGATGTTGAAACACTACTATTCTTCTGAGTCAGTCACCAGTTAGATTCATTAACTTTTATCATTGTAAATATTCATTGCAAGTGTGTATATTGGATTGGAGATTTTATCTACAAAGTTGAAGCCCGAAGAGAAGGCCATAAGCCTTACAGTATAAAATATCATAAGTATGAATTGTTGCAGAAATCAGAAGACAATTACAGGATCACCAAGGTTTAAAGTTGAAGGCTATTGATCTCAGAGTTCTTGACATTCCACCAGGAAATGCCATCCCCAAGTGAAGCCAATGTTAGTAACCTATAAATATAGAGTTCATAATTTTCACTTGACTGATGGTAGTCTTGTAAATATGTTCAAACTTTTCTTTCTGCAAGTTATTTTCCCATATTTTGTAAAAAATCAAAAAATCAAAAATCAAAAAGAGGGTAATAAGTCCTAAAAGAAAAATCAAAGGACTTAGAAAAAAAATAATATACCCCAAAAGAAAAAATATGAATAAAACATGAAAGTGTGCAAGTCTAAATGCCACTACTTTTACTTTTTGCAGTTTATTATGGCAGAGTGTCAATAAATGCCATAATCTGTGATGAGTTGAACAATTTAATCTTGACTTGTCATCTTTCAATTTCAAATGTTGTAGATAGTGAATAAAGAATTGTCATACAGTGTAATCATGACAATTCAGTAGTTAGGTAGAGAATAAAAGAATCCAATATTTTAATATGGATTCTTGGAGGAAATAAGTCAGAATTAGATAGTTTTACTACTTTCAAAAAAAAAAAAAAAAATGTTTGAAGGTTGCTAGCTCAAATGCACTTGATTAAAATAGAAGAAAAAATGTTAGAATATATGACCGAGAAGGTATAAGAAAGTGGGAAATCCATTGTAAATATTTTTCACCAAGCTACAAATAACTAATTTCCCTTCCCCATAGCTATTTGACATTCTAGACTATCAGTCAGAGAGGCTCAGGGCATTTCCCTGACTTCTGTTGGGACCGGACCCAAGGCTCAATGAATGACTGGTGGAAAGTGTTAAGTTTCTATATTAATCCCAGAAATCACATAATTTTCCATTCATGTATTCATTACCATGAAAAATCATAAGTAAAGACACAATTTTTACTTAATGATGCTTAAAACCCTCATTTGATTAACTTCCTACATCTCATGAAGCATAAAACCCTCAAAATGGCATTTTATCCTAAGTTGAAGTGATGAAATTATTACAATGAAAGCTTGGCTTTAATCTTCACTTTTCTTGGTTATAATTGTATGTTTTGAGTATTCACTTCCCCTTTTCATATTAACACCTAACTTATTTTATTAACTCCCTATAGAAAATCCTAGTCCTATTAATATAACTCATTTCTATTTAATTATCCAAAAAACCCCTTATTATATGCTTTTTATATCAAAGATATTACTCACATGTTGAAATTACATCCCGAAATTATCTTTTTGATATAAAACTACCCATAATAAAATATCCCCGCTCCCCTATAGTTTTAGAACTTTAAATAAATCTAAAACTATGTAATAAAGTTAAAAATAATTGCAAAATACGCATTTTATTTACATACTGTGTATATAAAACATGCGTGCAAAAAAGAGTTTATTTGCCCGTTAGTCCCGTTCCCGCACAAGCTTTACCCACGGTTACAGTTTTAACCTTACCCCTTTTTTCCCGTTACATATCCCTTTACCAAAGTCTAAACCCTGGTTTTAAAACCTTTATTAACCCGCCCATTCTATGTATAAACTCCTTTTATACATTAACTTCATCAAATAAACCAGCGCCCTCGCGCTCATCCTCAACCCTCCGATCATATTTTCAATCATAATCCAACGGTTCGCATTGAACGCAATGAACTTGCTTCATGCCCCATCCTTTCCCGTCGCGTTAAGCCATAACCATCCGATCCTCAAACTCTTTTTAATCCGACAGTTCGCACTGAGCACGATCACCTGGTCTCATACCCCACCATTCTCATCGCGCCGAGCCATGACCGTTGATCTTTGCTATCAAATCAACGGCTGATATTAAACCTGGGTCCCACCTTACCTTTCCCCCGCAGCTTCCTAATACATCCTGACCATTCGCATCATCCATCCCGATCCAACGGTGCGCATTGCATATCGCGTATCAAAAGTGAATGGGCACAGTTTAGAAAAAATTGTGTGATAAAAGTTTTTTTGTGAAACCACCGACTGCTACGTATCCAATTGTAATTGGATCGCGTTATAAAAGCCCAAAACTGCTTACCATCTAAAAACAACGCGATACCGTCGAATGGTTTCTTGCATTCAAAATGAAAACTGCTCCCGCCATTAACTGTGACCTGCCATTAATGCTACGCAGAGTAATAAAATCAAAGGTTTTAACCTTTGATTTTTCACTATTTTTGCATCGTTTGTCCCTCGCCCATTGAAAAAATACGCCCAGACTCCATTTCAAGACCTTTTCTAACTAATTTGTCCCTCTGAAGCAGATTTCCCCTCTGAATTTCGCCACAAAAGACTCTCAACGTTTCCTACTAAGCTACCGCGACCAGTTTGAAGACTAGTACAACCTAAAACCTTTATCAACCGCTACAACACCTGCAAAAGGTATTTTTCAGTGATCTAAACCTGCAAATTCTCAATTTCAAAGAGAAAAATTAAAACCTGTAAACCAGTTTGCATCTAGAAACTGAAATTACCAAATCTGAGTATATTCTAAACCTTGAAAAAATAGGGGAAATCCTGGAAAATTTTCTAAGAATTTGCCATTTCCTCCAAACTCAGTTTTTAAGTGTTTCTAGCCATCCAAAGGCAATTTCCACGGTTCAACTTGATTTAAATTACACTAAGAGCCATTGAATCCATTTTTCAGTCCTCTGAACCTTGAAAACCTGTGTTTTCATCCTAAAACCCTTGCCCAGATTCCAAAATTTCCCCCAGATCCACTCAATTGGCCCCTGTTTTCAAAATTAACTAAGAAAACAGTCTAATCTTGCTTAGTTTTCCCTAAAATGACAAGAAAACAGGTCACCCCTAATACTAGAGGTCCAAAAGCCCAAAAATCTGCCTCAAGCAAGCTTCCACTACCTAAATCTGCTAAGATAAATAAGCCCACCCCAACCCTAACAGCAGATTCTACTGAAGTGGTCAGACCTTTACAACCACCTATTACTTCTGAAGAGAGAAGTTCCTTAATTGATTTAGACTACAGAATTATTGATGCTACATTAGAATTCGATCTACTTGAAGTGCATAACTGGTGTCATGAGAAATTTGTGAAGAAAGTTGAAAATGATATATCTTTATGGGATTCAAACTTGCCTAAATATGTGGTCCCAATCACTCATCCAGCTCAAGACTTGATTAGACTATGCCAATTACACTATGTCCCTAACCAGAGATGTATTGTAAACAGAGATAGAGAGGTCTTGTTTTCTACAACTGTTGAATCCATTAATGAAATACTCCAGCTGAACCATGATCCAAGAGTAGTCTCGTTATCCATTGAAGATTTAACTCAGTTGTACCTAGAATTGGATTTTCCTAGGAAATTTGTGATTCTTCAAAACTTCATGCCTACTCATGTTGATTTCCAAAAAAGTAAATCCACCCTATTCCACCTCTGATTTTCCTTAATCTTCCAAACAAATCATATCTATGCTTTCCTTCATTCTAGGTTATTCTAATGATGATTTCACTAATGCATCAACTCTAGGTTTCCTTTCTACTTTATCCCCAGGGCAACCTCCTGCAATGGTATTCAATTTTGCCAGATTCATTGCTGATAATATACACTATCAGTTGACCAAGTTGCCTGAAGAAGGAGTGTTTAGATATTCATCTTATCTATTTCACCTCTTCCTCTTTTTCCAAGCAGAACAGTTCCCAATTGCATTGCAGAAGATGGATGTTGAAGGCAAACCTCTTTCAGTGGTACTTTGGACTTCATTACTCAGAAAAGATGGAAATGAATTCAGCTATAAGGACTTCACAGATTTGTTTATCAGACCATCCATGAGTTTATTGAACAAGACAGAGCAACCAAAGGTTAATGAGTAAATAAAGAGAATTCTACAGTTGTCTGAAAACTACAAAGTAGGTGATTGGTACCTATATGAAAATCACACAGAACTAAGGATATTTGGAGCTAACCTATCCCCTTATAAATTGCCCAAATTTCTAACTATTAGGGTTTTTGCTTTGGAGTACTTGAGGAAAATTCTAAATGCAGATGCAGTGAATTTTATGGCTTCAAAAAAGAAGACACAGTTTAAGCTCAAAAATAAAATAGGTCCCTTCATAGTAAATAACAGGGATGCCTTGAAAGAAATAGTCAACAAATTGTCAAAATTCAAGTTCCAAGAAAGCTTTTATTGGAACTATGATCCTCAAGGCATTTTGAGTAACATAAGGGTCAAATGCAAGTTAACACCATTCTTTCATGAGTCCAGACCAGAAATTGAAAAATATGCAAATCAAATGGAATGGATAGAAAATAAATTGATTGATACTACTGACCATACAGAGAAGGAAAAACAGACAAATAATTCACAGACAATAACAGTCACTGAGCAGATAGAAGCTTCAAACAAAAGGACCAGGAATTAAGAAGGCTATACATCAGAGACCATTGTAGAAAATAAATTCAAAATTATTTACAACAAAAGGGAAAAAATGACTGCTACTGAAAAAGAAAAGCTAATATAAATAGATGGCACTGAAGATCAAGCAAATAATAATGATCAGCAAACTGATGATGAAGCCACTATAATTGTGAATGAGACTCTAGCAGAAATTCAGAAAGAGCAAGTGCTAACACAGGAATAGGACAGAGAAATAGTGGAAATGCAGGTAAATTCAGAAGCTCCTTCCTCTTCCAAAGCAACAGAAGAGACAGATTCTGACATTCAAAAGAAATACAAACAAATCAGAGAAAGAAATGAGGAGATTTAAAATGAAGTTTATTCTCAATTCCTCAAAGAAAAGCCAGGGAACAAAGATAGGTTGCTGACTACTTTTGACTACTCCACAAATAAGATGATCATGTCATTCCTTAAACCAACAGTTGCAGATCCAAAATCAATTGCAGATTATACTAAAACAGATATGGAGGTGGACACTGATACAATACATGAATTAGATCAGATAGAATTCCATAGAAGTACCACTGAAATGATTTATTCAAAAGTGGTTAGCAAAACTATGAGTGCTACTATGCTACAAAATATTGTGTCCAATTTACAGAAATAGATGAAATTAGACAAAGCATCATTACATGCTAAGGATTTAAGGTTCAAGTCCTTAGAAGATTTGGTTATAGAAACTGGGATGGATCCTTCCAATATTGAGGTTGCTAAAGTACTCATAAAGCAAAAGAATGAAGATATTGTTGCCTTAAGAAAACAACTGAAACTTCCACAGAGTGAGCGTCCACAAGCAAAAGAGATTCTTCAGCAGAAAACAGAAAAGGATGAATTAATGCAGTTAGTACTAAAGATGATTGCTCAAATCAAAGAAATGGAGAATCAGATAGAGACTCTGATGAAATAAAATGAAACATTAAAAAAGGCAAATGAGGTCTCCGTTTCTACAGTCATCCCAATGGAAACTACTGTTGTTCCTTCTACACTGGCAGAGCATTTGGCACCAAAAGGAGTATTGACAACTGCAGTGTCAATAACATCTATAGATACCTCTACCACTGGATCATCTACATCACAGGTACAGCAAGCAACAGGTACAACAGATATAGTTCAATCTATGGAAGAAATGTCACTGAAAAACAAAGAAATCATCACTTTGAAAAAGACTAATCAAAGTCTTGAGTCTTCCTACAAGAATTCTTTAATAACTTCTAAAGGACATGAACAGAGAGTAAAGGCCTTAGAAGAACAGGTGAAGACTTTGAAGAAAGAGGTAAACTTCAGTGAGCAAGTAGCATATATCAAAAATCACCTATGGGATAATATAAATCAAGCTATTCATTTACAGTGGCCCTCAATACAGATTATCTATGAGCAAAGAGATTTATTGCAAGCAGCACTGGTAGAAATTCAGAAAACTAAAGCAGAACTGGCAGATAAACCTTCACAAGTTGTAAGGCTTATTGGATTCTTGAACAACAAGAATAGAGCTGAATTGGAGGAAATAAACATTCATGATAGGACTGAAACTATTTTTCAAATCAGGAAAGTCATAACCAAAAGAAATATCATGAATAGTTTAGAGGAGAAATGTGAAACCATGAACTTATCAATCACAAAGTTCCTTGCAAAATATATAACTTTACAAGAAGCAGGTCTTCCATATATACACGGTTTCCATGAAAAATTGATGGTCCAGACTGATTATGACAAGAAAATCCGAGCTCATGCCAAGGAACAAGTCAGCAAGCCTTTACCACAAGGTTCCCCAAGTGGTAAAGTGGTTTTACAATATTTTGAAAATTTTTTCTTTTTATAGAATGAGATCAAACACATGTTTGCTATTAAACCAAACTTTGCAAAATACATTGATGCTGATGAGAGTTACAGGAAATTGAAAGGTATGAAAATACCCAATGCAGAGCAATGGCAGGGATTTACTGATTAGTTATAGCAGCATTGCAAACATAGCAGAACAGGTGCAGTCATATTTTTCATTTTTACAATTATCAAAGGGTAAAATTTTGCATGAAAGTGTATCAGGTGAAAAAAGCAGAGTCAAAGAGTATCTGGGAATAAAACAGTCAAATCAATATTTACTGTTGTAATTCTTCATTTTACAACAGTAAAGTAAACAAGTAGCAACGTGAAAGAGTATCAAAGGTGAAGCACAGGTTAAAGGATATAAATTAGAAAGATTGTCTTCCAAGCTATCTTATAATAAGATATTGTTTCCAAGTGCCAGCAAGCATCTACAACAAAGCAACAAATTAATTTCGATAAGATAAATCAGTCCTATTTTTTCTTTATAAGAGGACAGATTGCCAATTTTTTGGGCAGCTGTCCCTCTTTTTATGTAATAATCTTTATGTTTGCCTAGATATATTCGCTCATATCTCTTAGATATTTTGCAAACAATCAATTTGTATAAATACTTCACTCTTTGAAGTATTTTGGGTGGAATAAAATTTTTCAAGACTACTATAGACATTTTTGCTAAATACATTGGGTGTTTGTGTGAGTTGATTTGTAAAGAAGCAGACTGGAACTAAGTCAAACAGACATCATAACTCAGGATTCTTGTGCTGATCAAATAAGTCAAGTATTTTCCTGTTTTCACTGTTTATCTTTCTAAGTTCCATACATACATTTACATGTTTTCTGTCTTAAATGATTGACTAGGAAAGCTTAAATAGGATTAGTGTTAAAAGCTCCCTGTTTTTTACTAGTTATTCATTGATATGTTTTCTGTTGATATCCGGATTAAGAATCCTTAACTGCTCTTAGTCCCTTTTGATCCCTTTCTTTCATCTTCTTTTCTGTAACTTAAGGATCCTTCATTGCCCTTTTGTTCAGATTTTACCATTTCATCAAAAAAAAGCCTATTTCCAAACCCTTTGAAGGCCATCTACCCTGCCCTTAGTATATTTGCTCTTTTGACCTTATTTCCTAGCTCTGCTTGCCAAGAAGTTGACTCCATAGCCCAATGGTCTGGTATATCCCTCTGTGGTTTACCTTGAAGTACCTTTTATTCCCACCAAACATTCAAAACAAACCAATTGTCCAATTATAACTAGCCTAAAATCTTATAACAAAAAAAAAGCTAAATCTTGAGGAGAGGTCCCTCTCCGGAATTTAGGAAGGTTAGATCCTGAATTTCAAAAGTAGGTTCTTGGTTACCCCTGGTTTTCTTCAAACTATAAATCCTCATCCCACAACCTGAGAATTACTAGGGTGATAACAACCCCACCCCCTAAAAAAAAAACAAAGCCAAAAAACAACCTTTGGATCCACGTGACTATTCATAGTCCGGTCATGCAGATGTGCACACAACTATTCACATTCTAATTGTGTGGATGTCTACATAATTGGTCTTAGTCCAACTATATGGATATCCACACAACTAGTCACAACCAAGTTACATAGCTATTCTCAATGCAGTTGTGCATATGTTTACGTAACTGGTCATTTTTCAGTTATGTGGATATTTGCGAAGCTTGTCCAATCGGTCTCACATGGATCGATGTGACTTATACCAAGTCACTCTCACAAATGTGGTGGACTCTTAAAAATGGGGTCGTATGGTACATATGTGGTCCATATAGTCAACTGTAATGCACAAAATGGACTAGGCAAAGGCTTTATTTCTTAATTGGCTCTTACCATGTTGAAATCATGTCTCCATAAAACACTCAAATGGCTAAAATCTCTTCTTTATTTCTCTACAAATAAATACTACTTCATGCATTTAAAAATGAGGTACCATGATGAATCCCAACACTTATATACCCCCCTTTACCAATATTCTTGAAGCCCATACAGAAGCCTAGTAGCTCCATTCTTTGAACAGTTTATGTTATCAAAAGAAACACATCATTCCTTACATTTGAGCAAGGTCCAATCATCTCACACCTAAATCCACCACAGGACCCCTTGTCTTGAACCTCTCAACCCCAATGGTGTGTTAGGTCACTACTTTCATCATTAATGCATTTTTTTTCTCAATATCTACATCAATAGTTTCACTTCAAATTGTTTGTTTCATGTGAAATGCAAAATTTCATTAAAATACTTGTTCCAAATACCCAAGGGGTATTCATTGGGGGCATTCTTGCCCCACTTTTCGTATGTATTTCTTAAAATTGGAATCTAATGTCCTTCCTTATCTACTATTTGTCTCTTGAGTTATCCTTAAGGTCTCTTTTATTAATTATTCATCTAGCTTCAACCTGGTCCTTATGCATTTGGTTTGGGCCAATCAATGATTTTTTTACCTCCGTGGTCCACCCCATTTTTAGCATCACTTGTTTTTCAATTTCCCATGCTACTTCATCCTATAGGACAAGAGTCTAATATTTTGTATCTTAGTGATTAATCGCATACTTCTTTCTCATCATCATGATATCCCATCTCATTTGACTCCCAATCATGATCATTTGTTAATTGGTTTTGGTAAATGCATTATTGCATTCTCATTTAACCTCTCATTTCCCCATAATCAGTAAACCATTTGTGTTACAGCCCTCTATTAATATACCATGGTAAATATGAATTATTCCACCTCCCCCCACTCATACATATTTTTTCAACTCCTACCACATACAATGGGCCCTTTAGACACTTGGGGCACCCATCTTCATGTTTGCACTTTCAACCCTACGTTTTATCATTCATTATACAAGTGTACAATGGAAACAACCCTTCCTACCATCAACACACCTCTACATATCATTTTTATTCACAATGGAAATCCTAGTCACCCTTAGCCAAAGAATCTACACTAAATCATGTAGACCTACTTTCTACCCACTACTCACTACATTCTATGTATCCAAATACCCCTTGTTGTGACCCCCAGTCATCATTCTCATTGCAACCCCTACATTATTAGTGTTATGTTCGCAAACACATTACCAAATCTAGTTGTTCTCCTAGCACTAGATTAATATATGCACAAATGAATTTTTATTTTCATCACTTTTCAACCATCACTTATGCTCCACCCAAGGGAAGTATTAAGTTTCCTCTTGCCTCTTTTGACATTGTCCATCAAGATCAGCATATTTATTCCCTTTCAATTTGGCATCTATTCCCTCTTCCATTTATTTCTAAAGGGCCTTCTCCCCTTGGAAAACATGGCTTCATTCTTGTCGGCCTCAACTCATCGATTTCATGATTTTTGTGGTATCTGGGTTCTGAGTTCTAGCTATAATGATGAACCTCGGACAATCCAAAAAGAGACACCATTGTCCCCTACATTTGTTGGTCCACTTAATGTTCAATGTCAACACATTACCACATTAAGATTATAATGGGCTTTTCCATACTTCCATGGACATTAAGCATGACCATGAGTTGTGTTGAAAGTGGTCATATTTCTCTCTTTGGGCCTGGCCATACTTCCATGGACATTAAGCATGACCATGATTTGTGTTGAAAGTGGTCTTATTTCTCTCTTTAGGCCTGGACATTAAGCATGACCATGAGGTATTTTGCAAGTGCTCTCTCTCTCTCTCTCTCTCTCTCTCTCTCTCTCTCTCTCTCTCTCCAACAATATTCAATATAAAAAGCTATGATGTATTTATGTTCAATTTCAACACATTACCACGTTATGATTGGTCTTACCTAATGACAATTACATTTTTTATTATAATAGGCTTGGCCATACTTCCATGGAAATTAAGCATGACCATGAGTTATGTTGAAAGTGGTCCTATTTCTCTCTTTGGGCTTGGCCATACTTCCATGGACATTAAGCATGACCATGAGTTGTGTTGAAAGTGGTCTTATTTCTCTCTTTGGGCCTGGCCATACTTCGATGGACATTAAGCATGACCATGAGTATTTTGCAAGTGGTCTCTCTCTCTCTCTCTCAATGTGATTATCACCTAAAAATCACTCACAATGTGATTAATAAGAGATTTTTGGTAACTTTATTAGCATAAGAGGACAAAGGCTACCCATGGTAATTAAACCAACAACTCGCAGCAGTAAAAAAGCTATACAAAAGTTAGTTTTGGTCCATCCAGGCACAATATCAGTGAGTATTTTGTGCTATCTACACAACTATTCCTCGATAACCGTGCAAATACAGAATACAAGAAATGTCACCAATTTTTGGTACAATAAATGTACACATATAATAAAAATCCAAGGTAAAGGTCAAACCAAGCCAACTTAGATCCCAAGGTTATTGATGGATGGCCCTTACATAGCCCAAAGGTCATTCCATAGATGGGAATTCTCAGTTGGATTGAGCTCCATTCACACTTGGAGTTATTCTTGATGAAGCTAGAAAGAATCTATAGATACTAGGACATGGGGGCAGAATTTGGTGATAAAAGTAAGTGTTTTGTTATGCTACCTGATTTTTGCTAAGAGTTCCCATAACTCTAAAGCAATTTCATGTGTTGACATTACCATTTGGAAATATTTTCACCATTAAAGATGATTGTGAGCTTCCTCACTTGGATAAAGAGAACCAAAAAAGTGAAATAAGGACTCTCAAGGGGATTTGAGTAGGCTCACCTTGCTTAACCTAATCCTCTTTTGTGTCTCATTTAAATTCCACCAAAACATTGCTCCATTAGCAATAAAATAGAGTTTTTCTTCCCATTATTTTGTTTCCAATGTTTTTTTGTTTACTTACATGTTGATCATTTTACTTTTGATTGTGAAAGTTATATTTTGCTTTGTGATAACCTTAACCATATCTATTATGCCGTGTTGGTGCAAGACCTTCTACATAAAGTTGGATTTTTCTCAATAAATTAACAAATCCAACCAAATAGAATGTGCCAACAATATTCTCTAGGATTATTGTTGTAGAATTCAAAGAGTTAATGCATAGTTTTTTAGAAGTTTACCTAGATGGTTGGATTGTGTTTATCCTATTGAAGGACCACATGCAAGTGTTAAGATTGATACTAGACAAGCACAGACAACTGCAAATCTCTATGAACATTAAGAACTGCATCTTTCACACTCATTTTGGAACTAGGTAATCTTATAGATATCACAAATATTGTCGATATAGTGGCTCCTACTTCAATAAGATAGTTGTATGCAACCTTGGATCATATATGATATTATTGGAAGTTCATTAAGAATTATGCATAGATTTTTTTGTTATTGGAAAAGTGACTACAAAAGGAGACAAAGCATGTCTAGACTCCATAATTCCAAGAGGCATGGATATACTTAAGCAAAAACTTACTGTTGCATCGATTCTTATATTCCCGTATTATAAGAAGATGTTCCATGTACATGTGGATGCTTCATTTATAGCCCTAGGTGTAGTTCTCATGAAACATGGGGAAGGCATTGGCCATACCATTTCCTTTACCAATAGAAAATTGTCTAATATCGAGAAGAAAAATATGACTACAGAGTGTGAGGGTTAGTAATGGTGTATGCACTATAAAATTTTAGGCATTACTTGTTGCAAACTTCATTCAATTTTACGTGGATCACTTCACCCTCAAGTACTTAGTGAACAATCTAGTATTAGGGGGGATAATCTGCAATTGGTTTTTTTTTTGTTTCAAGAGTTTGACTTTGAAGTCATAGTAAAACTAGGGAGGCACAATGTTTGACCATATCACTTATTTAGACTAGAATTAAGGTAAACTGGAGGAAGCTTAAATGATGGGTTGCCAGATGTCTAGTTATTTAGAAGGCTATCCTAATTCATCGATATTGTAGCATACTTATCCACATGAAGATCATTAGTGCAATACACATTATTAGAGCATAGGAAAATAGTCACATAAAACCTGGATTACCAATTAATTGTAAAATAACTGTATAAGTCGGGAAATCATGGAATCCTATGCAAGTGCATGTTAGAATGTGAATAAGAAGATGTATTGTATGAGGCAAATGAAGGAATCAGAGGAGATCGTAATGTAAGAAATTTTATTGTGTGTAGAGTGATAAGCGAAATATTATGGTGGTCGTCACTTTTCAAAGATGCTAAGAAATATTGAAAATGTTGGGATGTTTACCAATGTATAGGGAATTCATATGGTCAAGATGAATTGTCACTCATTCCTATCATCACATTGGATATTTTTGAGAAGTGGGTGATTAACCTCATTGGACCAATCAACCCCCCTGCATGGTGAATAGGTGCATGATTGGCATTGTCACTATAACAAAGTATTTGACCATATGTGTCAAGGTCATGCTAGTGAAATCTTGCACTGCAAAAACCACTATGTAGAGCATCTTTGTAAACAGTATAGCAAGGTTTGGGTGTCTGAGGATATTCATGAGTAATCAAGGCACACATTTTTGGAATTATACATTTAATGTACTAGCCCGGGAGTTTACAATTCATCATTCGAGAAGCAAACCCTACCATCCTCAAGGAAATGGTATGTTTGAAGCATTCAACAAGATCTTAGAACATGGTATCTTTAACATCCCCCTACTTATTATAATGATAATTGTGGATGCCACACCAACATGGAGAGAGAGAAAAAACTGGAGAAACCTCTAATTAAATATATGAAAAATATTAATTAAAATAATTAATTAACATAACTGAAGAAGGGACAACCTTACAGATCCTTATTCTAAGGGAATCTTTATTTCTCACGTGTTTTTCCCGAATCCACTTGCTTTCTCACCTAGCTTGAAAAGGCACGACCCATACCGAACCGAGTTAAATGCCAAGCTTGCTTGCATGTTGGAGTATTCATTTGTTTGACAGGTTTAATATGATGTGATTGGGGCTGGGCTGAAGTTGGTAGAGTTCATTAACCATATGGATGAGATGGGACTGGGGCAGTGGAAGGGAAGGAGGTTCCCATTGCTTTTTCTTTATCGTAAATTAAAGAGACAACCCTCCAGAAGACGGTGCCAAGGATCCAATATTTACTTTGGGATAAATACGTAAAGTGGAAGGAGGTGATGCTCTCTCTCTCTCAAGAACTCATGAGAATATGATGAGGAGGATATATACACCCTCATAGTGGAGGACACGGGAGCTTTGGCACTATCCCTTGTTTGTAATGGGTCAAGCAAGCTTTCATATTTGTTTGGAGTCTCCTGATTGGTTATAGATAGAATGATATTTGTGGATTATAACACGAATGATTAAACAACATTGGAACTAACTCTAAGCTTGTGCCTTATAATCTTAAGCAGGTACTTTGTGGCTTTTTGCCTTTATTCCTATGGCAGTGATTGACGCCACTTAAAACCCTGTGTGAGCATGTGTTACAAGTGTGTTTTCTAAGGATTAAAATATAGCCACTGAGTGCTTCTTGTCACTTGTGAAACCACTTAGTGATTTTCAAATTTTATTAAACCACCTACATAATGGGTGCTTGTTGTTGGCTGTGAAATTATTGGGTTCTTTTTGTTGGTTTTGAAACCACTAATTGCTTGTTGTTATTGTGAAACCACTTAGTGTTTTCCAATCTGTTGTTAAACCACCTACATAGTGGAATCAATCCTAAGAAGTTGAGTAACACACCCCTATGGAATTTGGGTGAATCCTTGTTTTTTGAAACTCAATAAGCAAGTGGGTCATTGTGGTTCTTGTTGTATAATTGTTAAACCACCTGGATAGTGGATCCCATATCCTAAGTGTTTTACTAACCCATTGGTGTGAATTTACACCTATTTAAGAATGCCCTCAAACTTTGGATCCTATTTGGGGGTGGTAAATTACAAGAAAGGTTAAAATGTAGTTGGCCTATGGTTGGATGGCAAGTGGAAGTCCCTTATCCAGTTGCCAACTAATTTAACTTACTCCGATTAGTATAACGGTTTATGCATATTTGATTTATCAATGATTTTTATGCTTGTTATGTTGATTGGATGATGTAAGGTCATGTATCATTAATGCAAGAATGCTTGAATCACTATATATTCATGGTTGGCCAATTATCCTGCTTGTCCATGGTTCTAATGAATGATTGATTTATGTGGTCATTTCCATCTCAGTGAATTGCATGACATGCTTATGACTGATGGTCTGAAAATTACTTAAGATTAACCTGTTATATTATTATAAGTTATTTTTTATCTTATATGTTTATGAATTTTGGAAACTCACTAAAATAATCATGATTGCAATCCAATTTATAGGTTATGCATCAAAGATATATATTTTGTGTTAAAATGAATATTTAGTTAGAGATGGAGATCATTTATTCTATGAATAATGTGATGTTTCCATGAGGTACGCACACTTACATATTGTTGTAATAGAGAATTGTAATCAGTTGAATAACCTGGGATTCAATACTTAATAGATGTTTTGCATGGTTTTCTTATTTTGGAAATGGAAGAGATCTTTCTGTGGTTGGATTTCCATTTGTTTTATTACGTGTACATCCGAGAATCCAATACTCTGGGCGGTTGATAGATGTGTTTACTTCGAGGACAACCAGAACTCTTCACAATCAGAATTCCCCTTTCTAGTGCAAATGGTCTAGAAGTCAAGACGTTTGTTAGTGATCGCTCTTATGTGTGTACCATATTCCTTTTGGATGGGATAATTACCTTTTACTTATCACGTGGGGACCATAGTGCATGAGACCCACATTGTGTTATATTCTTGAATCTTGTATCTGAGATATTTGGAGGTGGAGCAGGTGGATAGGAGATGACAAGGTTGAATGGGCAGATTTTACCCTCATATTCTAGAAGAGATCCATGAGTTTGGGATCCGGGGTTAGAAGAATTGCACCTCTTATGGAGTCCTGGACCAACATTGGGTTGAATTGTCAATGAGAAGAGGTGGACCCAAGCATAAGGGAGTGTAGCAAAGTTAGCACAGCACCATCAATCCATATTTCCCACTAATTGGATAACAAAGAAAATCATTGTAAAACATGGAGGGGGGTGGGGGGGGGGGGGGGGGGGCTAGTGGAACCCCACACCAAATTTGACATGTCAATGCCATGTAGGTATAATAGGGACCATGTGGGGGGGATGTAAGAAACCAGTGATGATGTGGAATCAAATTATGTTAACATGGCAATGCCACATGGCAGCTCAAAGTTCATGTGGCCTAATATAATAGGTCAAACTTCAAATATGCATAACTTGCAATATGGGAGTTGGATTGAGATAAAATTTACACCATCGGAAATCTTTCAACAAGCTAAATGCAATGGTGGCATTGGTCTTTGATTTTTACCAACATTGAGAAAATTGGAATTATCTAACCCCATCTTCATAACAAACCTTAGAGGTCAAGTCAATTCCATGGCCCAATATAGTACAAAAGGGTGGGAGAGAGTGTTACATAATGGTATTAGAGCCTAGGTTCAGCACTTGGATTGAATGGGTCTTAAGAAAGAAAGTTAGTAGGTATGATACAAAGTGGAGCATTGGTTCGAACATTGATCCTATAGGGCTAGAAATGTGCCATATGAAGAAAATTCAACACTAATCCTTTGGGGATATAGATAGAGACTTGTTACTTAATGGTATGTGTTAGAGTTGTATCACAACCCTGATTCAACACTTGAATTGGAAGGACCTTGAAAGGAAAATTTAGAGATTTATTAAGTGTTGCAACATATTATTATGATGGATTAAGAATTTAATCTCTTGATCTAAAGAGGCTTGTGTGCAAAATTAATACAACAAGTCTAATTATTGCATATGTTATCTTTCCTTGGATATGCATATAATGGGATTTCTAACCTTGATATAATGCTTACAGGTATTTCATTTACATAACTAACATGGGATTTAAATCAACATACTTTGGATTAACATGCCTAGCATTGGCATAACAACGTAATGAGTTAATATGCTTATGCTTGATATAACAAACAATTGTGTGTGTGGAAACACATAAGTAGATAAAAAATGTAGAAAGAAAAATATGAATGGAAAATAATCGGTATAGCACAACATGGACCAAAATCATCATGAGAGAATAAATTTCCCCTAATGGAATGAATACTCTCAGGAACCTAAGTGCTGAATTAAAGAGTTGCAAAGCATAAATTTAAATTCTCATCAAAAAACAAGAATAACAAGAAAAACTAAACACAATGTTGCTACAAAATATTTCCTACATGCAAGGGTAGTTGCAATATGCATCAACCTCTAAAGATATAGAAGAGTGCCATATTGGCAAGACCACAAAACAAGCCTCATAAGATGGGGGAGAAAAGAAGAATTTTGACATGTTGGGGTTGCAGAGAAGAACATGTTATTTGTGAATTCTTTTACAAATAATGAAAGGAGGATAACCCAATAAATTCTAGACACATGAACCAACAACTAACAATATTGAAGGAAGTAACTTAAATAGGAAGAGATATGGGGGAGAATCCCCACAAGCTCTTTGAAATATTGAAATTTCCTCTTGAACTATTTAGAAGGATTTTTGGAACCTTAAATTTGTTGAAGACCATGGGAAAGGCACTAATTAATATTTGATGCATGCGATAATATGTTTAGTGCTCTTCTTGAAGTAAATATAAAATGTTTAACGTGTTTTGAATTGAGATGTCTTTAAATTCTTCATGTGTTGTTGGCTACATGTCTCTGTTTTTGCTGATTTTGACCATGGCCATGTTGCCTTGTGTTTTTGTCATGTGTTGTTGTGGTTTTTACTTATTTTTCTTTTTTCTCTTCACTCCTTTTCTAGTGTGGTTTTGGTTTGGCTTGTTGGGTGTCCGAAAGGAAAGGAAAATGAGATGATGGAGAAGATTTGAATAAAATGCAACTTGAAGTTCAAGACTTTGAATAAATTATGCACTTATAATAAACCACATTAGAGGGAAGATGAGGATAATGGGTTAACCAAGGAGCCTAGTTGGTTCTGCATGAACAAGATAGACAATAATGCCACAACTATAAAAATGGCATAAGAAGGAAGTTCCCTTAACTAAAATTGTAATTTCCATGTTTTGGGTAACACAATAAAGTTATTGAACGGATCCCATGTCACATGGGATATCTATCGAACAAGTGTGCAAGCATGACTTTCTTGTTGTTAACTACCATTATCAATGTGATTATGCTTATTCTTATGACATTTGTTCTATGAATAAATGAAAACAATAGTGACTAAAAGCTGACTCTAAAAATAACGACATATGGATAGCATGAAATGCGTGCATGTATTACACATGCTTGTCAAAATGAATATGCGCGGGTTTGGGAGCATGGATGAGGACATGCTTGAATTGGATACACAATGAAATTGCCTTTATGATATATTGAATTGGATACATAATGAAATCTCCTTTATGATGTATAAATTGATAAAGTTGTGACTAATATGTGAGGCTGATATAATTTTAGTAATTGTTTAATATTGCAACAAGATATGCTACAGGCCAATTGAACTCCTTCAAAAGGCTTCAACTGAAAGTGCTAGCAATGGTAACCAAGTAAGTGAGGCAAGAAGTAAGCCAAGGTAAAAAAGGTAAAGGAATTGGGTAAGAATTCCTTTCAGCTGAAATTGTATCTTTTGTTTCAAAGTTGGTGCATGTATTGCATGGATGCCCAAGAAGGGGTATGGTTAAGGTAAGAAGCCTTCATCGCAAAAATATTTCAATGACTTTTGCAATGCATGCAAAACCAAATTGTAAACTAATTGCTCACAAATTTAAAGATATGCATCTCTCAATTTTACCTCTTCGATATATTGGAATAAATGTTTAATTACATTATGAAATTCTTAGAATAAATGAGATGCGTACATATGATGTTATGATAGTTTAATTTCAATCTAATCGGAATCAAATGGACTCAAATAATTTTTATATGCACAATAATTCTAAGATAATTTCAAGATGTTGTGAATCATTGTAATGAAAAGAATGTGTATATTAGTATTGACAGTTGGTTGGTTGATTGAAAGATCAAATTGCAAGTAGAATGCTAGAATGGGGTACGAGTTAGGAGCCACCGTGATGGAATAACACCACATGCAAAGGAGCCCATCAGTGTGACTAAAATTCCCATGCCTATGAGAACAAGCTTCTTAATGAAGCAAAGATGCGTAAATAAAATTTATGATTTGAAATTTCTGAGTATCTCATGGTAAATTGAATGTTGTGACACATGGAGCATGGAGCTTAGGAAGAAGATTGCCGTAATGGCATTGCAACCTTATGCAAAAAATTTTATCTCATGGGAGTAAGTCATAATTGATACCTTCACTACAAGATTCCACGAGTAGTGAAATGGAGCACACCATATCGTTACTTGGCTATAATATTACATACACATTACATTAGAGTGTGTTAAATTGATACTCAATTATAAGACTCCAATTATTACCCCATGCAAGAAATCCTTTGGACAGGTAGACTACCCGGGATAGGGGTTTTCTAGGCCCGAAATGGTGAGTGATTGATGGGGGTCCATGAAGGAAAACATTTGGACAACTAGACTGCCTAGAATGGGGGTTTCCTAGGCCCGTAAAGGTGACTAGTTGACGGGAGCCCATGTGGGAAACCTTTGGATAGGTAGACTACCTAGAATGGGGGTTTCCTAGTCCCGGAAAGGTGAGTAACTTCTAGGAGAAGAAATATGCCTCAAAATCACTGGTATGTAAACAAGAGTTGGACTTTTTTGGTAAATATTGAGCTAGACTTGTTCGGTAAATATAGAGCTAGACTTATTGCCTAAGAAGACAAAGGAAGCATAAAATAACAATAAAGATAAGTATTAATTTAAATAATTTGTTTTTGATACTGTGGTTTAATTTGATTTAATTTTTTTATGATCAGTATCATAAGAATTGTATGTGTATGATATAGGTGAGTTGCTAAACTACCAACACATATATATGAAGTTGATCACAAGCAATATCAGAGTGTTATTAGCGTGGTAATATCAGAGTGGCATAGTGGAATCTTAGTGGAGTTGAAGACCTTAGGGACTAGGAAATTATGGTGACATTGAAACCATGTGATATGCATTGATTACCATGAGGTATGTTGTGACAAAGGAGTTGTGCTATTAGAGCAAGACAAAGGAATGCCTTGGTTGTTAGACTCCATCAAGAACCTTCCATTGCGAGGAAGCCTTATTAGAGAATGGATCGCCCAAGAGACTAAGGAGGCAAAGAACGATATGCCTGAACTTCGAATGTGTGTGATTGCATGAACGAGGAAACTTGAGTAAACCAATTTTCAAGGAGTGATGTGAAAACTCATTGGGATAAAAAAATTTGCATTAGGTGTTTCCCAAGAAGCAATGAGTTGAGTTTATTCCTTGTGGAATCCTTAAGGAAAATAAAATACATTACCATACATGACAATTTAGGACATAAAAATGTCATTAATGTAAAGAGTTGTAGCTATAAAGCTCAATTATTGTTTATGTTCTCTTTTATAGAACACCAAGGATGGTGTTCCTTTAAGGGGGTGGGGTTCATAACATCCCCCTATTCTACCCATGCTTATTATAACAATAATTGTGATTGTTACACCAACATGGAGAAAGAGCCACAACTGACCGAACCTATGATTAAATATCTGACAATTGTTAATTAAAATTAGTTAATTAACACAACTAAATAATGGACAGCCTTACAGATCCTTGGTTTAATGGAATATTTCTTACTCACTTATTTTGCCTCAAGTTTCTTTAATGTTTGAAACCACATGCTTTCTCGCTTGGCTTGAAAAGCCACGACCCACACTCAATCGAATCAAATGTTCAAGTTGCTTGCATACTCAGGGAGTCATGTGTTTGGTTGGTTTAATGAGATGTGATTAAGGTTGTACTGAAGTTTTCATAGTTCATTAACAATATTTATGGGAATGGAATAGGGTAGTGGAAGGTCAAGCAGTGCCAGTTCCTTTTTCTCTCTCAGAAATTGAGAAGACAACCATCCATAAGACAGTGCCAAGGATCCAAGATGTGCTCGGGAAGAAACACATAGAGAGGAAGGAGGCAATGCTCACTCTCTCTCTCTCTCTCTCTCTCATACATATATTGAAAACACATGAACAAATGTTGAAGAGGATATATGCACCCTCATAGTGAAGGACACGGGAGATTTGACACATGTCTCACTTGTGTTGGTTCAAGTAGGATTTCATAATCATTTGTAACGTTTTGGTTGGTTCTAAGTAAAATAGAAATTGTGGAGCATAACATGAATAACCAAGTATCGTTGGAGATGACTCTGACCTTGGGCCTTACAATCTTGAGTTGATGCTCAATGGATTTGGGTGTTTATTCCTATGACTGTGATTAAGTCCACTAAAATACTTGTATGAGTTAGGTCCCTATATGACTAGTATAGTCCCTCATTGTTGTTAGTGTAACCCCCTTATTGTTATTATTGTATTCCTATAACCCCCATATTGTTATTATTGTGCCCTTAAATTATTATTGCTAGGTCGGCTAGGATTACATTGTGGCCCCACTAGGATTACAATGTGGCCCCATGGACTCCTATATATAGAAAGGAGGTTTTGTAATTTGTATCATCCAAGAATTGTTCATTCATGTAATGTATTGTAGGTTTCCCCCTCGAAGTGGCTTATTTCTAAGGCGTTGTTATCTCTTTTCTTCTATTTTTGGAGCTAGTTTCACAACATTTGGTATCAAAGCTTTGAGATTATAGGGTTACGCTGCTCCAAACAAGTCATCGTGGAATTTTCACTATAAATTTTTTTCTACGAAGGTTCAGAATTGGAAATTTTTAGAGTGTGAAGCCAAAATTCTAAGGAACATCGTCACAAAATTTCAGAGCTTGGTTCACAATATTGTCAGAGATATGATCTGTGCAAGTTAGGTCATTTTGCAGGCTCCTAAATTTAACCTATAAAGGTCATCATGGTATTTTCGTAATAAAAAAAATTTCTACGAAGGTTCAGAAGCTGAAATTTTTAGAGTGCAAAGCCGAAATCCTGAGGAACATCCTCGCAAAATTTCAGATACTGGTTCACAATATTTTCGGACATATGATCTGCGGAAGTTAGGGCTTTTTGAGGCTTCTGAATTTAATCTCAAAGAGGTGATCGTGGGAAAATCTTCATAGTTCTCTCTCTGAGCATCGGATTGGAACTGTAAAAAGTGGTCATAAGTACACGGACTGTAGTTTTCGGTCTATCAATTTCAGAGCCAAAGGAGGAAACAGTGACACGTGGCAAGTCGTACAAGTTTTCTCTACTCAACCAGTCCAAAATTAGGTCATTGTGGGAGATTGAACATAACTTTGTCTTGAAGAATCCAAATCAGATCAGACCTATGGCATTTGAAAGAAGCTTCAGAGGGATACTACAGGGCTGAATTTAAGATATTGAGGATCTGAAATTATAGAGATAATTCAATTTCAATATCGAGCTCCTCAAAAGAAAGTAAAAGGTGTGTATTTTTTTTTCCGAATTGCATAAGTCTTATTTGAAGAATCAAGTTGAATTGATTCCAAGGGCATATTGTAGAATAGATATCAGTATTAGATTCTAAAATGGCCCCTAAAAATAACTCAACACCCATTAAGCCTTTAGAAGGCTCTACTATGACTCATGAAGACAAAGAATGGCAACATGACATATCAAAATTACAAGAGCAAGTGCAACAAATTTTGCTCTCTCAAAGAACAACAAAAAATGAAATGGAAGTTTTGAAGAAAGGCGTGGAAACTAAGATGGATGGTTTGAAGAAAGGCATGGAAGCTAAGATGAATGGTTTCAAAGCTAAGATGGATGGCATGGAAGTGGGCATGGAAGCTAAGATCGATGAAAAAATGAAAGACAACATGGAAAACATGAAGAAGGATCTAAAAGTAGACATTGAAGGCTTGGAAAAGTTGATACAAGAAATGTTTCCTAATGGTGAAAAGATAGTAGATTAAACTTATGATGAGAACAAAATAAATCTTAATTGTGATTTGATAAACTCTACTGTTGGAGGGAAGAACCACCATATTCCAAAAATGTATATGAGGAAGTTTGATGGAAAGGATCTTGTAACATGGATACTATAGATGGAGCAATATTTTGATCTCAATAATGTGCAAAACACACAAAGGGTATGCATTGCAACTTTACATTTAGAACAAAATACATTTGTATGGTATCGATGGCTTTGCTCCCGTAAAAAAATTGTCACTTGGTCAATTTTTATGGAGGAAATGATAGCACATTATGAGGATACAAAGAGCAACACCTTCTTTAGCCAATTGATAAATCTTAAACAAAAGGGTTTAGTGGGGGAGCACATTGAGGACTTCCAAAAATTGAATATAAGGGTAACTGATATTTCAGAGGAACACAGGATTGATCTCTTCATAGGTACTTTAAAGGATAACATCCAACATGAATTTCGCGTTTTGGAACCTGATTCATTGGAGAAGGCTTTCAGGTTGTCCAGAAAAATTGAATGTAAAATTATGGCGACAAGGAAGCCTGCCACTCACTTATATAAAGAGGTAAGTGTTGCTAATCCTAGATTTGCACAACCTACAAGGTTGACACCACAACAATTGGAAGAAAAAAGAGAAAAAGGGCTTTGCTACAGTTGTGATAGCAAATACACTAAAGGTCATAAGTGTGCTGAGAAGAAATTATTTTACATAGATTGTGAAGAGGAAGAAGAAAATGAACAAGAATCTTCAAAAGAAGAGGATATAAACCACCAACCAACCCTAGAAGAGGAAGAAATGAGTCTGAACATATCATGTAATGCATTGGCAGGAACTACCACTCCTCAAACTCTCAAGATAGAAGGACATATCAAGAAGAAAAAGGTAATAGTGTTGATTGATTCAGGTAGTACCCATAATTTTATTCATTGTAAGGTATCCAAGGAATTGAATTGTTTCCTATACCCATCACTAGAATTTCATGTGATGGTTGCAAACGGAGGAACTATACATTGCTCTGGAAAATTCCATAATATCAAGCTAACCATGGGGGAATATGTATTGAATAGTCCAATGCTTTCCATTCCTATGGGAGGTGCTGATGTTGTACTAGGAGTACAATGGTTACAATCTTTGGGGACGGTAGCTTTTAATTTTCAAGAAATTTTCTTGAATTTTTTTTCAGAAGGAAAGGAAGTTGAATTAAGGGGTATTGCAGGGAAGCCGGGAAAGATAATAAGCTCTAATGTCATGACAAAGCTTCTAAAAAAAGAACAAAGAGGCGTAATTGCACAATTATGCTCACTAGAAGTTCCAACATCAAAATCATATATTTCTTCAGATCTCCAAAAAGTCTTGGACAATCATTCCAAGGTGTTTGAAACTCCCAAAGGACTCCCACCTATTCGTGATCATGATCATGCTATTCATTTGATTCCAGGAAGTGTTCCTCCAAACATCAGGCCTTATAGATATCCTTACTTCCAAAAGAGCGAAATTGAACGTATGATTGCAGAAATGTTAGAGGCGGGTATAATTCAACCCAGTCAAAGTTCTTTCTCTGCTCCTGTAGTATTGGTACACAAGAAGGATGGATCATTGCGAATGTGTCCAGATTATAGGGAGCTCAATAAGCTCACCATTAAAGACAAATTTCCCATTCCTGTGATTGATGAATTATTGGATGAATTACATGGAGCAATTTACTTTACCAAGTTGGATCTTTGTTCAAGATATCATCAAATTAGAATGAAGACTGAAGATATTCCAAAAACAGCATTTCGAACTCATGAGGGTCATTATGAATTTTTGGTCATGCCTTTTGGCCTTACCAATGCACTTTCTACATTTCAAGGGTTGATGAATTCCATTTTCAAACCCTTCCTTAGAAAATTTGTGCTAGTATTTTTTGATGATATACTAATCTAAAGTAGGTCTTGGAAGGATCATGTTGAACATGTTGACAGGGTGCTCAAACTATTGCAGGAGAAACAATTATATGCAAAAACATCCAAATGTTTCTTTGGAGTGCAAGAGGTGGAATATCTGGGTCATATTGTATCTCACGAGGGTGTTAAAGTAGACCCTAACAAAATTAAAGCCATTAAGGAATGGAAAGTCCCCACAACCATAAAGTAGTTGCAAGGATTTCTCGGGTTAACAGGGTATTATCGCAAGTTTGTTAAGAATTATGGGAGAATAGCAGCACCTCTAACAACATTATTGAAGAAAGATGCATTTTGATGGACTCCTGAAGCAACTAAGGCCTTTGAACATCTTAAAGAGGCAATGTGCCTAGCACCGGTCTTAGCTACGCCAGACTTCACAAAAACCTTTATTGTGGAATGTGATGCCTCAGGAAATGGAATTGGTGCAGTTTTAATGCAGGAAGGAAGACCCATTGCTTTTGGAAGTCGTCCAATCAAAGGAAAGTATTTACAGAAACCTATTTATGAGAAGGAAATGTTAGCAATACTGCATGCACTAAAGAAATGGCGAACTTACCTAATGGGAAGACACTTCAAGGTAAAAACTGATCATGATAGTCTTAAACACTTTTTTCAACAAATACTATCTTTAGAAGAGCAGCAAAAATGGGTCACAAAGATGTTGGGTTATGACTTTGAAATAACCTACAAAATAGGGAAGCTAAATGTTGTTGCAAAGGCACTCTCAAGAAAGAATGAAGAGGTGGAAGCATTGCTTTGTGCCATATCTATTATCCAACCAGATTGGATAACCGAAGCAAGGGATGAATGGAAGAAGGACAAAGAAGTGTGGACACTCATTCAAAATTTTCAGCAAGATCCTAGTACATCTGATACATTTAGTTGGAAAAATGATTCCTTATAGTAAAAAGATCGCTTATATCTTTGTAAGAATTCCCAACAAAAACAAAATATTCTTTTGGAATTGTACACTTCTCCTTTAGGAGGACACTCAGGATTTTTAAAAACATACCATAGGGTGAAGAAAGAATTTTTTTGGGATGGCCTTAAATCAGATATTCAAAAGTTTGTGGCGGAATGTTTGGTTTTCCAGCAGAATAAAGTTGAGACAATTAAGACCGCGGGTCTTCTACAACCTTTATCCATTCCAAGTCAACGTTGGGAGGAGATTTCAATGGATTTTATCACAGGTTTACCTAAGTCCGAAGGAAAGAGTGTCATCATGGTGGTAGTTGATAGATTTACCAAGTATGCACACTTTTGTGCATTATCTCATCCATTTAAAGCAAGTACAGTTGCTACTACATTTATGGACAGAATTCAAAAGCTACATGGAAGCCCAAGGGTTATTATGAGCGACAGAGATCCCATTTTTACTGGAAATTTTTGGACGGAGTTATTTTCTTGTTTGGGTACTCAATTAGCTCATAGCTCATCTTATCATCCTCAATCCGATGTTCAAACTGAGATAGTAAATAAATGTTTGGAAGGATATCTTCGTTGTTTTGTATCTGATAAACAAACACAATGGGTCAAGTGGTTACCTCTTGCTGAATGGTGGTATAACACTTCCTTCCATACTGCAGCAAAAATGACCCCATTTATGGCACTTTATGGATATCATCCACCATCCATCACATCATATTTAAGAGAAAATTCGAAGTTTCAAGCAGTGGAAGATCACATCGAGCATCAACAAGAAGTTCTCCAACTCTTAAAGGATAACCTGAATTTGGCACAAAATCGAATGAAACAACAGGAAGATCAACATCGTAGCGAGAGAAGTTTTGATGTAGGAGATTGGGTATTTTTACGGCTACAACCATACAAACAAATGTCCCTCAAGCAAGCAAAGAAGGATAATAAATTATCGCCAAAGTACTATGGTCCTCACAAGGTGTTGCAAAAGATTGGTACTATGGCATACAAATTGGAGCTTCCTGCTTCTTCACGAGTGCATCCAATTTTCCATGTTTCATGCTTAAAGAAGGTTATAGGTGAAAATATTCCTATTCAAACAATATTGCCAGAACTTGATGAGGAAGGAAAAATCATATTAGAACCTGAAGCAGTCACGGAAGCAAGAACTCGACAGCTACGAAATCAATCAATTTCAGAGTATCTCATCAAGTGGAAGAACTTACCCACTGAATATTCTACATGGGAGGATGAGAATTTTATACAGAAGCACCTAGAGCTACTCAAGCATTGAGGACAACACATTTTTGAAGGAGAGGGGCATGTTAGGTCCCTATATTAATAGTTAGTCCTTCATTGTTGTTAGTGTAACCCCTTTATTATTATTATTGTACCCCTGAAACCCCCATATTGTTATTATTGTGCCCTTAAATTATTATTGCTAGGTCGGCTAGGATTACATTGTGGCCCCACTAGGATTACAATGTGGCCCCATGGACTCCTATATATAGAAAGGAGGTTTTGTAATTTGTATCATCCAACAATTGTTCATTTATGTAATGTATTGGAGGTTGCCCCCTCGAAGTGGCTTATTTCTAAGGCGTTGATATCTCTTTTCTTCTATTTTTGGAGTTGGTTTCACAACAGGTTCTAAATAAAATAGAAATTGTGGAGCATAACATGAATAACCAAATAGCGTTGGAGATGACTCTAACCTTGGGCCTTACAATCTTGAGTTGATGCTCAGTGTATTTGGGTGTTTATTCCTGTGACTGTGATTAAGTCCACTAAAATACTTGTATGAGTTTTTGTTTCCATTGTGTTATCTAAGGATTGAAATCCGGGAACTAAGTGCTCGTTGTTGTCTATGAAACCACTTAGTGCTTGCCAATTTTTTGTTAAGCCACCTACCTAATGGGTGCTTCTTGTTCGCTATGAAACTATTGGTTGTTTGTTGTTGGTTGTGAAACCACTGAGTTCTTTTTATTGTAAGTGTAACCACTTAATATTTCCCAATTTGTTGTTAAACCACCTACATAGTGGAATCAATCCTAAGAAGTTGAGCAACACACCTCTCTAAAATTTGGGTGAACCCCCGTGTTTTGAAACACAGGAAGCAAGTGGGTCACTCTAGTGCTTGTTGTATTGTTAAACCACTTGGACAGTGGATCCCTTATCTTGAGTGTTTGAACAACCCATTGGTATGAATTTTCCCCTGTGCAAGCATCCCCTTAGACTCTGATTCCTGCATGAAAGGTTACAGTGTAGTTGGCCTATGGATGGGTGGATAGTGGGAGTCTCTTCTAGAGTTGCCAACTAATTTAACTTAAATATATAAGTATAAATATTTGTGCTTGTTATGGAAGATGGTTATGCTTGTTATGTTGATTGGATGATGCAAGGTCTTGTATCATTCATGAAAGAATGCCTAAATCATTGTATATTCATGGTTGGCTAGTTGTCTTGTTTGTCCATGGTGTTAATGAATGCTTGAGTTATGTGGTTACTGCCATCATAGTGAATTGCAGGTTTCCAGTTATGCTCACGATTAGTCTGGAAATTACTCATGATTAACCTATCATCTTATTATAAGTTCTTTGTTATCTAATATGTTTATGAATTTGGGTAGCTCACTGCTATAATCATGATTGTAGGCCAATTCACAAATTATGAGTTTAATATATATCTTGTGTGTTAAAATGAGTATTTGGTTAGATTTTATGTTCATTTATTCTATGAATAACATGTTGTGTCCATGAGGTATTCACACTTACATATTGTTGTAACAAATAATTGTAATTATTTGAATAACTTGCGATTCAATGATTAGTACATTTCCGCAACTCTCTTGTGTAACCACCCTAATTTGTATGTCTTCTTGAAAATGAATGAAGTCTTATATTAATGATGAAATTGACTAATTGTAGTATATAGTAGAGTTGGAATGCCTAAACTTGGGTGAATTTTCCTTTAAAACATTGTCTTTCTCTTACTTTGGATTTGGTATAGTTTGGGTCCGATTGGTACCCTAATTCATTCTAGACAGGGTACAGTGCTTCCAAGAGGTTATGTTGAGGCCTTGGCCATCATTCCCAAAATTTGGTGTTTGGGATGATTCCCCAAGTTGTGTTTTTCTTAATTATTTGTATATTTTCCCCCTTCATGCCCTAGAGAAAATCTGAGTTGGAAATAATTTTTCCACATTGGAAATGACCTAAATATTTCCAAGGCCATTTTTCCCTTTGTTTTATTGCATGGACACCCAAAAATTTGGTATTCCAAGGGAGTTGATAGAAATGTTTACTTTGGGGATAATCAAATCTATCCACAGTCAGATTTTCCCCTTCCTATGAAACTTATCTGGAGATTCAGAAGTCCAGAGGTTTGGTAGTGATCGCTCTTATGTGTAGACCATATTCCTTTTGGATTGGATAATTTCCTTTTTCTTCTCATGCAGGCGCCACGACGTACAAGACCCACAACATGTTATGTTTGATTGAATCTAGTATATAGGAGATAAATAGATGGAGCAGGTTGATAGGAGTTGATAGAAGTGGATAGTAAAATTCGATCCTTGCATGATAGAATGGATAAGTGAGTCAAAGATTCGAGGTTAGAAGAAGTGCACCCCTTGTGGAGGCTTGGATGGGCGACACGTCAAATTATCTATGAGAAGAGGTGAATCCGGGGATTTGGTGGTCCGGGAGTGTAGAAAAGTTGTAAAAATTTTGTCAACCCAGATTTCCCGCTAACCAAATAACAAAGAAAATTGTTGCAAAACATGAAGGGGGAAGGCCTGGTGGGACCCCGCACTAGAGTTGACGTGTCAGTGCCACATAGGCCTGACAAGGACCATGTAGGGGCCACATAGGAACCTAGTGATGATGTGGAGTTGAATTATACTGATGTGGTAGTGCCACATGGTAACTTAATGTTGATGTGGCCGAAAATAATAGGTCAAATTTCAAATAGGCATAAATTTCAATCTTGGAGTCCAATTGAAATATAATTTACATCGTCAAAAATATATCAACAAGTTAAATTCAATGGTTCTGTTGGTTTTAAGTTTTAATGACAATAAAAAAGTGGAATTTTGACCCTGTCTTCATAACAAACATTGGAGGTTGGGTCAAACATGAAGTAAAACCTTTCATGGCCCCAAATAGTACAGGGGGGTGGGAGGGAGTGTTACAGTCTCATTGAGGTTTTGTAATGTTTAGCACACGGATTGGGATCGAAATGACCATGTAGTGTTATTTTCATACAGGACTACATGTGGGAAATAAACCAAACATCTCCCTTCGGGCTTATCTATGGAAAGGAAGTTGTAATGCCATTATAATTTGTCATTCCAAGTCATATAATTTCCATTGTGATGAAAAATTTTCGCAATCAATCATTACAACAAATATTAGATGAAGTAATGGAATTAGAGGAAGATATATCTGTCAATGGTACAATTAATTGGTTGAGAACCAATGATAGAAGGCATGGCATGACCATAATATCTAACAGAAGATCCTAAATCCTAGCATGACGATACTACTCTATGATAACAAGTTTCTTCAACATCTAGGGAAGTTTCATATGAGATGATCAACACCTTTCGTGTAATATACAATATAGAGGTGGGCACAATAAAGCTAATGAGACTTAAAAATCATTCATTGAAGGGCATGGTTGTTGAGAAGTGTAGCAAGAAAGAGTCAATTTGACTTTGCATTGATCAAATTGAGAAAATTTGAAATTTCCACATCAGTAGACAACTTGGAGGAAATTAACTAAGGTGAAATTGCTCTTGTCACTTAGTTAGCTTAGTAAATTCAAGTTAGAGGTCTTGTAGTTCAGTTATGCATGTGTGATTGCTAATTTGTAGCAATCAAATTTAGTTATTTCCAGTTGTATTCAGTTAAAATAGTTCTAATTATTAAAAGAGCTATTTTGAGGTCAGTTGTGTAGTGGGACAACATTCTAACTCAGAGATAATAGAGTTAACTAATCAACCAACTCAAAATAGCTAGTGCGTGCAAGGAATTCAAGTTCCTTAGCTGTGGTGGAGATTCCAAGATAGTGTAACATCAGTTGTAGACTAGTCTTAAGTGTACAAGTGTTGCATGCAATCAATGATCAAACCTCGGGAATTGCGCAATAAATTGGAGGAAAATTCCTAAAAAATAGGGTCTAATTCATCATGAATTGCACAAGGAAATAGGATATCGGGTGGAGGCGGAAATTGACTAAGTTTAGGTCAGAGCTTCTCATTGAACATAGATAAATTTCATTCACTTGCAGGTTGAGGTCAGAGTGAGCAAGCATTTGTAATACATTCTCTATTCATCTGATTAATGCAAGAAATCTTAAGGGATTTTTACCAGTTGGTTTCCCCTAGATAAATATGTGTACTTGGGTGTGTTTGATGCATGTTTGAGAATGTTGTTCTAATTTGTGAATTAATTTCTGCAGAGAAGTAGAGTAGAATTGTGTGTCTCGATTTATATTAAATTTCTTGAGCAGGTGCAATTATATCACCATATTTCTATAATGGTGAATGGAAATCATCCAAAATTGGTGTAAACGGGAGTAGGGTAGGTTCATTTATCACTTTATAAGTTTAATGAGGTTAGTGGAGTAGTGTAAATGTAGAAAATGGAATAACATACAACATTTAGGGTAGTTTAACCATTGGTTAATAAGAAGAATTCTAAATATTTTTGACACTATGACAAGAATAAAGCACAGAATAAATGAGGAAAAGACAAGTCACTTGCTTACATGATGCATATGTAAAAGAGATGATAATAATAAAACAATACCCCAAGCCAATTCACCATTGAATAAAGTGTGAAGTCAGTTACTACGAGGCTTAAGTCCCACAATCAACAATAAAATCCTACCATAACTAGAAGTGCACAATCATATGAGAGAAGGGATAACGGGAAGCAATTGTGAGAGTGTATAAGTGCTCCTTGCCATGCAAAAGCCCATTATTATTATGAAATAATATCATTAAAGAATAGATTGAGTAGATTTTAGCATGCAATTGCAGATAATTTGTTAATCCATGAAGGATTTTTTAGGTATTCGATTTCTTTCATAAGGTTGAAAGTGTGGATGTTCAATGGTACAAAATTATGCATTCCAAAGGTATCAATGAGAGACAATTTGTTGAATGAGAAGCATAATGGAGATGAGAGACAATTTATTGAAAGAGAAGCACAATGGAAGACTAGATGGAGTATGGGGTTCATTTGACCGTCAGGAAACGGAGTTTCATTTTCATCTCAGTTGCAAAGGTTAGGGTTTGTTTGAGCATTTTTGGCAAGGAACATCGGTATCAACACGCGGTGGTTGCATTGGGCTATAACTGCAGACATTTTATGAAAACAACCTCCCTCACATGCCTGTGAAAATGGGAGTACGTCGATTTGGAACCAGAATCGAAGTATATTTTCTCGGATTGGTATTTGGAGAAAGCTCAGCACAACCTAGAGAAGGTTAATCTTTGAGCTAAGACTTTAGCTGGAAAGATGGGGGTAACGGGCCTTGAATGGAATGAAGGTGGTGGTTTTGGTTTTCTGGAGGTGGAAAAACCCAGTTACTCTACGGTTAAATTTCATTCCCCTGTTGGTAATGCACAAGATGCAAAGGGTCATGCTGCGGATCCGGAGGAACTATTTGTTGGAATCCTGACAGAACTTCCAATGAATCTAAAAACACCTTCAATCTTTCATGAATCTGAATATTTCACCGGTATTCTTGAAGATATTGTCAAAAGCAGTGGATTAAGAGGGCACGAGGGCCATAAATATTGTTTGGTTTCGAAACAATTGCCTTGGGAGTTGGGTTTGACCCAAAAACTCAACAAAACCCATGCATGTAGAATTGTTGCGCGAAAACGAGAGGTTTAGTTCTTCGAATCACTCGATAGAGGCAATAATGGTGAGGTAGGAGAGGGTCTGGAGCTAGAGAGTCGAGCTTTGAATGTAGCATTGACCCTCGTCAACTGTAATTTTTATGATCAAGTTGGAGGTCGGGGACCTTCAAATGACTTTCATGGTCTTAAGCATGCTAAGGATATGGGAATTGACCACCATGGGGAGTGTAATATTCCCAATTAGCCATGAGCTAGTTGGAATATTAATTTTTGTTTTTGCTTCTTAATTTGCTGAATAAGAGGGTATGGAGACCCATAAATCTCCTTAGTAGGAATAAAATCACTGCTAATGTGAAAGGAGATCACTTTAGTCTCACTTTAGACTAGGTCAACTTTGACAAAATCAACAGCGCTATCATGGAGGAGTGGCATTCATTATGGGACAGCGTTGTTTTGGAGGAAGACTCCATGCATGGAGGTAGTGGCTTTAATGAGTGGGGCCAACGGTAAGGAAGCTCACCACTTGTATAAGGAAGGGGATGGCAGCCATAGAGGACATGTTGTAGATTATTATTTTGATATGGTATGTTGAGACTTGTTTGCTCTCTTTAGTTGTTTAGCTAAGACTGCAATGTTGTTTAACACAGGGTGTTCCCAAGCGAGAATCCCACCTTCATCCTCGAGGGACTTTGAGTGCCTACTTAGGAGAAGTTGTTTCTCTACATTCCCACATTCCAGCATCAGGCCAAGCTCCATCTTTCATCTACAACACAGTTTCTGCAGAGGGTTGTGTTGTGTTGCAGGTTGCAGCAGTGGAGGATACATTTGAGTGATTTCTGAGTTGTTTGTCATTGGAGGAAGGTTTCCTTCCATTGGGAGGCTATTGAGGAAGGCCCTTGAGCCTTATTGTAGCATTTGGCATCAGGCCACACTATCATTTTCCCCTACAGTGCAATTTCTGTCTTGCACTATGTTATTTTAGGGAGGAGTTGTAGGGGTGGTTTTAGTACACCATCTAGGGAGGAGGTTTTCTAGTGAAGAGATTAGCCTTTCATCTAGAGAGTCTATTGGAGGCGGCTATAGACTTTTTCATATCATATCAGCCACATCTTTCCAGTTGTATTGTTCCTTGTATATTGGTGTATTTCTGAAAACCCTCTTGGGTTTCATGTTGGAGGTTGTATAAAGCCTGGATCTTTATTTTCTATATATTTAGAGGCATATATCAGCCCTTTCATCTTTTGTGTATTTATATGTTGTAGCAGTGCTTCTATGACTGCGCTGTAGCAGTCTTCCGGCATTTTGATATAGTAGCAGCACCTCATTCTTGAGGGTTTTACTTATTGGAGGCTTATTGATTCATGTTGTATGGTTTATGCCCCATTATTTTATAGTATTTTGTTGTTGTTATGACTAATGGAAAGGCTCCATATTGGTCTCATATTTTGATGTGATGTTTACACTGCTTTTTCAAGCATTTTTTTCTGCATTCCTGCTTTCCCCATTTGGGAATATTACAATGGTATCATAGCATAATCTTGGCTCAGCCTGTGCATCTTAAGCCAATATGTCATCAGAAGAAGGACATCCTCTTGCAGATAGAGAGAGGAGGTATCTCAGAAGAAACTGGAAGTACGACTATATAGATGATAAAGAAGACAAGGGTGAAACCCCTTTATCAGGAGAAGAGGATGACAAGGAGTTTCCTAAGCCTCTTCTTCTAACTCTGCAAGACATTTCTAGAGAAATAAAGGAGATGAAGATGGATAGACACAAGGAATCCCCTAAATATTTTCTACATGGTAAAGGCTTCGACATTTCTCATCACTGGAGTGATCAACCAGTGAAGCAACAAGTTTCCCAACGCTCTACAATGCCTACATTTTTAGCAGTGGGAAATGGAGGGTTTCGAGAACAAGAAACTCTTGAAGACTGTTTCATGGAGTATGAGTCTCAAGCTCAGAGATTCAAGGATCATTTTATTTTTCAATAATTTTGTCATATCAAGGACAATAGGAGACCCTGGCATCATAATAGAGGTGGAGGATCCATACAAAATCATGATCTACACCGGACTATGGGCAGATTTTTCTTACCCAACTTTGATGGGTCATCTAAATGCACTGCCAAATCATGGGTAGAGAACCTAGACATCTACTTCCAGCTGAACCAAGTACTGGAGATGGAGGCCATCAAGATAGCAGCGTTGAACCTTGAGGTTGAAGCACATGATTGGTGGTTTCATGGCCTTTCTACATTGGGTCATGCCAATGTGACTGCATATTCTGAGTTCACAAGGAGGTTGGTGGAGAGGTTTGATCGAAGAGATCTACAGACACCTTTCATGGGGCTATCAAAGCTCAAACAATCAGGTAATCCAAAAACTTATATTTCTAAATTTCTAAAACATTTTGTTATGGTTCTCGATTTATCTGCAGTAAGGAGGGTCTATATTTTTATTGATGGGATAGCAGAAATTCTTCATGGGTTGGTTAAATCTACCAAGCCCACTACCCTTCAAGATTCCATTGAAAGGGCTAGAGATCTACAAGATGCCTTGCCAAAAGCAAAGGCAACATTTTAGCAAAAGCCCACTTTTCCATCAAAGGGAAAAGATGAAAAGGCTCCTTTTTCAAAGGAGAGCCAAAACAAAGTACCTCTTAGTGATGATGTCTGAAGATATTTGAGGAGAAGGAATCTTTGCTTCACATGCCAAGAATAATGGGCACCCGGACATAGATGTATAGCAGGAAACGCACACTATATCGAGGTCTTTTCAGATGATGATGAGGATGAAGAAGAAGAACCATAAGGAGGTCACAACGTTGGGATAGCAGGAGAGGATCCACCACCACCAAGGGGTGAGCGTGGAGAATTTTCTCCAATTGGAGGGACTCTTGCATCATTAAGAGTAGTAGCCAAGTATCATAAAACTTTCACATAGAAAACAGAGTTGGATTTGTGCAGTGGAAGCAAGGACCTAACAATCCCATCTACTATGCATATGAATTTGGCCCATGAGACATTGTTGTTTTGTGGAAAACCACCTGGGAGGCCACCTGTTCAAGATTTGGTGAGGAATGTCTCAAATCATGTTTCACCACCCATAGATATAGGAGGAGTGGGAGCATTGGGAGGTCATGGTACAGCGCTAAGAGTCTTGGGTAGACTCAAGGAGGAGGGAGACATTCTCCCAACATCATCTTTTCCCACTCTCACCTCAGATCTTGCACTGAGGAAGGAGAAACAAAGGGAGGATAGCAGCCTTCCGGTATGTGACTTTGGCATTGGAGATGTCAAAGCAGGGAGCAGCCACATGATAGATTCTTTATATGATAGATCATCAGCATTGTCACTTTGGAGGATAGATCCTTATTGGAAATCCCAGCTGTTGGTGGATTATTCCAATGATGTTTTTACTTGCATGATACTTGATGACCAGCTACTAGAGGATGGATATTCATTCAGAGATGAGTTCATCTATTATAATGGTAGGATCTTCTTATCTAGAGCTTCCAAGCTCAAGGAGAAGTTACTACATGCAACACATGAATATTTTCTCTTCAACCATACTTATTCCATGACAGCATACCATACTATCATGGAGGGATATACTTGGGAAGGCTTTTAAGAGGAGATATATCAGAATTTGAGGAGATGCATGGATCATGTGGAGATGGACGATATACATGGCTCTTTGAGGGAGTTATCACAGCCACCTCTTTCCTCTTTAGGAATGAGAGGGGATCTATCTATGAGCCACTCCATTAGTATGATTGAAACATATGGAGGGATCATGTCTTTATGCATAATGATTTATATGATGGATATTTGCATTCCTTTACCATACATGTGCAGGCCATTGCTCCAAATGGGAGCATCCTTCCTTATAAACTTCATGGTCAACTTGGGGCCATAAATTGTGTTGAGCATGGCCACTCCCTAGGAGGATATAGAGAGATGATATATCATTCCGGGTGTGCACCAAAGGTACCAAACATAACTCACCTTCTCAAAGCATGTGAGAAGACTATGGAAGCAAGTAAGTGGTGGGAAAACCACTTACCATATCATGATCTGAGGTAGTCACGAGATATACTATGATGGTTCCGCATGTGGGACTATTATCCACCTCCATTATTGCATATAACAACTTTTGTATCCTTGGTTTTGATCCCATACATTGATGATGTCCTTGTTCTTTTTATGGGAATGATTGGAGGGAGGACAGAAGGATTGCACATGCCCTTGGGGAGAGAGATTATCCATGTTTCTTATGCTACATTTTTCATGGAGAAAATTGGGAAAACCATGATTTCTTCATTGGGTCTTTTGCTTCCTTGTGGGATGAGTCAATTGCATCTCATGAGTACTTGGGAGAAGCATTTCATGGAGGGATTGTTTGTGAGACACTTGGTATATGAGGAGAGCTTATCACATGGGGGTGTCACCAATGGAGGAGGAGAAGAGTTGAAGCACTCACCTTTACAGTTGCTTGAGAACAAGCAACATTTGGGAGGGGAGGACTGTAATATTCCCAATTAGCCATGAGCCAGTTGGAATATTAATTTTTGCTTTTGCTTCTTAATTTGCTAAATAAGAGGGTATGGAGACCCATAAATATCCTTAGTAGGAATAAAATCATTGCTAATGTGAAATGAGATCACTTTAGTGGCTTGATAAAACACCCTTATGTGTGAAAAGGGGATAGAGCATGTAGACTAGGTCAACTTTGACCAAATCAACAGCGTTGCCATGGAGGAGTGGCATTCATTATGGGACAACGCAGTTTTGGAGGGAGACTCCATGCATGGAAGTAGTGGCTTTAATGAGTGGGGCCAAGGGTGAGGAAGCTCACCACTTATATAAGGAAGGGGATGGAAGCCATAGAGGCCTTATTGGGTGTAGATTAGTATTTTGATATGGTCTGTTAAGACTTGTTTGCTCTCTTCAGCTATTTAGCTAAGACTGCAGTGTTGTTTAGCACAGGGTGTTCCCAAGCAGGAATCCCACCTTCATCCTCAAGGGACTTTGAGTGCCTACTCAGGAGAAATGATTGCTCTACATTCCCACATTCCAACATCAGGCCAAGCTCCATCTTTCATCTACAGTGCAGTTTCTGCAGAGGTTTGTGTTGTGTTGCAAGTTGCAGCAGTGGAGAATACATTTGGGTGATTTCTGAGTTGTTTGTCAGTGGAGGAAGGTTTCCTTCCATTGGGAGGCTAGTCACGAATTCCCTTGAGCCTTATTGTAGCATTTGGCATCAAGACACACTATTATTTTCCCCTACAATGCAGTTTTTGTCTTGGACTATGTTAAGCCCCTATATTAATAGTGTGGTCCCTTATTATGTTAGTCTAACCCCACTTATTGTTATTAGTGTACCCCTGTAACCCCCATATTGTTATTATTGTGCCCTTGCATTATTATTGTTAGGTCGGCTAGGATTACATTGTGGTCCCACTAGGATTATATTGTGCCCCCATGGACTCCTATATATAGAAAGGAGGTTTTGTAAATTGAATCATCCAAGAATTGTTCATTCATGTAATGTATTGGAGGTTGCCCCCTCGAAGTGGCTCATTTCTAAGGCGTGAATATCTCTTTTTTTCTCTCTTTGGAGCTGGTTACACAACATTTGGTATCAGAGCTTTGGGATTCTAGGGTTTCGCTGCTCCAAACAGGTCATCGTGGAATTTTCGCTATAACTTTTTTCTACGAAGCTTCAGAAGCTGAAATTTCTAGGGTGCGAAGCTGAAATCTTGAGGAAGGTTGTCTAAAAATTTCAGATCTTGGTTCGCAATATTTTAGGAGATATCATCTGTGGAAGTTAGGTATTTTTTCAGGCTCATAAACAGGTCATCGTGGCATTTGCGCTATAAATTTGTTTTTACGAAGGTTCAGAGTCTGAAATTCATATGGTGCGAAGCTGAAATCCTGCGGAAATTTGTCAAAAAATTTCAGAGCTTGGTTCGCAATATTTTTGGAGATATGATCTGTGGAAGGTAGTGCTTTTTCAGGCTCCTGAATTGCATCTCAAAGAGGTGATCGTGGGAAAACTTCAATAACTCTCTCTCTGGGCATTTGATTGAAGTGCCGTAAAAATTGGTCGCAAGTACATAGACTGAAGTTTCTGGGCTATCAATTTCAGAGACAAAGGACAAAACAGTGACACGTGGCAAGTCGTACAAGTTCGCTCTACTAAACCAGTCCAGAATTAGGTCATTGTGGGAGATTGGACACAACTTTGTCTTGGAGAATCAAAATCAGGTCAGACCTGTGGCATTTGAAAGAAGCTTCAGAGGGCTACTACAGGGTTTAATTTCAGATATCTAAGATTTTCAATTACAGAGATAATTTAATTTCAATATTGATCTCCTAAAAGCTACTAAAAGGTGTGTATTGTTTTTCCGAATTGCATAAGTATTGTTTGAAGAATCAAGTGGAATTGATTCCAAGGGAATATTGAAGAATTTTTATCAGTAATGGGTTCTATTATGCATCCAAAAAATAATTCCATACCCATTAAGCCCTCAGAAAGCTATACTATGATGCATGAAGAGGAAGAATTGCAGTATGAGATATCAAAATTACGGTACCAAGTGCAACAAATTTCGATCTTACGAAGAGCAACCGAAGCTGACATAGATGGTTTAAAAGAAGAAATGGAGGCTAATTTGGATGGTTTGAAGGATCAAATAATAGCAAATATGGATGATAAATTAGTGGAAGATCACATCGAGCATCAACAACAAGTTCTCCAACTCTCAAAGGATAACCTAACTTTGGTGCAAAAACAAATGATACAACCGGAAGATCAACATCACATCAAAATAAGTTCTGAATGAGTCACAGAAACAAGAACGCGACAAGTACAATCAATTTCAGATTTTCTCAGCAAGTGGAAGAACTTTCCTGTAGAAGATTCCACATGGGAGGATGAGAATTTTATACAGAAGCATCAAGAAATAATCAAGCGTTGAGGACAACACTTGTTTGAAGGAGAGGGGCATGTTAAGTCTCTATATTAATAGTGTAGTCCCTTATTATGTTAGTGTAGCCCCACTTATTGTTATTGTTGTACCCCTGTAACCCCCATATTGTTATTATTGTGCCCTTACATTATTATTGTTAGGTCGGCTAGGATTACATTGTGGCCCCACTAGGATTATATTGTGGCCCCATGGACTCCTATATATAGAAGGAGGGTTTGTTCATTTGTATCATCCAAGAATTGTTCATTCATGTAATGTATTGGAGGTTGCCCCCTCGAAGTGGCTCATTTCTAAGGCGTGAATATCTCTTTTCTTCTCTCTTTGGAGCTGGTTACACAACAGACTATGTTATTTTTAGGGAGGAGTTGCAGGGGTGGTTTTAGTACACCATCTGGGGAGGAGGTTTTCTAGTGAAGGGATCAGCCTTTCATCTAGAGAGTCTATTGCAGGAGGCTATAAAATTTTCCATATCAGATCAGCCACATCTTTCCAGCTATATTTTTGTAGTGAATCTTCAGCCCTAGGGCTTTGATTCATTCCTTGTATATCGGTGTATTTCTGAAAACCCTCTTGGGTTTCTTGTTGGAGGTTGTATAAAGCTTAGATCTTTATTTTTTGTATCTTTAGAGGCATATATCAGCCCTTTCATATTTTGTTTATTCATATGTTGTAGCAGTGCTCCTATGACTGCGCTATAGTAGTCTTCCGGCATTTTGATATAGTAGCAGCACCTCATTCTTGAGGGTTTTACTTATTGCAGGCTTATTGATTCATGTTGTATGGTTTATGCCCCATTATTTTGTACTATTTTTCTGTTGTTATGATTAATGGAAAGGATCCATATTGATATCATATTTTGATGTGATGTTTACACTGCTTTTTCAAGCATTTTGTTCTATATTCCTGCTTTTCCCATTAAGGAATATTACAGGGAGAGAGATACACAATCCCTTATCCTGAAGGTAGAAGTTCATTCCATATACCTTAGGGACTATTTGTTTGAGAATGTGGCAGGTGAATTCAATTTCTGGTAGAATATTGAGGATTTAAGTGATGGACGAGAAGGGAAAGCAACTCTCGGGCCGAACGAGAATAGATAGTATTATGGAGCGAAGAGAAAGAAGGGGCGGGTGATTAAGAAGAAAGTGGTATCCCCAAATTTAGTGCTTGAGGTCGATATACAAATTGATAGAGTTGTGGAAGCATCATAGTTAATTCTGGTGGGAAGAGAAAAAGGAAGACACTACTCAGCGAAGTATACCACTAAATGGGTAGGAAAGACATGGTAATGGGTTCCAAATTTATAGGTTGAATTGATTACCATTGCAAAGGGTTGGTTTCAAATGTGGTTTGATAAAGGAGAGGCACTAAAATGGGTATTGGAGTGAAATTGTTGCTTTGGGATTTCCCCATTATTTTTTAAGAGATGGACACCTCTATTCGATGCATAGAAGGAAAGGTTAGAGGAAATTCCAGTTTGGGTTCGCCTCCTAGTGCTACCTCCACTATTATGGACAGAAGACATGTTTAGAGCACTTAGGAATACCCTGGGATCATTCCTAGAAACTTATATGTCATTTCTAGAAAAAAATAATAAGAATGTGGCCCTAATTATAGTTAGGTTATACCCAAGAGAGGGCTTGGCAGAGAAAATTGGGCTTCAACTTCAGGGATATTCATATTCCCAAATTCTAGACTATGAGAATCTGCATTTTCGCTACCACTGATTCCTTAGACATGGACATTTTGCACATGATTGTCCATTGGGATACCGCAAAAGAAGAAGATAGAGAGGGGATATTAGATCTGAAGACAAATCAAATCCTAGTGTGGAGAAAAATATCCATCTGATGGGGGTGCAGGATCATCGGATGCGAGGTCCAGAACCTATGGAGATCCAAGAGGATCAGGATCATGAAATGAACCATGTAGAACTGGAGGAAGCGTAGCATCGAGAGACATAGGATGAGGTTTGTGGAGCGATAAAAAGGTGTCTTTGTAACTCCTAATTACCTCACATTAATTGTCAACCCAGGGACGAATTTTTATCTCAAGAGTGTACTCAGTCTGAGGCAGCTATTTACTCAAGAGTAATGTTTGTGAAGATGTAGTATAGAAATACAAATGCAGAAATAATAAATGCTTGAAAAAAAATCTGCTTGAAAAGAAATCTAAACTACAGCAACCTTGCTAGACATCGATTAGGGATGCAGTAGTAATAACTCTTTCCCCTAGAAATCGATGTGAGATGACCAAATCTTGGGACCTTGAATGATTAGCTCTGCCCTCTACAGTTTAGAGATCTCAAAGCAAGTGAAAACAACTCAAAGGAAATGAAATCTAAAACGCAAACTGGAAAGGAACAACAATCTAAAAGCAATGAACAGGAATTGAATAGCAGCGTAAAATAAACAGTGAATTCAATTCATAACCAAGCAAACTAGATTTCTACTTTTTAATCCTGTCGACAACCACACAACAATCAACTATCGTAATTCATAAACAAAAGGAATAACAACTGGAATTAGATACAGAAAAACAACATTTTATAACAATTGAATCATGAATCATGCTTCTTGTAAAGAATGGAATAACAATGACTCTGTGTTTGATCCAATTAGCAATAACTCAATAAATAAACGAACTTCACACAACAGAAATAAACCAATAGAAATACAAACAGCAGATCGCTCCACCAGGGCCGGGCCCTCAACCACCGGTGAAGCGTTGTTGTGCTTTACTCCAGCGCTTGAGAAATGGAACAACAGTGAACTCCTTTATTAATCAGGCATTAATAATGTTTACAAACAGCTCACACTCTTTTAACAAGAGCCGATGCACAATTCTGCAAATTACAATAAGAAAAGTCTCTCCATCCCCTCATACACAATACATGCTTCTCCTTTTATAATCAGAAGGTGGAGAAATTAAATAGAAAATAGGATCTCTAATAATAATATTGAATTTCTTCCAACCAATTGATCAACAATAAAATAGATTTACATCCATCTTTCAACAACAGCAAGTCGAATTTGGCTTTGTAGCTGAGATTTGGAGGACGACCGCAACCACAGATCTGAGAAAATCGTGCTCAAAGAACCCTGCGTTTCTCTCAGTACAAGCCGAATTTGGGCAAACTGTTCTTTACTAAAGTTAATTGGGTCCGTTCTGAACAAAACCCATGTTCCGGATTTTTCAGATTCGTCTTCATTTGCTCAGAATCTCAACCGCAAAAATGTCACTCCTTATTCCAGCGCATTTCTGAGTTGGCACTTTTAATGATCAAATCTTCAATCTGGAAATTATCTTGGAGGCTAAAAATGGTGAATAATGTTATAACCAACTTATTAAAACTATCATTGATAAAATAATTCATAATCATCAATTTATTAGGAATAAAGGAATATAAATAATATTCATCCATAAGAGCATAAATCATTTATAAAATGGATTTAAATGATAAATTATAACAAATAATATAATAGAGAAGAGTAAAAATGGATTAAATAAGTGTTACAAAGTGGTTGTATTCACGGCCCAACAAGGTTGAGGCCATCATACCTGCTTTCCTCTCGGCTGGTACATCTATCCATCCCCAATCCTCTGTTGTTGTTTATATATTTACATCTTTTGATATTCTCTCAAGGCTTGGTCCCTCCAGGCCTCTCCCATATAATGTGCCTCAATATAGTGCTTTATCTCTAGCTCTGGATAGTGTTATTACCTCGATCTCGTTTCTAAACTTGTCCTCCATTTCTCTGGTCCACTCTGTTGGAGCTCCTCCCCCTAGACTATCTCTTGGGATGCCACACTATAACTTATGACCCCAAGACAAAAAGGATGCCTTGTTAGAGGGCATAGGTGGCTTGGGGAGTCTGTGGAACCTGAACTGCCTCGTAAAACGAGGGGTAGGAAAACTAGTATATCAAAGGCCCAGCTTAAATCCAAGTCATACATCGTTGATGGGAAACAATTATCTCTTAAAGGGGTGCTTAGAGAAGCGCAGTCCCCTGTGGTGGTTACAAAATGATAGTGTTGTCCTTCAATTGTAGAGGGTTTGCTAGCACCCATAAGAAAATAGCATTAAAGGATATTTTTTAAAATTTGGGTCATTGTGTAATTTTTTTACAAGAAACACTTGGTTCTGGAGAATATGTGAAGTCACCTCTTTGCAAAATGTTGTCGGGCTGGTCCTTTGTGACAGTTGATGCAAAGGGGCGATCTGGGGGTCTTTCCATGGGGTTTAAAGACAATAGCTTCAAACTATTGAACTCGTGGGGTGCGGAGTTAGTCCTGGGAGCATAAATTTATTCATCGGAATTATGCCTCAAGCTTTCATTTATGAATATCTATGGGTCGTGTTAGGATAGGGTCCATTTATGGAATACCTTGTTCACCAAATATTTTATGAATCACTTCAATTTGGTGGTAGGGGGGATCTAAACTTTTCATTGGGAATGGTTGAATCTTGGGGTCCTCTGGAACAAGCAGATACATCAAATGATTTCTTCTATAGAAATCTCGTGAAGGGGAAGCTCATAGATGTGAATTTGATCAAATCTAGCCCCACTAGGATAAATAGGCGAATGGGAGAAGAAAGGGTGGAAAAGAGATTAGATAGGTTTTTGATGAAGGAGGAACTGATTAATCTATTTCCCTTTTTTAGACAATGGATTGGGATGGGTGGAGAGTCAAATCACTTCCCCATCCTACTGGAGCTAAAAGGTACTAGTAGGAAGTCTAGCTCTCCTTTTATATTTAATCCAATCTGGCTAAAAGACCCTAGTTATAATAATATTGTCAATGCAACTTGGATCCATCATTCTATTGATCAAGATGGCTCATTGGTTCAAATTTTTATGGGAAATATAAAAAGAAAAAAACATGCTACAATCAACTAGGCAAAGGAAAAGAGGTTAAGGGAATAATTCGATCTTAACAGCATTAATGAAGCCCTTCAAAAATTGGAAAGTGTAGAGGAGGACGGATATGAAACAGAGGAGAAAAAATAGAGAATAAAATTTTTGGAATCCTCTAAAAGAAATATACTATTGGAACTTGAAGAAAAATGGAGACTTAAGAGCAGAGCCATTTGGCTTGCAGAAAGGGATGAAAACTCCAATTTCTTCCAAAATTATGCAAAGGGCCGGAAAAAACACCAACATAATCTAGGAGATGGATCAGGCAGATGGAGGAACTGCAAAATCATTTAAGGAGCTGGCATCAATGGGAAGAGATCACTTCAAAGGATTTTTTAGAGCTCCTGAGGGAGAAACTATAGCAGAAGTGATCTAGGTGGCACAATTGTTCCCAAGATATGTGGAGGAAGAAGAAAATGATATGATCATGGTGCCTGTCACAAAAGGGGAAGTTCAAGGGGTTATTAAATCAATGCAGAAATACAAAAGCCCAGGGCCATATGGCTAGACGTTGGAGTTTTATCTTCACTTTTTTTAATATATTGGGGATGAGCTCACAGGTTGTTGAGTCCCGAATTTGCATCTTTTCCATAAACTTTTCCATACCTTTTTCACTCACCTAAACCTCCCAAATTGTCAATATCATGTGCAAAAGGGTATCTAACATGGTTTTTAATTATATTTTTGTGTTTTCTATTTGATCTAGATTTTGTTCATTCAGCTGCGGAATCTTGCCACTTTCCGCAGCTGCTGCAACTTTCCGCAGCTATTTTGTGGAACTCTATGCTACAGGTGTCTACAAGGGAAACGAGCCACATGGGCAGGTCTGGAATGACGTGGACATGGTTCGTGTCCTATTGGTTCAAGCAAACTCGTCCAAAGAAGCCGCAGTCAAAGGCGTCCACATGGAAGTCAACTATGGAGTTTCATGTCGGCCGGACTCTGTTTCGTGGCACATAAAGATCCATACGGCCGTTTCTAAGCCTGCGGAGGTTAAATCGACATCTGTGCAGAGCTCTGGAGTCGAATTCCAGCATCCACCTTCCGTAGATTCACTTTCCAACACGGCCATACTCCTATATCCGTGGACGTAGTGGTCTACGTGCTCTCTGCCATCATGAACTTTAGGAGACAGTTACAGTTTATTGTTATTTATAGAGCGTTTGCATACGCACATAAAGTTAGTTGTTAGTTGATAGTTGATGTTCGTGAATGTACTCTGTTATCTGTTAGTTTGCTTTGTAGTGATTACGCAGCCCTTGAGCCGTAACACTACCATTCTGTAATGAACTGCTTTTTAATGTGAGAAGACTCTGTTTTTCAACTTAATTCGTGTTTGAGGATCGTTACCAAGGTTGTGTAGAGGGCCCCTGCTCAGCTAAGGTTTTGTGTATTAGTGTATATTTCTCATTTCATTTCTTTAAAAGTCATTGTATCATAATCCATCCATATGTTCATACTTTGCAGTTGTTTTCATTTCTGTTTATACATTTCCATAATTTCCATTTCATTTCTGTCTTTCATGTTTTTATGATTGTTAATCACTGATCAGTTTTATTGTGCAGGTTTTAGGTAGACAGCCCGGGCATTTTTATAGCTTTTTGACTAATGACATGAATTCAATATCGTTCCTCACCAATATATATATATATAGTTTGCTTTTCATAGCTTTTTGTTTACCACTGTTTTGTACATTTCTGCATTGTTTATCTCGATTCGTAGTTAAACTTAGATATATTAAACTGCTCATAACATCTTCAGTTGCCTCCGAAAGCCACAGCTGGACTGATGGTGAGGGATTGTATTATGAAATGTGTAGTTTAGTATTAGTTTCCTTTCTGCAAATTTAGATATATTAAGCTGCTCATAGCATCTTCAGTTGCCTCCGAAAGCCACAGCTGGACTGATGGTGAGGGATTGCATTATGAAATGTGCAGTTTAGTATTAGTTTCTTTTCTGCAAATTTAGATATATTAAATCATGCATGACATCTTCGGTTGCCTCCGAAAGCCACAGCTGGACTGATGGTGAGGGATTGAATCATGAGTGTATGGTTTAGCATTAGTTTACTTTCTGCAAATTAAATATCAGTTACTCAAGTTGTTTATGATTACTTCCGAAAATCATAGCTGGACTAATGATGAAGGGTCAGAAGATAAATTGATGTAATCTGATTTAGATTTATTTTGTTGCAATTTTGAATTTCCTTAAGCATAGTTTCTTTTGTGTTTAGTTGGCAACAAGAATAGTTTGGTTTTCATGTTCACTAGTTTACTGTTTTGATTTATTAGATTAGCAGCACCTTTTCATTTCAGCAGTACACTTTTACTTTCTTTCAAGTCTTGTCATTGTAATTTTCAATTTGCTTTTAAAGTTTCAAGTTGGTAAATCATTATAGGGGATATCACTTCCTTGAACAAATATAACCAAACTTGTTTTCATTTTAGAATTTCCATTTCACCTTAGAAAGACCAAAAACGACAAAAGTTAAGAAATAGGTTATCTTGCACATATAGTGCGCCGCATTTCATCAGCTTACGATTCCCGGATTGACAAATTAAATGCAGCAATTTAGGACACACTAAATTGACCAAACATTTTGGCACCGTTGCCGGGGAAGTGTAACTAGGTAGCCAATTTCTTAAAAAAAAAAAAAACAAAATCATAAAAGAAGGGAAAACTTGATAACTTCTTGAAGTATGCTCTCCTCTTGCACCTAGTGTGATCTGGAGGATCAGAAAAGAGAGTTATTGGTTTAGTAATTTCTTAAGTATGCTCTCTTCTTGCACCTAGCGTGATCTGGAAGATCAGAAAGATAATTATTAGCCCAACTTTTTTTTAAAAATAAAAATAAAAATGACATGCATAGAGCAAGAGATTCTAGGGGAAGGTTTATAGCTAAAGCCAAGAGTTCGATTTTCACAACTCCATCTTCTTCAAGGCATAGACCAGATTCACCACCATCTACCCCTAGCTTTAAGATTTTTGGAAGTCAAGGAACAGCTGAATTAGAGGATTCTCCTATACCACCTACTAAAACCCACTTAGAAAACAAAGAGACTTTCTCTCATCCTTCCTTGGTAGAAGAACCAGAGGACTATAAGGACTCTAAAGAAACTATCATGGCAGAGGAAGTAATAAATAGAGGTGGAGGTAGAAGAGGAGGAGATAATGGAGATAACAATGGTGAAGGAAATAATGGTAGAAATAGAGATTTGTTGGGATTCCCTATAGTTGATGAGGAAACTCATGCAACAATGAAAAATATTTCACCATCTGTTCTCCCTAACTTTTATGGATTGCGAAGTGAGGATCCTGAAACATTTCTGTTTGAGTTTGAAGTAGTGTGCCGAACTTATGATTATATGGAAGATTCTCAAAAACTCAAACTGTTTCCTTCAACATTGAAGGGATCTGCTTTGAAATGGTTCATGGGATTAGCCACTCAATCTATTAGGACTTGGAATGATATGAAACAAATATTTTTGGATAGATACTTGGACTATTGTATGCCCACCAATCACAAGGATGAGGTATTCAAAATGATGCAAAAAGAAGATGAAAATTTGGAAGACTTACTTGAAAGATTTCAACACAACTTGAAAAGAGAAAAGATGAGCAACTTAGATGATGAAACCTTGAAATCCCTCATATTAAAAGCCATTAGAGATGAATGGATAGATATTTTAAACATTATGGGGAAAGGAGACATTTCTCAACTTCCACTTCGTGACATAACAGAACTATGTGTCCATCTCTCAAGAGGAAAATCTAAAACAAGAAAAGGGCCTAGGGATCCTTCTCTTATTAGGGCTAACAAATCTGAAACTGGATCAGTAAGTAGGGCAGAGATTGGTAATATGCTTGATGAGTTCAAAACTGATATCTTAGGGAGCCTTAGTGAACAACTAGACACCCTTAAAATCCAAAACAAGCAGAAAGCAAAAACAGATGCTTTAGCCATCTTTTGTCCGAAATGTAGGAAGAAACATGCTTTAAGGGAATGTCCCTTGGATGCAAAAGTTGTAGAAACATGTATGATTTGCTCAGAGAATCATGAGATCAAGGATTTTCCTTCAATTCCTGGACTCAAAGCTGTTTTTCAAGAAGACCCAAATTCAGTAGAATCTCTCTGTTTTGTCGCAAGGAGACCTTGGCAGGGACAACAAACTCAAGGGTTTAACAACCCCATGAATTTTCAAACCCCACCAAATTGGAATCCTTGGCAACAACCTTGGCCCCAACATCAAAATTCATATCAGCCATGGGTACAAGGAATGCAAAATCCTTATGGGAGATTTGCTCAATTTTATCAATATCCTCCATCTTTTCAAAATCAACAAGCTCCACAATTTCCAAGCCCAAATCCACAAATTTCATTGCCATTTCCACAACAACAACCTTCTCAACAAAATACAAATCCTCAACTCATGCTCCCATACCAACAAAAGACAAATCAACTTCCAGCTCACCCATTGCCAAATCCTAACAATAAGAACCCTCAAACTACTTATATGGTAGAAGGACAACAATTTCCTACCTATATGATTGTTCCTCTCAACGATGTACAACTCAGATCTGGTAGAGTTTTAGAAAAACCTTCTATAGACATTCAAGAGCAAGATACCTCTGAGGAGGACTCTCTTCAAGTCAATAAGGGTTCTGAGGAAGAATCTTTTCAAAATTCAAAAATTCAAAAAGAAAAAGAAAAGCTAACATCCACAACTCCTATAGTTGAGCAACCTGTATCTTCATCTACACCTCCTTTTCCGGAAAGACCACAAATTGATAAGGGGGTGGAAAAACAAATCTTGTTGCCTAACTATGACTTTCTAGATGAATTGAAGAATGTTTGTATCAAGATTCCATTGCTACAAGCCATTCGAGAAATTCCTATTCTAGCAAAAACCATAAAGGAGTTGAGTTTCAAAAGACCATGAAGGAAGCTAAAGGACACAAGAAGAATCCACCTGGTAGGAAAGATTGCAGACATTATGATGGGAAAAATTACCATGCAGAAGTATGTAGATCCAGGAAGTCCAATTGTCAAGACACATATAAATGGAATAGAAATTCCAAACACATTGATTGACTTAGGGGCTGCTATCAACATTATGAGTAGACAGACTATGGAACAGTTAAAACTTCCTAACCTTCTTTTACACCTACTTTATTGCAACTTGCAGATCGATCGGTTATTAAACCAGATGGTGTATTAGAAGATATTTCAGTCTCCTTAGATTCTTGGGAATATCCAGTAGACTTTATGATTTTGACTCCCAAAAGTAATCTAGGAGGACATCCAATAATCTTAGGAAGACCTTGGCTGGCCACAGCTGATGCTTTTATTAGTTGTAGATCCGGAGACATGTACATTTCTAATGGTAATTCGACAAAGAAATTCAATTTGTATCCTCCTGCAAGAGCAATTACAGAAATAGGAGACAATGAATGGGTCGATGATGAGAACACTATACAACCTGTCTTTACCATTTCTGAAATTAGTGAGGATAGTCAAATTCTGAACACATTAGAAAATTTCGAGATAACTTCAGAATATGACCCCACACAATTTCAGTTGGAATCTGACATAGAATATTTATCATCAAGACAAATGTCTCTCTACTCTATGGAAGAGTTTGGTAATTCTGCTTTTGAGATTTTTCCAGAAAAGACATTGAATATCAACAAACATCTGGAGAAGTCACAACAAGAAGAACTAACCAGAATCTTGCAAAAACATTCTACCGCATTTGCATGGGAGTATACTGACATGAAGGGTATTGATCCTAAGACTTGCATCCATCATATCTATATTGAGGAAAACAGTAGACCAATCAGACAACCTCAAAGAAGGATGAACCCAAATCTTAGGGAGATAGTGAAAGAAGAGCTCCAAAAACTTCTCAATGTAAACTTCATTTATCCAATTTCAGATAGCCGATGGGTTTCTCCTTTGGTTATAGTACCTAAAAAGAATGGTAAATGGAGAGTATGCATTGATTACAGGGAATTGAACAAAGCAATTTTGAAGGATCACTTTCCTTTGCCTTTTATTGATTAGGTATTAGATACATTAGCAGGTAAAAAGTACTTTTCATTTTTGGATGGTTTTAGTGGCTATAATCAAATTCAGGTAGCACCTGAAGATCAAGATAAGACCACATTTACTTGTCCATGGGGAAATTTTTCCTACCGAGTGCTTCCTTTTGGGTTATGTAATGCACCCGCAATATTCCAAAGAGCAGTACTAGGAATTTTTTCTGATCTAATCCATGATTGTGTAGAGGTTTATATGGATGATTTTACAGTTTATGGTAATTCATTTGAAGAGGCATTAGAAAATTTGGAAAAAGTTCTCATAAGATGTAAAGAAACAAACCTTTCATTAAGCCATGAAAAATGCTTTATGATGTTTACTCAAGGGATTGTTTTAGGACATCATATTTCAGGAGATGGAATTAAGGTTGATAAATCAAAAGTTGAAGTCATCTCCAAGTTGCCTATTCCAAATTGTCAAAGAGATGTTAGAAGTTTTCTAGGATTTACTGGTTACTATAGAAGATTTATAGAAAACTTCACTAAAATAGCATCTCCACTCTTCAAATTGCTTACAAAAGACCGTGAATTTAAATGGGATCCTGATTGTCAATCAGCTTTTGAAACTTTGAAAACAAGAATATCTAAAGCACCTATTTTGAGAGGACCAAATTGGAAACTTCCTTTCCATATTTCTACGGATGCTTCAGATACAGCTCTTGGAGCTGTGTTGGGTCAAAAAGATTTAATTCCTTATGCCATTTATTACACCAGTAAAAATTTGACTCCCACAGAGTTGAACTATACTGTGACTGAAAAAGAGTTCTTAGCCGTTGTTCATGCAATTAATAAGTTTAGACATTACATAACAGGCTATGAAACTTTTATTCATACTGACCATTCTGCAATTAGATATTTAATGAACAAACCTGTTACTAATGGCAGAGCGACAAGATGGCTTTTACTTTTGCAAGAATTCAATATTACTGTGTTGGATAGACCAGGAAAACAGAATACAGTAGCTGATTTCTTGTCTAGAATTCATAATACTAAAGAAGATTCTCCTGTAGAGGATAAGTTTCCTGATGAATACTTGTTTGCAGTAACTATTAAGACTCCTTGGTATGCAGATATTGCTAACTATTTGGTTACAGGAAAACTGCCTCCACATTTATTTCCAAGTGAAAAAAGAAAGATTATTCAGGAGAGTTCAAAATATTCATGGATTTCTAACGAATTGTTTAAAACAGGGCCAGATCTTGTGATCAGAAGATGTGTCAGGGAAGATGAAATGCCTTATATTCTTAAGGCATGTCATGATGAACCATGCGGCGGACACTTTGTGGACAAAAGGACGGCCTATAAAATCCTTTCTTTGGGATATTATTGGCCTTCCCTCTTCAAAGATGCAAAACAATATGTCAAAAGGTGTGATAGCTGCCAAAGAGTAGGGAAACCTACCTTTTCAAATGAAATGCCATTGCAAACACAGGTACTCATTGAACCCTTTGAAAAATGGGCTTTAGATTTCATTGGACCTATTAATCCACCATCTAAGCAAAAGAAGTATATATTGGTTTGTACTGATTATGTTACTAAATGGGTAGAAGCAAAAGCATTAGTATCTGCTACTGAAAATTCAGTTGTTCATTTTCTTTATGAGGATATTTTTACTCGCTTTGGTGTTCCAAGAGAAATTGTGACAGATCATGGGAGCCAATTCACATCAAATTTGGTGGAGAAGTTGATGGAAGAATACAAAATCAAGCACAGAAGATCTACTCCTTACCATCCACAAGCAAATGGTCAAGTGGAGTCCACAAACAAAGTTCTTGAAAGTATCATCACCAAAACTGTTCATCTACATAGAAGAGATTGGGCAAAAAGGCTTCCAGAAGCCTTGTGGGCCTACAGAACTACATGGAGGAATACAACAGGACATTCTCCCTATGAACTTGTTTATGGGAAAGAAGTCTTGTTTCCCATTGAGTTCCAAGTCAAGACCTTCAAGATAGCAGTTCAGTTGGGAATGGACTTATCAGAAGCCCAAAAGCATAGAATGGAGCAGTTGAATGAGCTAGATGAGATCATACAAGAAGCAATTCTAAGAACTGATCTAGTTCAATATCAAAGAACTAAATGGCATGAAAAATATATCAAAGAGAAGAAGTTTCAAGAAGGAGATTGGGCATTGTTATTTGATTCCAAGTTTAAAGATTTTCAAGGAAATTTCAGACTCATTGGCTTGGGCCATATGAGATTGACAAGATCTTTAGCAATGGAGCGGTAAGAATCAAGACCATTGATGAGTTTCAAACTCCTCTTATTGTGAATGGCTACAGATTGAAAGTTTATCATAAGCCACTCTCAAAAGAGGATTTTTTCAAAGTGTTTCAAGAAAATTCTGCAATCAGGCTGGTACAGAAGAATTCTTCTTCTCCACCAGCCTAGCTTTTGTTCTTTTTAGTTTAAAAAAAAAAAAAAAATGGTATAAGTCTGAAAACCAATCATTGATTGGCAGTCTTATGCAGAAAATATAGGGTGAAAATCAGGAACACCTGACACTCTATATTTTCCAAAAAAAAAATCTCTCTTTCATTTCACAAGCTTTGTCACCACCTACTCCATTTCATTCCACTTCATTCCATTTCATTTCATTTCATTTCACTTCATTCCACTTCATTTTCATCCATTCCATCAATAAAATCTTTATGACCATATTTCCACCGGTCATCTCATTTGTTCATTTCTATTCAACCAAGTAATAGTCAGAAGCCGCTCCGCACCGACATCCGTTTCCGCACCGACCTCAGCTTCGGGCAGCTCGTGCTGCATTCCGCAGCTACTACTCTGTTTTCAAAGAGAATGTACAGTTAGTTGTTATTTCCATAATTATGAAATAAAATGCAGGGGGGAGGATCAATGGAACATTCAAGACACCAATGGAGATCAATCAGTTGAAGACCAAGGGCAAAAGCAAGGATTCCAAAGGTATGAATAAAGTTTATTTCAAATAGTATTGAAAAACACATTTTTATATAATTTTAAATCATGAGCTCTACCCATTACGCGCAATTATTATATTGACAGTTCTGTAACCGGTCACAATCTCCATGTTATCCTCTTGCATTCATTCATAAACGGTTTCATCATTGAAATTCCGATTCTCACTCATGTTCCAATATCCCACCGTAGATAATGAGACGTATTTGAGTTGACAAAGGACTCTTACAAGCCGCATAACTTCATAACCATTGATTGAAACGTGTTCATATTTATTATACAGCCACCAAAATTCAAAACGCGGCCGAATGCATTATACTTTGTTAACCTCTTTGTCGTGTCTCTGTCGTGTTTACAAAACCCCACTCTACTCATTCTCACTCCCTGTTTCACTCCACTTCGTTCCTTTTGCTCACTCTCACTCCCGTATATTCACCCACAGTCTTACTCCATTCCGTTTATGGTGTTCATTTCCATTCTATGATACATTCCCACAGTATTGTGCTCGATCCTGTGTATTCCATCGTTCCATTTCCACCTAAACCCTCACAGAGGCAAACTTGTGAAGCACAGAGAAGTGAAATGGGAAAATTATTAAGGGCAGAGCCGGAAGGACCGAAGTTTATAGAGGGATATCCGCAAGCAAAAGAGATGTTGAGGAAAGTTAAATGGCTGCGTTTTATTCAGAAATTCAGGGGTTACCACAGAGAAGTTACAAAAGCGTTTGCAAGATCATTTGATGGCTCGGAAGCAGAAGTTGGAGACCTCAAGTTTTTGGTCAATGAAGCATCAATAGCAACAACCACAGAGCTTCTTCAGGAAGGAGAACGTTGGTTCAAAAATAAAAGTATCAGTGATGAGGCATGGAGAACAATCCTACGAAATCAAGGTATGGATATCACTGTTTTTAAAAGAGGAATCCCTGTGCATGAAATAAAAGAAGAATGGGCCACTTTACTACTAATTGTTCAGAAATTTATTACATGTGAAGGCCATTTTGGGTCTATGTACATGTACCATACCAGGCTATTGATGAATTTTCTTGAAAACCAAACTCTCAATCTTCCTTATTTTCTATTCAATAGCTTAAAGAAAATGGTTGTGACTGTTCAAAAACACTTGGGAGATGTAGAGCCTCATCTTTATCACCACGGCCTTATAAAAATTCTGATTGAAAAGGAGCTAAAGGAAAGAAAATATACATGGGAACAATTCCTAGTTAGAAACTTCTTTGAAGAACCTCAGGAAATTCCTGAAGGTAGTTCAATTAGAAAGAGTAGAAGAAAAAGAATGAATGTTGAAACCCAAATTACTCCTACTCAGGAAATTCCCGCAGCTAGCACAGCAAAAAGAAGTAGGAGGAAAAGAACAATTGAGGAAATCCAAAACACTCCTACTATTACTATGGAAAGAACTGATAGGGAGAAGAGATTGGTAAAAAGGAAGAAGAAGGAAATCAAGGCTAAGAAGCCAATAATACCAAAAGGGAAAGAAATTATTGAGGCTGTCCATAAAACTCCTTCTTCTGAAGAAGAAGATCATCAAATACTATCTGAAAGATTAGTTTATCTTCAAAAACAGTCATCTATATCCAAGAAGGCAGAGACAAGAAAACAAGAACAAAAGGGTAGTGTACCACAGCATGTGAGGAGAAGCAGCAGGCTTAAGGGAAAATTGAGAAAAACACAAATTAAGGGTCCTCATTTCATTGATTTGGGTGAGGAGACATCTGAACAGTCTCCAACTGACCATAGTCCATTTCAGTCAGTTAGTGAACCTGATTCCTTTCATTCCCAATCAAACAATGAGCATACTCCATCTTATTCTCAGCAAAATATTGATGTAAGCCCTCCTCGGCCAGATTTTGAACATAATTCTCCTTTACAGCATTTTGGGGACAGCCCAATGAAAATGACACCGGAAGTAGACCCCAAGCAACAGGAGGTATATGACTATATAGAATCCTTGGAAAAGGAAGCCACAGGTCCAAGTACCTCTTCCATTCAGCCTCATACATTGCAGGATGATTTAGTTCAGTCATTAAAACAGGAAATTTTTGAGCTGGAGCTTTTAAATCGGCACATCAAAAATGAAAATGAAACACCGAAAGAGCAAGGCAAACTGGACAAGATCATCCATGATAATACTATGTTACATTTGGGTATTTGGCAAAAGAAGAATAAGAAATTAAAAAGGAAATGCCAAAAATTGAGCAGAGCACTTGTGAATATCAAATTTAGGTGCTTAATGAAGAAACCCAAAATGATGGCAGTACCAAAGAAGAAGAGAAGGGGGTTGGATGTGCTGGCTGAAGTATCAAGGCACATGAACTGAACAAAGAGTATCAAAATTTTGGTTGCATGAGGACATGCAACACCTTCACAGTGGGGGTATGTTGAGTCCCGAATTTGCATCTTTTCCATACACTTTTCCATACCTTTTTCACCCACCTAAACCTCCCAAAATTGTCAATATCATGTGCAAAGGGTATCTAACATGGTTTTTAATTATGTTTTTGTGTTTTCTATTTGATCTAGATTTTGTTCATACAGCTGCGGAAACTTGTCACTTTCCGCAGCCGCTGCAACTTTCCGCAGCTATTTTGTGGAAATCAATGTTACAGGTGTCAACGAAGGAAACGAGCCACATGGGCAGGCTAGGAATGACAAGGACATGGTTCGGGTCCTATTGGTTCAAGTAAATTCGTCAAGGAAAGCCGCGGTCAAAGCCATCCACGTGGAAGTCAACTGTGGAGTTCTATGTCGGCTGGACTCTTTTTCGTGGCAAATAAACATCCATACGGCCGTTTCTAAGCTTGCGGAGGTTAAATCGACATCTGTGCAGAGTTCTGGAGTTGAATTGAAGCATCCACCTTCCGTAGATTCACTTTCCAACACTGCCATACTCCTATATCCGTGGCTGTAGTGGTCTACGTGCTCCCTGTCATCATGAACTTTAGGAAACAGTTACAGTTTGCTGTTATATATAGAGCATTTGCATACGCACAGAAAGTTAGTTGTTAGTTGATAGTTGATGTTCGTGAATGTACTCTGTTATCTGTTAGTTTGCTTTGTAGTGATTACGCAGCCCTTGAGCCGTAACACTACCATTCTGTAATGCACTGCTTGTTAATATGAGAAGACTCGTTTTTCAAATTAATTCTTGATTGAGGATCGCGCTCAAGGTCGTGTAGAGGGTCTCTCGCCGCCCAAGGTTTTCATATTAGTATATTTCTTGCTCTATTTTTAAAAGTCATTGTATCACAATCCATCCATATGTTTCATTTATGTCTTTCATGTTTTATGATTGTTAATCACTGATCAGTTTTCTTGATTGCAGGTTTTAGATAGACAGCCCGGGCATTTTTATAGCTTTTTGACTAATGACATGAATCTAACATTGTTCTGCTGCTAGTTTGCTTTTCATAGCTTTTGTTTAACTTCAGTCTTGCTTTGTACATTTCAGTTTTGCTTATCTGATTCAGTAGTTAAATTTAGATATATTAAGCTGCTCATAGCGTCTTCAGTTGCCTCCGAAAGCCACAGCTGGACTGATGGTGAGGGACTGCATTATGAAATGTGTAGTTTAGTATTAGTTTTTTTTCTGCAAATTTAGATATATTAAGCTGCTCATAGCATCTTCAGTTGCCTCCGAAAGCCACAGCTGGACTGATGGTGAGGGATTGCATTATGAAATGTGTAGTTTAATATTAGTTTCTTTTCCGCAAATTTAGATATATTAAATCATGCATGACATCTTCGGTTGCCTCCGAAAGCCACAGCTGGACTGATGGTGAGGGATTGAATCATGAGTGTATGGTTTAGTATTAGTTTACTTTCCGCAAATTAAATATCAGTTACTCAAGTTGTTTATGATTACTTCCGAAAATCATAGCTGGACTAATGATGAAGGGTCAGAAGATAAATTGATGTAATCTGATTTAGATTTATTTTGTTGCAATTTTGAATTTCCTTAAGCATAGCTTCTTTTGTGTTTAGTTGGCAGCAAGAATAGTTTGGTTTTCATGTTCACTAGTTTACTGTTTTGATTCATTAGATTAGCAGCACCTTTTCATTTCAGCAGTACACTTTTACTTTCTTTCAAGTCTTGTTATTGTAATTTTCAATTTGCTTTTAAAGTTTCAAGTTGGTAAATCATTATAGGGGATATCACTTCCTTGAACAAATATAACCAAACTTGTTTTCATTTTAGAATTTCCATTTCACCTTAGAAAGACCAAAAACGACAAAAGTTAAGAAATAGGTTATCTTGCACATATAGTGCGCCGCACTTCATCAGCTTACGATTCCCGGATTGACAAATTAAATGCAGCAATTTAGGACACACTAAATTGACCAAACACAGGTGTCGTGGAATAATCAAGGATCATGGGGTTTTTCTATGAGACATTAAACTCCAATTTTTTGGCTTTAATTCAAAAAACAGATGCTCCCTCTAGTTTTCAGTATTTCAGGCACATATCATTGTGTAATTGCCTCTATAAAATTATTGCAAAGATCATAGCCTACCATCTAAACCTATACTCTCAAGGAATATTTCTAAGGAACAATTTGGTTTCCTAGATCATAGGCAAATTCATGAAGCGATAGGAGTGGCACAAGAGACTATGCATAGAACCAAAAGGAGAAAAAGGAAAGGTATGATAGTAAAAATAGACCTCTCAAAGGTGTATGACAGAATGAGCTAGTTATAACTTCGTCTCCTTCACACTCATTTGGGGTTCAGTATTAGTTTCATAAACTGGATAGTGGCATGTATATCAAATGTTTCAATTGTTGTGCTTATAAATGGATCGACTTATTCTTTCTTTCACAGTTAGAGGGGACTCAAAAAAGGGTGTCCCTTGTCCCCACTCCTATTTTTATTAGAAACCGAAAGCCTTAGTCAGTTGGTTCTAGCTGTTAAGCGTAGAGGTGAGGTCAAAGAGATTGAAGTAGATATCAATATGTTTATCACACATCTTTTGTTTGTATACAATATCCTTTTGTTTAGTGACGGGTCTCAAGGGCATATTCAACAACTGAAACTTTCTCTTGATTTATTTCTCAAAGCTACAGGAATGTGCATCAATGTAGAGAAATATATAGTCGCACATGAGGGGTTCACGATGACAAAATTAAATAATGTGCTTTCTATTCTTCCCTTTGAAGCTAAACCTATGAAGGACAGCTTCAAATATTTGGGCTTTAACTTAAACCTGATACCTACAGAAAAGTGATTGGAAATTGATGTTGGCCAAAGTGGAAAAAGGAATTAACCATTGCAGTTTTAAATGGCTTTCGAGAGTAGGCAGATTAGTGTTACTCAAGTCAGTACTTACTTCCATTCTAGTGTACTGGATAGCAGTCACTTGAGTTCCTAAAGGTATTTTGTCCCAGATCAAGAAGTTGTTTTGTCATTTTTTATGGGAAGGATCAAAGGAGGAAATCCTTCTATGGATTGCTTGGGACAAAGTGGATCTCCCTAAGGAATGGGGAGGATGGGGGATCAAGAACCTCCCTTTCTTTACATCGTCCCTGGAAGAAAAATCTAGATGGCACATTTTAACTAAGGTAAACTTGTTGACTATTGTGGTAAAGAGGAAATTTAGTGACCCGGTTCCTCTAGATAAATGGGTGTGAAGACCATATATGAAAACTCAAAATGCATCTACAATATGGAAGGTTACCTTAGATTCATTTGGAATTATAGAAGAAGGAATTGTTTGGCATATCATGAATGGAGAAAATCTTAGGATAGGGATTGACCCGTGGGTGGGATGTGGCCAAGATTATGTCCTTCCTCGAGAACTAGTGAGCTATATCAACAACCGTGGTTACACTTACCTGAATCAAATCGTGGTGGTTGATTAATATTCTCACTGGCATCAAGGATGGAAATCGGTCGAGGATATCCATCTTGAGGCAAATTGGAGAGATTCTTGGCAGATCTATATCAACGAGCTATAGCGTATGAATGTGCTGATAAGGGATCAACCTGATGTTCTCAAGTGGGTGTGAGCACCAATAGGATTATACTCACCTAAGTTCGGTTACGGCTATCAAATGGACAGGAGAGAACAAGGGGTCCACGCATGGTGGTCGAAGTCGTCGTGGAAATTAAAATTCCCATCTGAGATAAGGTTGTTCTTCTAGTGCCTTCTAAAAAACAAAGTGCCTGCCTAGGATAACCTCCAAAAAAGGAACAATAACGGGCCTGGGTGGTGCATTGTGTGTAAAAACGTTGAAGAATTAGTGAGCCACTTGTTCCTACATTTCCCTTTCAGTGTTAAAATTTTGGAGGCCTCTCTGAATCTTTTGGGGGTTAAAAAAAGTTGGAATGGCTCATATTCATTGGAAGCATGGAAAAAATGGTGGAATCTATCCCAAGAGGATCATATGATAAATTTACCACCAATTATTTCATGGGGGATTTGGATAGCAAGGAATAAAGGAATTTTTCAGGAACACACTCTAGCTCCCTCACTAATTGAAGTACAATGCGCACCAATTTTTGCCATAATACCTACAACCCCACCCAAACAAAATTCTCGGACCATAAGAGAATAAATTATTAGACCCAACATTCCTTGGGCATACTTCAATGGAGCATCTGATGCTCGCAACAGGTGTGGTGTAGGTTTGGTTATTCACATAAATTAACACAAACACTTCAAAGCTTTAGTGGGTCTTAGATAGGGAACAAGTAATTTTGTTGAGCTCCAACCATTGAAATTCTTAATGTGTTGGCTTCGAGAAATGGGGATTCTTTCAGTTCAAATATTTGGTGACTCGTTAAATGTTGTTAATTGGTTTAATGAAGTACAGAGATGTCAAAAATACATTTTGATTCCACTCTTAGAAGAAATCTTACTTTTAAAACTGGGTTTTGATTTTATATATGTTTTCCACATATATATGTTCTAAGGAGGGTCTACAACAGATTGTGGATGCATGGCGCATAACAGAAGTAGACGAGCAGAGGGTTTGTGTATCAGACCAATAGCCTTACATTAGATGATCATGTTTTTAGTTATGTTTTGTCTAGCATGTGCTTAAATTTTTCCCTTTATCAGCTGGTTTTTCTTAACATGCATTGGCATACTTATGTTTTATTTTGACCTCAATGAACAGTTATTTGTTTTTGTTGATTAACGTACATAGTGGTTCTACAAACTTGACAATTTTTTTGTTTGGGTCGTCTTCTCCTTAATGGGGAGGCCCAACTTTGATATTTTGTTGTATCTTGCTAAACTTACCATGATTAGCATTTTTCTTTCTTTTTGTTGGTTCTCAGTTCTACTAGTGTTATTCTGCTTTTTAAGTGGGATCACAATTTCAAGAATGCATTTTGCATCTACTACTATAACTTTTTATTGTCTTATTAAAAATTTTGATTTTTTCCTTGGAACAAAAAAAAGGTTGAAAGTGTAGATCATTTACAACGTGTATGAATTCACAACCATGCGGGTGTACATGCGGGTGGGTAGTTTACAGGAAACTCCTATCCAATAGCCTAGAATAGTGACAGTTTACCATCACGTATACCAACACCAGTGAAGAAGCAGTGTATTAAATCGAAGGTAGTAAAGGAAAATAATATTCCAAACATAAAAATCCATATTGGAATGTAGATCCATGAACCAATGCTAGGAAATATTGTTATCATGAAGTTCATAGACTTCAACGTACATGATGAGAAGTAATTCCTAAAGATTTGGTTTGGTAACTATGTTGAGGTGGTTCTATAAGGTGATGGAACCCAAAGGTTACTTTCCAAGGATGGGTAAACATAATGTTTAAATCTGGAATCATGAATTTTCTAGATGTGGCACATTTTGACTATGCCCCTCCATCAACTACTGAAGGTTCTCGTTAAGCAAGCTACATGATGGATATTGTTAGCACCCTATATTTGGACCTTTAGGTTGATAAAAGGTTTACAGGGGTAACCACAAACCTCTTTTGGCTAGAAACTGGCCTTTTCTAACCAGAGGAGGATACCTCACTCGAAAAATGTCCAAATGTAAGAAACAATAAAGCTTAAGGACACTCGACAAAGACCAGATCTAAAAAGGTAAATGGGATTTAATGATGGCGGTTCGTAGACTTGAGAGGGAGGGCCATTGGGCATGAAACTATAATTCATATTTTTACATAAAAATATTAGCGCTTACATGTGACACTTATTAAAACAAAGGCAATGCAGATATAATTTCAAGTTGCAACATTTGTCATACCATAATGAGTGGGTTTTAGAAGAAACTAGAAAATACACAAAGATATCTAATCATATGCAGCAGAGCATTGAATAAACTCTACAACATATATTTTTGACCAAATATCAAGAAGAATACAGAAATGGAGCACCTAACTAAGGGTGAATTCCATCATAATTAAGAAATAAAAACAATCATCCAGAGCATCAACATAGATGAATCCTGAAGAAAAAAATTTTGTTTTAGCGCCAATTAGAATTGAAAATTTAAAAAATACATGGATACTAACATTACACATAAGAAGGGGCACAAAACTTGAAAGCCATACCACATGAATCTCTGGCCAAGCTCCAAAAATCTGCACTGATAATTTTATTTCAGCAAAAACACAATACATACACAAGGACTTCTCCCAAATCTGAGCTGTTTTTCCATGTTCTATTCGGTTTAAATGCATTTTAGAAAAGTGAAAAACATAACTAGATACAATGAACCTGTTATCCACTAAGTGGATCGAAACCAACTGAAATTAGTCAAGTTTTAAAAGCTAAAACTAAGATAAAGCTGAGAATAAAACAACAACATCATTTTTGATAAAAATCAATCTTATCTTATCTACTTATTTGATCCTAATCCATTATTTTCTATCCATATTACCAATATCACAATAGCAAGGTCCAAAACTGAATTAAAAGACAAAAAATACTTAATGATGATTTATGCAACGATTGTGCAGTAGGATCCAGCTCAGCATATATACAGGTTGCACCGACTGAAATCGAGTTGATGGGGATGATGACAAGGTTGTTGAGTTGGAGTAGGACCCATCTAACGTCTCCTTCCATGCTTGCAAACCTTAGAACTGCCCAATCAACACTTGTGCAGCAGTTGTGCAACAAAATTTTAAATTTCTAAGTTTGACTATCTTTTCCTACTCCAAAACAAAACAATGTCTAACAGTTCATCACTTGTACCTTATGACTCCCATCAAGGATAAAAATACCAAAATCCTCCATATTTTTCCTAAAAAACAAGTAACCCTGGATAATTGCAAACTGAGCCTAGCTACACAAATTCAAATTTCAGCAAATGAGACAGAATATGTGATCAAAATGAGAGACTCAGACTACCTTCTCCTCTTTTTTTTGGATGAAGGCTTGGTATCTTTGCTGGGGGATTATTTTGATTTCCTTATATCATTGTATTATTGTAGGTAGATTATTGGGTGAATTTTTTATCTTGTTTAGGTGTCTCCTGGCCCTTTCCAAATTTTTCTTCATTACCTTCAATCTTCTCCTCAAGATCGAGTTTATTGTATAATAACTCTTCACTTGTCTGTGCAGGGGAAGAGTCGATTTCAAAACCACATGTGCTAGACTCTTAAGTGTTGGTGAGCCCTGGTATTGCACCAAGAGTGTTGCAACTCCCATAGGCTACTCTACTTTACTTTATCATCCCAGGGTTCGTACAAAATTGGAGGTGACAGTGTTATCTACACAGCAGATGCATTCTACTCATGTCATCCTCTTATGAGTCCTATGAAAGGGTGCTATTTCTAGGGTTTCTGAGTGAAGTTTTTCACACTTCAGAATTAGACCTAGATCTACAAGAGACTCAAAACCATTACTCTATCAACAATCAAAGGACTATTCTAAATCAATGTTGTGTAACCAGCTTCAAAAATAGAAGAAAAGAGATATCAACGCCTTAGAAATAAGCCACTTCGAGGGGGCAACCTCCAATACATTACATAAATGCACAATTTTTGGATGATACAATTCACAAAACCTCCTTTCTATATATAGGAGTCCATGGGGCCATAATGTAATCCTAGTGGGCCACAATGTAATCCTAGCCGACCTAACAATAATAATTTAAGGGCACAATAATAACAAAATGGGGGTTACAAGGGTACAATAATAACAATCAGGGGGTTACACTAACAATAATAAGGGACCATACTAGTGATATAGGGACCTAACATGCCCCTCTCCTTCAAAAAAGTGTTGTCCTCAACGCTTGAGTAGCTCCGGGTGCTTCTGTATAAAATTCTCATCCTTCCATGTAGAATCTTCAGTGGGTAAGTTCTTCCACTTGATGAGATACTCTGAAATTGATCGATTCCGTAGCTGTCGAGTTCTTGTTTCCATGACCGCTTCAGGTTCCAATATGATTTTTCCTTCCTCATCAAGTTCTCGCAATATTGTTTGAACTGGAATATTTTCACCTATAACCTTCTTTAAGCATGAAACATGGAAAACTGTATGTACTCGTGAAGAAGCAGGAAGCTCCAATTTGTATGCCATAGTACCAATCTTTTGCAACACCTTGTAAGGACCATAGTACTTTGGCGATAATTTATTATCCTTCTTAACTTGCTTGAGGGACATTTGTTTGTATGGTTGTAGCCATAAAAATACCCAATCTCCTACATCAAAACTTCTCTTGCTGCGATGTTGATCTGCCTGTTGTTTCATTCGATTTTGTGCTAAATTCAGGTTATCCTTTAAGAGTTGGAGAACTTCTTGCCGATGCTCGATGTGATCTTCCACTGCTTGAACCTTCGAATTTTCCCTTAAAGATGATGTGATGGATGGTGGATGATATCCATAAAGTGCCATAAATGGGGTCATTTTTGCTGCAGTATGGAAGGAAGTGTTATACCACGATTCAGCAAGAGGTAACCACTTGACCCATTGTGTTTGTTTATCAGATACAAAACAACGAAGATATCCTTCCAAAAATTTATTTACGATCTCAGTTTGATCATCAGATTGAGGATGATAAGATGAGCTATGAGCTAATTGAGTACCCAAACAAGAAAATAACTCCGTCCAAAAATTTCCAGTAAAAATGGGATCTCTGTCGCTCACAATAACCCTTGGTCTTCCATGTAGCTTTTGAATTCTATCCATAAATGTAGTAGCAACTGTACTTGCTTTAAATGGATGAGATAATGCACAAAAGTGTGCATACTTGGTAAGTCTATCAACTACCATCATGATGACACTCTTTCCTTCGAACTTAGGTAAACCTGTGATAAAATCCATTGAAATATCCTCCCAACGTTGACTTGAAATGGATAAAGGTTGTAGAAGTCCCGGGGTCTTAATTTTTTCCACTTTATTCTGCTGGCAAACCAAACATTCCGCCACAAAATTTTGAATATCAGATTTAAGGCCATCCCAAAAAAATTCTTTCTTCACCCTGTGGTAAGTTTTTAAAAATCTCGAGTGTCCTCCTAAAGGAGAAGTGTGCAATTCCAGAAGAATCTTTTGTTTTAGATGGGAATTATTACAAAGATATAAGCGATCTTTGTACCATAAGGAATCATTTTTCCAACTAAATGTATCAGATGTACTAGGATCTTGCTGCAACTTTTGGATGAGTGTCCATACATCTTTGTCCTTCTTCCATTCATCTCTTGCTTTAGTTATCCAATCTGGTTGGATAATAGAAATGGCACAAAGCAATGCTTCCACCTCTTTATCCTTTCTTGAGAGTGCATCTGCAACAACATTAAGCTTTCCTTTTTTGTAGATTATTTCAAAGTCATAACCCAACATCTTTGTGACCCATTTTTGCTGCTCTTCTGACGATAGTCTTTGTTCCAAAAAGTGTTTAAGACTATCATGATCGGTTTTTCCTTGAAGTGTCTTCCCATTAGGTAAGTTCGCCATTTCTTTAGTGCATGCAGTATTGCTAACATTTCCTTCTCATAAATAGGTTTCTGTAAATACTTTCCTTTGATTGGACGACTTTCAAAAGTAATGGGTCTTCCTTCCTACATTAAAACCGCACCAATTCCATTTCCTGAGGCATCACATTCCACAATAAAGGTTTTTGTGAAGTCTGGCGTAGCTAAGACCGGTGCTAGGCACATTGCCTCTTTAAGACATTCAAAGGCCTTAGTTGCTTCAGGAGTCCATGAAAATTCATCTCTCTTCAATAATGTTGTTAGAGGTGCCGCTATTCTCCCATAATTCTTAACAAACTTGCGATAATACCCTGTTAACCCGAGAAATCCTCGCAACTGCTTTATGGTTGTGGGGACTTTCCATTCCTTAATGGCTTTAATTTTGTTAGGGTCTACTTTAACACCCTCGTGAGATACAATATGACCTAGATATTCCACCTCTTGTACTCCAAAGAAACATTTGGATTTTTTGCATATAATTGTTTCTCCTGCAATAGTTTGAGCACCCTGTCAACATGTTCAACATGATCCTTCCAAGACCCGCTATAGATTAGTATATCATCAAAAAATACTAGCACAAATTTTCTAAGGAAGGGTTTGAAAATGGAATTCATCAACCCTTGAAATGTAGAAGGTGCATTGGTAAGGCCAAAAGGCATGACCAAAAATTCATAATGACCCTCATGAGTTCGAAATGCTGTTTTTGGAATATCTTCAGTCATCATTCTAATTTGATGATATCCTGAACGAAGATCCAACTTGGTAAAATAAATTGCTCCATGTAATTCATCCAATAATTCATCAATCACAGGAATGAGAAATTTATCTTTAATGGTGAGCTTATTGAGCTCCCTATAATCCGGACACATTCGCCATGATCCATCCTTCTTGTGTACCAATACTACAGAAGCAGAGAAAGAACTTTGACTAGGTTGAATTATACCTGCCTCTAACATTTCTGCAATCATACGTTCAATTTCGCTCTTTTGGAAGTAAGGATATCTATAAGGCCCGATGTTTGGAGGAACACTTCCTGGAATCAAATGAATAGCATGATCATGATCACGAATAGGTGGGAGTCCTTTGGGAGTTTCAAACACTTTGGAATGATTGTCCAAGACTTGTTGGAGATCTGCAGAAATAGATGATTTTGATGTCTGAACTTCTAGTGAGCATAATTGTGCAATTACACCTCGTTGTTCTTTCTTTAAAAGCTCTGTCATGAAATTAGAGCTTATTATCCTTCCCGGCTTCCCTTCAATACCCCGTAATTCGACTTCCTTTCCTTCTGAAAAAAAATTCAAGAAAAGTTCTTGAAAATTAAAAGCTACCGTCCCCAAATATTGTAACCATTGTACTCCTAGTACAACATCAACACCTCCTATAGGAATGGAAAGCATTGGACTAGTCAATACATATTCCCCCATGGTTAGCTTGATATTATGGCATTTTCTAGAGCAATTTATAGTTCCTCCATTTGCAACCATCACTTGACATTCTGGTGCTAGGTATAGGAAACAATTTAATTCCCTGGCTACCTTACAATGAATAAAATTATGGGTGCTACCTGAATCAATCAACACTATTACCTTTTTCTTCTTGATTTGTCCTTCTATCTTGAGAGTTTGAGGAGTGGTAATTCCTGCCAGTGCATTACACGATATGGTCGGATTCATTTCTTCCTCTTCTATGGTTGGTTCCTGGTGTATATCCTCTTCTTGTTCATTTTCTTCTTCCTCTTCACAATCTATGTAAAATAATTTCTTCTCAACACACTTATGACCTTTAGTGTATTTTCTATCACAACCGTAGCAAAGCCCTTTTGCTCTTTTTTCTTCCAATTGTTGTGGTGTCAACCTTGTAGGTTGTGGAAATCTAGGCGTAGCAACACTTCCTTCTTTATAGAATTGAGTGGTAGGCTTCCTTGTCGCCATAATTTTACATTCAACTTTTCTTGCCAACCTGAATGCCTTCTCTAATGAATCAGGTTCCAACACACGAACTTCATGTTGGATGTTATCCTTTAGAGTATCTATGAAGAGATCAATCCTGTGTTCCTCTGGAATATCAGTTACCCTTATATTCAATTTTTGGAAGTCCTCAATGTGCTGCCCCACTAAACCCTTTTGTTTGAGATTTATCAATTGGCTAAAGAAGGTGTTGCTCTTTGTATCCTCATAATGTGCTATCATTTCCTCCGTAAAAATTGACCAAGTGACAATTTTTTTACGGAGCAAAGCCATCGATACCATACAAATGTATTTTGTTCTAAATGTAAAGTTGCAATGCGTACCTTTTGTGTGTTTTGCATGTTATGGAGATCAAAATATTGCTCCATCTGTAGTATCCATGTTACAGGATCCTTTCCATCAAACTTCCTCATATCCATCTTTGGAATATGGTGGTTCTTCCCGTCAACATTAGAGTTTATGAAATCACAATTAACATTTATTTTGTTCTCATCATGAGGTTCTTATACTATCTTTTCACCATTAGGAAACCTTTCTTGTATCAACTTTGTCAAACCTTCCATGTCTGCTTTTAGAAAATTCTTCATGTTTTCCATTTTCTCATTGATCTTAGCTTCCATGTCATCCATCTTAGATTCCATGCCAGCCTCCATGCCATCCATCTTAGCTTCCACGCCATCCATCTTAGCTTGCACGCCATCCATCTTAGCTTGCACACCATCCATCTTAGCTTCCACGCCTTTCTTCAAACCTTCCATCTTCACTTCCACACCATCCATCTTAGCTTCCATGCCTTTCTTCAAACCTTCCATCTTCACTTCCACGCCTTTCTTCAAAACTTCCATTTCATTTTTTGTTGCTCTTTGCGAGAGTGAAATTTGTTGCACTTGCTCTTGTAATTTTGATAGATCATGTTGCAATTCTTCATCTTCATGAGTCATGGTAGAGCCTTATGAAGGCTTAATGGGTGTTGAATTATTTTTAGGCGCCATTTTAGAATCCAATATTGATACCTATTCTACAATATTCCCTTGGAATCAATTCAACTTGATTCTTCAAACAAGACTTATGCAATTCGGAAAAAAAATACACACCTTTTACTTGCTTTGAGGAGCTCGATATTGAAATTGAATTATCTCCGTAATTGAAAATCTTCAATATCTAAAATTTAGCCTTGTATTAGCCCTCTTAAGCTTCTTTCAAATGCCACAGATCTGATCTAATTTGGATTCTTTAAGACAAAGTTTTGTCCAATCTCCCACAATGACCCAATTTTGGACTGGTTCAGTAGAGTGAACTTGTACGACTTGCCACGTGTCACTGTTTCATCCTTTGTCTCAGAAATTGATAGCCAAGAAACTACAAACTGCGGTACTTGTGACCACTTTTAACATCACCAAATCCACTTCCCGTGAGAGAGAGTTATCGAACTTTTCCCACGATCACCTCTTTGAGATGAAATTCAGGAGCTTGAAAAAGCACTACCTTCCAATAATCATATCTCCAAAAATATTGCGAACCAAGCTCTGAATTTTTTTTAAGAATTTCTTCAGGATTTCAACTTTGTACCATAGGAATTTCAGATTCTGAACCTTCGTAGAAAAAAATTTATAGCACAAATTCCACAATGACCTGTTTAGGAGCCTGAAAAAAGACTTAACTTCCACAGATCATATCTCCGAAAATGTTGCGAACCAAGCTTTGAAATTTTTAGACAATATTCCTCAGGATTTCGGCTTCGTACCCTAAAAATTTCAGCTTCTGAAATGTCGTAGAAAAAATTTATAGCGAAAATGCCACGATGACCTGTTTGGAGCAGCGAAACCCTAGAATCCAAAGCTCTGATACCAAATGTTGGGAAACCAGCTCCAAAAAGAGAAGAAAAGAGATATAAACGCCTTAGAAATAAGCCACTTCGAGGGGGCAACCTCCAATACATTACATGAATGAACAATTCTTGGATGATACAATTTACAAAACCTCCTTTCTATATAGGAGTCCATGGGGCCATAATGTAATCCTAGTGGGCCACAATGTAATCCTAGCCGACCTAACAATAATAATTTAAGGGCACACTAATAACAAAATGGGGGTTACAAGGGTACAATAATAACAATAAGGGGGTTACACTAACAATAATAAGGGACTATACTAGTGATATAGGGACCTAACAATCAAGAAGATACATCTAGCTATTTTGCAAAGAAAGAAATCTACAATGTAGGCTATGACAAGAAATAGAAGCAAACAAGGCAACATTCATGAAGTAAATTGTTGAATTGAAATTGCAGAAATAAGACTAATATAATAACATGTTGTTGGGCCAAATGGCTAAACACACTCTAACTACTTCATGTTTTAACTATCATGATTTTAATCATGCATCTAGTCATGACCTAACTATGCTTGTAAATACTATGTTTTGCAGCGAAAGGAGAAGTCGCTAAGGTGGCTTAGGAAGGCCTTGGACTCATGGATGTAGGGTTGGAGGTGTCTTGATAGTTATGGAAGGTATATATGAGGTGGAGAATGGTTTATGGGCTGAAGGAGAGGCCAAATAGTGTTGCTAGAGGGTTTGCTACAGGTTTCCTATAGTGCTACAGGAAAGTCCTGAATTGCTACAGGAAACAGGCTGAGGGCAGTCTGACGCTAAATATGGTGGGAAAGAGTGTAGGGGAGGTGGAATGAAGGTGAAATTGGATGGATGGAAGGCGGACAACCCCTTGGCCAAACTCAGAACATATTGCAAATCTCATCTTGCACCTCTAGGGTTGCTCACGGTGTGAAGGTGAAAATCTCAAAAATAGGGTTGAAGGTGATTTGATTGAGAGAAGGCTGAGAAAAGAAGCTAGGGGTGTTGGTGAAATTCTCCTCTGTTGTGTGACTTGTATAAATTATACAAACAATATGTATACCAATGGATTCAATCTGATCATGCAATATACTAGAGAAATATATTGAATCCTTCTACAATTAATTTGCGGAAATTAAACACGATCGCACAATCACACCAAGTAAGAGAAAGAAGCAAATCAATCGCACAACACATATATTTTTCTTGGGGAAATCTTGCTGCTCAAAACCCATCTATATCTATTTTATAATGAACTAAGGAATCATGAAACAATACAATGCGCCCTTCTCACAAGATTTCGTTACACTCTACCAACTATCTCACACTGATCCAGACAAAATTGATCCAACACATAGCCAATTCTCAGCATGTCTTTAGCCTGCCTTTCTCACGCAATCCTTAGGAAATTGATCCCTATTAATTAGGATAATTAGCCTTCCTTTATTGCGCAATACATCATGGGAATCCTATTGTGTATATAATTGCACCCTAGCAATTTTCTATAAATACAACTAATAGATAACTTCCCTTTAACCTCTGTCTCAACTGGGTATTCATCCGAACTGACATATATGCAGCTATTAATAATAAATAATTAGTCACTTGACAAATCACTGCATGTGAATTAAATCTGATTTAATTCACTTGACCTCTCACTGGTGCAACAATTCGTTACAACTAGTTAAACTGAATTTAACTCACTTAATTGAGTTAATTGATTTCTCGTGCATTAAACTAATTCACTAACTACAACTTGGACTCTAAAAAAAATAGAATCACTCTGCATGCCTCACCAACCACCCTCAACTCGAATTTCATGAGCTAATTGATTCTATCACACTCAGTTAACTATTACAAGTGATTACGAGATAAGATTACAATTTATTGTCCAATTTATTTAAGGTATAAATAAAGTTGACACATCTTTCTTTCAATTTAATTAAGAAAAAATTAAATCAAAAGCCTTGATGGTAGCCATTTATGGATGTTGTTTCTGGATGCCAATTTCACTGTTTCTTGTTGCAAATTTCAACACTCCCTCTCAACAAGAAAGGAATCAATTTGTCCTAATCCGGTACCTTTGGAATGTTCTGCATGCAACAGTTCTGAAACTGAATAGCCTCCAAACAACCGAATCAGTATAATTCATATGTCTTTAGAGTCTTATAACTGTTGGATCCTACTGCACATGTCTAATGGACCCTCTACATTATTTACATCTTCATCCATGCACTCTGCACTGCTTCCAAGTATTATCTGTGCTCCAGTATCCGACACTTGTCACTTTTATTTCTATCTTCCTGACATATGACTGCATCAATCTAAACGATCCTTCCTGCTACTGTTGTACCGTGGGCTTCCCATAGCCAGGTTCGTTCCATGAGACACACCATCTCAATGAATCCTGCCAAAATTTCTTCTTGCGATTAATTCTGCACATCGCCCCACCTCACACAGGTATAGCTGTATGTACTCCCTCTGCCCTTCTAGCTCGAAATTTCCCCCTTCTGGAGGTCTCTTCTTGAGTGGAATCTTCCACTTAGAATCCTCTCTGCTTCTCCAATTTTGACTTCTCCACAACCTTCTAAGACTGCTTCTAAGGCTGCATGTTGAGAGATAATTTCTCCCTCTCAACCACTAAGTCATTAACCACTGCTTTGTTTCTCAAAGCTTTGCATGCATCCTCAACCTCAAGAGCATACAGGTTCTTGACTCTTGAATCGATCTACTTCACCTGTCTCGCGGCTATATGTTTAAGGAACACATTTCCTTTTCTAAACATCACCTCATAACCACGGTCTTCTAATACTGCTATGGAAACAATATTCTTCCTTAGGCCTAGAACATACAAAACATATACTAGTCTGAGATGGGATCCAAACTCCCTATGAAAGTTAATTGTACCTATGTTGGTTACGCTATAACTCTCGTCATCTCCAAACTCTATTTTCTATTGGAGGTCCTTCTCCTCCAAGTCACTAAAGAGATCTCTATCCCTCATCATACTAAACGAGGTACCACTGTCTAAATACCACATGCATCCCATTACATTGTTGGCCATGCATGCAATGAGATTAAAATCAAGCTCGAGCTGTGAAGCCAATGCTTAACCTGCTGCAACTACAGGCTCCTTCTTGCTTGCCTTCTTCTGTGGACAATTCGAAGGATAGTGCCTATGCTCATGATAGTGAAAACATTTGATCTTGGATAGGTCTCTCTTTCCCTCTTTTCCTTGGGATTTCTTTCCTTTGGCCTTCTTTTCCTTACCGGCCAAGGCACAATCTTCCTCTTCATTAGTCTTGGATGAGGATCCATCCCTGGTATTCCGCCTAAATTCTTCTTATACCAAACGCGACCAAAGTCACTCCCAATCTGGTAACTTATCCCTCCCATTCACCGAGTCCTGGTAATTATGCCAGCTCTTGGGAAGGCCCAGAAGTGATAGGCTCACCAAGTCATCATCTTCTACAGTCACATCAACACTTCCAAGTTCATCTAGACATTGAATGAACTTCACCAAGTATGTTGGTATCATCTCGCCCTCCTCCTTCTTGATCTTCCTTAGCTTGTCCTTCAGTGCCAACTTCCTTTCGTTGTTGTTGTTCTAAAATAGATCTATCAAGGCCTTCCACATAGCATATGGAGTCGCCTTTCCATGGATTCTCAAGACAATGTGATCTCGAACTCCCTCTAATAAGATCCTCCTCGCCCTTGCTACCTTCTTTTGCCAAGCATCAAGAAGAGTGGTGTCTGCTGCTGCGGGCTTGGGAATATCATTATCAATGAAGTATTTCAACCCGTTGTCCTCCAGAACTTCCTCCATTCTGTCTTTCCATGCAATATAATTAGAACTGTCCTCAAGTGCATATTCCAATCTTAATCCATTGAAATCCATCTTGATCTTCCTGTCGCACAAAAGAATATTTTTGCAAATTCGAATGTTTTCCAGCACAAACTCAATTTATTCTCCATTATAGTTATTTCCTACACTCTGATACCATGCAGAAATTATACAAACAACATGTATACCAGTGGATTCAATCTGATCATGCAATATACTAGAGCAAGATATTGAATCCTTCTACAAGTAATTTGCGGAAATTAAACACGATCGCACAATCACACCAAGTAAGAGAAAGAAGCAAATCAATCACACAACACAGATATTTTTCTTGGGAAAATCTTGTTGCTCAAAACCCCTCTATCTCTATTATATAATGAACCAAGGAATCATGAAACAATACAATGCACTCTTCTCATAAGAGTCTGTTGCACTCTACCAACTGTCTCACACTGATCGAGACAAAATTGGTCCAACACTTAGCCAATTCTTAGCCTGTCTTCAGCCTGCCTTGCTCATGCAATACCTAGGAAATTAATCCCTATTAATTAGGGTAAATAGCCTTCCTTTATTACACAATACATCATGGGCATCCTATGGTGTATATAATTGCGCCCGGACAATTTTCTATAAATATAACTACTATATAACTTCCCTTTAACCTCTGTCTCAACTAGGTCTTCATCAGAACTGACATTCATGCAGCTATTAATAGTAAATCATCAGTCACTTGACAGATCACTGCATGTGAATTAAATCTGATTTAATTCGCTTGACCTCTCACTAGTGCAACAATCAGTTACAACTAGTTAGACTGACTTTAGCTCACTTAATTGAGTTAACATATTTCTCTTGCATTAAACTAATACACTAATTGCAACTTGGACTCTAAAACAAATAGAATCACTCTACATGCCTCACCAACCACCCTCAACTCGAATTTCATGAGCTAACTGAGTCTATCACACTCAGTTAACTATTACAAGTGATTATGAGATAATATTACAATTTATTGTCGAATTTATTTAAGGGATAAATAAATTTGACACATATTTCTTTCAATTTAATTAAGAAATAATTAAATCAAAAGCCTCCATGGTAGCCATTTCTAGATCCCGATTTCATTGTTTCTTGTTGCAAATTTCAACACTACTTGAACCTGCAAGCAAACTACATGTTCATGCAACAAACATTGGCAAATCTATGATGAAGAACATGGAAAAGACGAGTTGAATTTGACAAGAAAACCTACTTAAGAATTCAAACATAAATCTAACTCAATATTCTCATCATTTTCATGACACTACAACAACCTATCTATTATTTCTAAGAAATAATAAACTAAAGAGCAAATTTGGGCCTGTGGTGAAGATCTGCCCTCCTCAAGCTCCAATGAAAGAGATGAGAGAGGGAGGCTTTGACACACAACTTTCTGAGTTTTATACGTTACTCTACCAACATCTATGTAAGCCTAACTACAACATATATAAAATGGAAGCAAAGTAAAAAAATAAATTGACATGTGAACAAACTAGCTAAAAATCATAAAGCAAACTAGCTACAATGGCATAAAAATAAGCATGAATATACAAGAGAGACTAAGGCCAATGGATTGGGACCTAACCCACAAGCCTAGCCCTATGAAACTAAATCAGTGAAAGACAATCTGAATACTCGTATTATTGCAGAAAATAGTCTCATTACATAGTCATGAAAGTGTCAAATACCTATTACAAGAGCTAAGAGTCTCCTAAATTCCTCCAAAATTCGTATCCTAATGAGCTCTTGCTCTACCCTATATAACCTAAAGGGTAGCTACCAAAAGTTCCCTAAAAATTAGGTGATGTGCCCCCTTTGACTGCAATATAAATGGAGCTTTGGTCCACTGTATCTCCCACTTGCTTGGTTGCCTTTGATTTTGAACAATTGGAGGGAATCTCGAGGATCCCTTGGGTGCCTTTAGGAGTTAAGGAGGTGGAAAACCCTCCTATTATATCTCCTTGTTGTCTACTTCAAACTTTAATTGCAAAATCTTCAACAAAAGTGGAATATCTTCATGATTATCCTGCATTTAAACCATATTAGGCATTCGAGTATGACAAGCCTTAATCACCGTCTACACTAGCAACATATGACCATAATATGATCAAATGTGAGAAAAGGAGACTAATAAGGCTAAAAAGGTGACAATTAACCCCTCCAATTATACCTAATGATGGAGCTCATCAAGTGTATTAGTAGCTAATGCTACCTGAGTATCAGCTTCCATAATGGTATCTCTAACAACCTTCTTGAAATTTTCATTATCCTCTCTAATTTGGAGAACCTATTGTTGACAATATTCAATTTCCTCAAAAAACCTTTTGTACTATTTCCACTGATCAAATTTTGGTTTCTCTGTTGACTAAAAAGTCTCCCTCATCTGCTCTTTCTACCCAGCTGTTGATCTTGTCATGGGATTTTTTGGTTGCATCCTAAGTTCCCTTACCTCCTCATCAATCACTTGTTTTCATTTTTCCTAATTTGTGGGTCTAGGAGGATTCTTAGACATATCACTTTCTTTTTGTTGAGCCACTTTTGTTGCTATGTTCCTAATCTCCTTGTTTTCTTTCTGCAAATAAGAAATTGTAAGATTAGTCTTGGTAAGGTTGTATTGTAATCTTGTGGTTTCAATATATTTGTCCTCCATATGAATATCTTGTTCCTCCCCTGTATCTTATCTTGGCACATCTCCTGAGAAATCAATGATTTGTTCAGGAGTTTACTCCTTAGTCACTGCTTTGAAGAATATCTAGTTCTCGTCCTATGTAGAAATTGTGTTTATTCTTGTACCATTTAGATCTTTCTTTTCCTTTATTAGTTGTTTACTTATCGTCCACTGCTTCTTTCACTACCTCTTCACCCTTGGGATCTTCCTCATGTGCTTCCATTGGAGAAATTTCTCCATGGGCTAGTAGAACTACAGTTGAAAAAAACTATCCCAAGACATCTTTCTTTTCTCTATCTCATGTAAAACCAAAAATTTTGATCAATGCAAAATGAAATATACTAGGCAAGTGTTTGTCTCCTTTTGAATACACCCTTTCTTCTATCATGCCCAAACTTTTAAATAGGTAATATGGCAACTTCAAGATCCTCTTACCAGTGAAATGCATAAGCAATATGATGTGGTACTGATGCACCTTACTAAAAAGGCCTTCACATGTGAAGTATCTCTAGATCACCTTTAACAATTCACTATAGTCATTTAACAAATAAGTCCTTGGAAATGTGGTGTCAAATTTGTCCTTATATTGGGTTTTTACAAACTCTTTAAAGTATGATGCATCTAATTCCTTCCCTTTGAACCAACTCTCACCTTGTAAAGGAATTTTTGTAGCTTGAGAAATGGTTTCCTCATAAAATATAAACTCCATATTACCAATTGGACTTTATCACCTTTGAAATTCAGGGCAAACATGTTTGGAAGTTGAAAATAATGGCCATGAGTCTAGACTTTCTCACAAAAATGTATACACCCAGTTTGTTCAAATGCCACTCCAATGGCACTTTGATTAGTCTTGTAATATGTACATACTTTTCAAATTAATTTTTGAACGCTGCTACTCTGGTCTGCTGCGACAACAAGCCTGTTTCCCGTGAAGACCCTGTGCGATCAAAGCTAGGGCTCCTCCTAGCAGCCATGGAGGATCTGGATCCGCCCCAAGCTCCTCTGCCTCCTCTGTCGCCTTCCACCAATGAAGCCTTCAGATCATTGCTGGCTTTGCTTCCAAAGAAGAAGAAAATTGAAGCTTCCAAGTTCGTGAAAAAACTTGAAGACATTCCTGAGATTTCCCTTCCTCTTGAGGGGCCGATCTAGGTGGCCTTATCTTAGGCAGATTGTGCCCTTGTGGGACAATTTATGGGTCTTTGGCCCTCTCCTAAAACAACAGAGACCTGGGTCGAGAAAAACTGGGTTCCTTTGATCAAGAACAGTGTAACCTCCTATTTCTTGGGTAGGGGCTACTTTCTGTTCGAATTCATTTCAAAAGAGGATAAAGATCTGATCTTTAGGAATGGCCCCTACTTCATGGGCCCTCAAGGGCTATATCTCAACAAGTGGACGTCAGACTTCGACCCAGCAGTGGATGTCCCGACGGCTGTTCCAGTGTGGGTAAGGTTGTCGAACTTGCCAGTGCACTGCTGGAATTGGGATTCATTGAAACACATAGGCAATGCTCTGGGAAACTTTATTGACCAAGCAAATAACAAGGATCAATATGATTGTGCCCGAATCTATGTCGAGGTCGACCTAGAGGTAGGTCTGTTAGAGGCAATAAAAATCAATGTCAGCAGTTGGTCCCATGCGCAAAATCTTGACTATGAGCAGCTTCACTTCAAATGCCGAAAATGTCACGAATACGAGCACTTTTCTAGAGGCTTCCCGAGTAATGAAGAGGCGAAGAAAGGAAAAGAGGAGGGTTGGAACCAGGTTAAGTAGTCAATGACTTCTCACAAAAACCCAAAAGTTGTTGGGGCTTCAAAAGGCAAAGGTTCTCAGCTTGCTTCCGATCAGCAAAGCCCTTTCCCTAAAGGGAAAGAAAATAAATTTGCACCTCTTAGCTCAGCTTCAATATAGGTCCAGGAGGTTGAGATGAAAAATAAATTTACCCCGGACAAATGGACACCCTCAAGCTCGAAGCAGGGTGAAAGCGCTTTAGAAATATCTAAAGAAAAACATGAAAAAGTTGAAAATGAGGAACAAGACTTGGAGGAATCTGAGGAGGAAGGAAAAATATGGGAATCACAAATCTCGACTAGAAGATCGAAAAGAGGTCGAATGCCTGTCTGGGAAAAGAGAGAACAAGAAAAATACAAAGATAAACTTCAAGGCAGTCAACCAACCCTTGAGAAATTATTGGCAAAAACGCCCAAGATGACAAGAAACCAGACACAGGGCTCCAAGGGAGCTCATCACACTCAAAAAAGTAAGTGATGAAGGTTGTCTCGCCCTCATCCTGAAGGAAAAGGGAGCCAGTGCTTTTAACAGATTTAGACCTATTTCGTTATGCAACGTTAGATACAAATTAATAACCAAGGTGATAGCCAACAGATTGAAAGGTATCCTCCCTAATATTATTATGGAGAACCAAGGTGGCTTTGTGCATGGAAGGCAGATTGTTGATAATTTCATTCTTGTGCAAGAGGTGATTCATTCAAGCCTGCAACGAAAAGAGAAAGGAATTGTTTTAAAACTTGATCTAGCTAATGCATTTGATCGAGTTAGGCACAGCTTCCTTCTTAGCATTTTGCACAAGTTTGGGTTTGGGACTGAATTCATTAATTGGATCCATGCTTGTATCTTTGAGCCTTGGATAGCCCCTTTGGTGAATGGGCAAGCTACGAGCTTCTTCAAAGCTACAAGAGGTCTTCGAAAGGCATGCCCTTTTTCTCCCCTTATTCTTGTTCTCCAAGCATCTGTTTTAAGTTTTTATTTGAACAAGAAGTTGCTTGATCAAGAGATTATGGTCCTCAACATATCCAGAGGTGTTAAAAACATTAATCATGCATTGTTTTTTGATGACTCTCTGTTTCTGGACGCAGCCTCTCTGCTTTCTGCCTCCAAAATTAAAGAAGTGTTGGACGACTATTGTGATGCCACGGGCATTAAAGTAAACAAAGGGAAGTGCTATATCTATTGCTGGAACATCTCAATTTGAAATCTCAGTGCTATTTCCATATGCCTGGGTTTTGTAGGTTCTTCTAACTGGACTTCTTTCAAGTACTTGGGCCTTCATATTTTTCAAAAATCTGCCTTCAACAAAGATTGGCTCCCTCTGATCGACAAATTCAAACTTAGGATACAGGCATGGAATTTCTCTTGGGTAAACATTGCTGGTAATACAATTTTCATCAAAGCAGTCCTCAGCAGTCTACCTATCTTCCAATTTTCAATTATGTTGTCTCCTATCTGCATCCTAAAAAATATGAAGGAGCTCATTCGAAGATTTTTCTGGAAAGGAGGCAAAAAAAACGAAAATAGAATCCCTCTTGTTAGCTAGGATAAAGTTACCAAACCTCATATGGAATGTGGTCTGAACTTTAAAAAGCTTCTCTCTCAAAATATTGTGATGGGAGCCAAAACAGTTTGGAGGATCATGGCTCCCAAGCCAGGTTGGGTGCAGAAATCACTTTGGCAAAAATATTTCAAAGGACAAAGGAAACGTTGTTTAGACAGCCCCCTCCCTACCTCAAGCACGCACTTGATTAAACTATATGAGCTGGCTATCCCTCTGATCCAATCCCACGCATATTAGATCTCGGGAAATGGCAAACTCATTGATATTTGGAAAGACAACATCATGTACAATCCTCCTTTAGCCGTTGATATCTCGCTGCGTTCGCTGTGTATTTGGATGAAAAACGTCGGTTTAATTACTCTGTGGGACATTTCCTGTTGGGAAGATAGTCGGTGGTCAGGTTGGAAGAAAATCCAGGTCCCTGCAAAGTTGAAGATTGAATATGACTCCTTGCTTTCCCAGCTTCATGGCATGGCTCCGCTGCACGAAAGGTTGTTGGATAAATGTGGTTGGGTTAAATCCGGCACCTATTCTGTAGCTTTGGGCTATGAAAAACAGTTGGAGTTGCCCCACGTTCCTCCAAATCCAGCTATCTGGAAGGGGCTATGGAGTCTCAAATCCATTCCTAAAATTGATTTCTTTTGATGGCTTATGTGTCATAACAAGAATTTGACCGATGACAGATTAAAAAAAAAGAGGATTCCAAGGACCATCAAGATGTCAGATGTGTTGTGAAAACGAAGAGAATGTTTGCCATCTTATGTTGGAATGTAAATTTGCTGCAGAGGTTTGGCATAAGGCTCTGGCTCCTTGGCGAAATAGCTTCGCTCTCTCGACCTCCATATCTGATATGTTTGCTAACTAGCTATACAAATATCTAGGGGGGCTCCCTAAGAATGACAGCTTCAAAGCCCTTTGGCTCTCTCTTCCAAAGTTAATCTCTTGGAAAATTTGGCTTGAAAGGAATAAAATAATTTTCAAAGACAAAGAGAAGAATGCAAAAATAATCATAGTTAAGGTCAAAAACCAATTGAAAGAAAGCTCGGGAGGACAACTTGAAGCAACCAACTTAAGCCAACAGGATATGGAATGGGGTGACATGATGGACCTTAAATTCTCCACGGCAACAAGGAAATATAAGATAAGCAAAGATTGGAAAATCAGACTCAATGAGAAAGACTTTTCATAATGGATTATTAAGCAAGCCAGACACTCCTTATTCTTTGACAGGGCTGCCAAAGGCAATCCCAGGAAAGCTAGTGCAGGTGGTGTTATTAAGAATATAGAGGGAAGAATTGAGCACAGCTTTGCCTGGGGCTTGGGCCATTCCACAAGCATTCAAGCTCAAGCACTTGCTCTTCTCCAAGGCCTCAAGCAAGTCACAAAATTTGGCATCAAAGAGGTAATCGTTATAGGGGACTCTCAATCCATCATAAAAACTATTGTGGAAAATTATGTTCCTAAGGATCTCAGATTTGCTAGATTGGTGAAGAGAATCAAATCAATGTCGAATACACTTCAAAGGGTGATCTTCTTCCATGTATTGCGGGAGAATAATAAGGACGCAGATATAGAAGACAACAAAGCAGCCCTTCTTTCTGCTAGCACTCTTTCAAGTGACATGGAAGTTGAATGGGCTCCTATTCCTTAATTTCTAGTCTCATGTTTTACTGCATATTATTGCAGTAGTTTGTTTGTATCCACAATCTAGGGAAAATTTCGAAGATTGAAGTGATAGCTAGCTGTAGGAAATACCGGCACATGAGTACCTGGGCCATAGATATCATGATAGGCGAGGAAAATTGGGAACTTCCCCCAAATTTTTTAATCTGTTTCGAGGCATTCATGCCAAAGATCTAATACAAATCCATAATTGTTCTTGTAAAAAAAAAAAAAGTGCCACTCCAATGGCAGGGTCAGAGTTTACCATGTCTAGACTTCTAGGTTCAATGTGTACCACTTCTCCTCTTTTGGTTTTACTTCTACTAACTGGGCTTTCCATGTGGCCTTTTGAAACCTACAACACAAAGTTCAACTATACTTTCGTGGCACAATAACTTTATGGAGGAATGACAACACAATGGACAAAGTGACATCACAATAGATAAGGTGATTGAACGGGTTTTTTTTACGGGATTTAAAAGAGTCTACCTATTGGTGCTTTGACAGCCTTTTTAACCACGTAGTGTATACAATGTGTGCGATATGTATATGGAATGTGCCAACTATCACGAAATTGAATTGGTAGGCTCATGTACAGACACATATTCAGCTCATACAAACTGACGAATAAAATCTGAGCACTTAAAAATGTATCAAACATAGACCAAACCGTATGCAGGGATTTCGTAGAAATTGTGCAGCGCACACAGGCAATGATAACCAATTTACATCTAACTAAGTTTTAAATGAAAACTATGGTCGGAAGTTATGTCTCCTACCTCTGGCAATAAGAGAACCTGCTTTGAAGTTGTGTGAGACCTCTAGAAGGAGTTGGAGGTGGTTGCGCAGTAACTGTGCAACTCCAGAACTTATGTAGATGTTGCGTAGTAGTTCTCCCACAGTCGAAACAAGACTTGTCTTCGCACCCCTGTCAACCTACTCTTGGCCCTGTTTTGTGTGACTATTGGTTTTAATTAGAGAAGAGCACTAATTTCATAGTGGAGAGAGAAATGAAGGCGGTATGAAAAGAGATTTGAAAGTGCACCTTTTTTTTTGCTTTGGTCATGAGTATGTATTTAGGATAAGGGTCCTTATGGTTATTATGGTCCTGAAAGATAAATGATAGTTGTGAGTTTAGGGGGTGTAATATCAATAATGATGAAATGAGTTAATGGATATAGGTGATGATGATGAGAGGTGAGTTTAGGAGGGGGGGTCTACATATAATATTTAATGAAGGGGGTAGTGTATGGAAGGGAGTATATGAAATAGAGTATATGAAAGGAAAATAGGAATGGAAATAGTGTATGGTAGCGATATATATGAAAGGGGATAATGAGTTGTGAATGATGGAATGGACATTGTTAGCACTGCAAATTTTTCAAAGATTTTCAAAGTCTAGTCATCATTCTCCAAGGAATCAATCTGCCTTTTCAATTCGGTTATAAGATGAAAGTGTTGTTGTCAAAGTGTAGTGGTGAGAAAATTGCATTTCTACCTTCATTCATTTCATTTTCCCTCTTTTACCAGTTAGTCATCCATAATTTTGACTTTATCCAAAGATGACTAAATATAACAAACCCAGATTTCTAGAACAAAATTGCAAGAACATGATAAGTTCTAGAAATCTCACTGCCTTCATAATTTCAAGTCCTTTAGTCCACTGAAATCCCCATCTATTTTCCTAAAAATATTATCTTATTATTCTTGAAAGAGCTGTTCCTTTTCCTTATTCAGAATCCTTGAGAAACACTACCGAACAAAAAGAGATTGTATGTAGGCCATTTTTTCCATCATTTACTAAGCCTATTTCACTCATTTTTGCCCATTTTTCATCATTCATTTTCCTCTGAATTCCTTCAAAATCACTTTTTAACTCATAAACAATCCTTGTTATCGTTTAAAATTCCCCATTTTACCTATCGAAATCCACCAAAATGATCAGAAACCCCTCTGTTTGGTCTAAAAAGACAGTCTTTTACAAATAAGAGTTTAAGCCCCTGAGGGCTTAGATCTTTCGCCCATATGTCTGAGCACCTGCGACCAAGCGCTAGACCCATCGCATCGGGCATTCCCATCGCATCGGCCTTCCCCTATAAAATCTTATTTTTCTTCGGAAATTCCTCCCCACTGATGCGATAAGCCCCCTCCTCCTCCGCCCCTGGTCACATGCCCCTCCACATGACCGTGTCCTGGGACTAACCTTGGCCCTCATTGCATTGCTCCATCTGCTTATCCCCTCCCCTTTTTTCTTTTCCCTTCCGCGGTGATATGCCGATGCGATAAGCACTTTTCTCCTTAGCCCCTAGTCGTTTCTTCTCCACCGAACCACTGCCCGCGCCATTCCTTAAGCCCTCTCCCCTTTTCTTTCTCCCCGCCTTCCTACCCCACGGAGCAATCTCCACCATCAAAACCCAACCATATGACGGTCATCGCTTGCCCGTTCCATCCCCTGCTCACCCGACACATTCTTTGTTTTGCCTTCAGCATCAAACCTGCACCGTAGATCTTATAGATCTAATGGTTCTCATTAATTCCAATGACTCAACTCCGTCGGGGCCTACCATCCACCACACACAACACCCGCCATATCAAACGCTGACACCTGGCTCCCACTTTCATTTCCGCCCGAGCAACTTTTTCATCGCGCTCGGTCCACACCGTCGGATCTGTTCCTTCCCATCCAATGGCTCATAAAAAATATCGCGCAATTTTCACCCCCGGGGTTTAACAGCTAAAAATTACGCAATACCAGTGGTTTCACTGCGGATAGATGTCACGCAACGTATGGAATCGCGTTCATTTGCGATAATACCGCTTACTACCTTTTGGCAACGTGAAAACCACTGATGGTTTTTCCATTACCACCCATCCTCATTTTTTCGCGCCAATGAAATTTTAAACCCTGTTTTCAAAGGTTTTCGCCTCTCCACCTGCATATCCGCTTCTGCCTAGCTCCTCCACCCCCACACAGCCTCTAAAAGCATTAGATCCTCCACTGCAGGATTTATTAACATTTTTTGTTTGTTTTGCAGGGTTCAATGGAATTTTTTAAGGTCAAAAGGCCCTCTCAGGATTTAATTAAGGAGCGGGACAGAGGATCACTACCTCTAAAGCCCAAAGTAACTGCACAATCACCAAAAATGAGCATTCGGGGGTTATTTCTGTGGTTTGAAAGGTGCTGGTTATGCAAATGAGACCCTCGGCACGCCAAAGACACCTGCACACGACAAAAGAAAAGAAAGAACCCTAAAGATGAAGTTTAATGGCTGAAGAATCAGAGGTTAAAGGCTTAAAGCACAATCAAAGCCTCAAAACAGAGTTTTAGAGCCTAAACATGGTTTTAAAAAGGTTAGAGGACAGAAGGCTTAAAAGATCCTTAAAACACATAAAGGATAATGATAAAGGCTTCAGGAAAAATTAAAACCTTAAAGTAGAAGATTAAAGCCTAATCAGAATTCTGAAGTTAAAAAACAAATAAACAAAGGTTTCAAACAAAATAGATAAAGTGTTAAAAGACAGTGAAAGGCAGTTTTAATAAATAAAATAGAGAAAAGATAGGCTTGAAAACAGCCTCGGATGTATCAAAGGAGCAGATATTCGCCTAATAACTCAAAAAGACACCTTTTACTTATTTTATGTTTCAAAGGGCAAATTGGCAGTTATTACAGAAAAGAAGATATTATAAACTGTCAGACAGTTATTGTAAAAGGCAGCAAGGAGCCTCAGTCAATCTTTTCAGTTGTTTTCATCCTCAGGAAATAAAGACAGATTTAATACACAGAGGAGTAGTTATGAAACAATACTACCTTATGCCTTGCATGGTTTTTAAGGATAGGAGTGCATTTACTGTGTCATTAATGACATTCTAAACCCTAGATGTTTCCACCTCCTCATTTGCAGCATAAATACTGCATTTGAACTCATTGTATAGGGGGAATTTTGATAACTCTTTGAAGTAATATATAGTTTTGCTAAGATTGAAAAGAAATTGAGGTACTGTAACCTGTGGATGTTTTGACCTGTTTGTGGATGGAGAAAGCTCTGTCATTGGATCCTTGAGCTTGGCTGTTGGTGAAGTATTCTAAACTGTTAATGTTTTTTCCTGTTTTCCATTCTGTTTTCATTAGCTCTTGCTCACAGTAGAGTAAAAGTTTTAGGCTAAGAAATGTCTCCTGGAAGCACCTTAGACCTATTTACTCTTCACTGTCTTTATGTTTTCATCTGCTGAATGTTTGATTGAGTAGTTTAAACTGCTTTTCAACCTCTAAGCTTGTTTATTCCATAAGTAATTCAATACAGTCGGCCTCAAGATGATTTATGGTTTTCCCTGCTTCTTGTTGACACTTTAAAAACTATTTCTGAAGTCTCCTTTCAAAGTACCATTGTCCAAAGTTTTGCAAAGAGGTTTGTTTTGATCATACCCTTTGTACTTGCTCAAATAATTGTTTTGAAAGTCTTTATAATTGCAGTCCTAGATGTCTAGGAGTTTCATCTTCTATGAATGCAGTTATTTGTTTATCTTGAATGTTTTCTTATCCTTGAAAGTGAAATCTTTGATGAAATAGAGTGTTCCTCGACTCTTAGATTTCATTTTGAAAGTTTGTCTTGAAATTATTATTTGTTGGAGTGTGATTTTTAGAATTCATGGTTAGCCCTGTCTATAAAATACTTCTTCATGTTCAAATGATGCTTTAAGTCCCTTTATTGAGAAGTATATATAATTAAGGATTCTTAATGTTGAAGATTGCAACAAGAAACAGTGAAGGAGGCATCCTGAAACATCTTTCCTGATCCTAGTTGGAAAGTGATCACCAAAACTAGGTGGGGGCCTTACAGGTGATTTTTGTCGCAAAGTCTATTTTTAGACTATGTCTATTTTTAGACATATGGATCATATTCTATGAGTTGCGGGATGCTATTTCTGGATGGTTGGTCAAGTTGGAAAAATAGATGGACTTCTATTTTTAGACATATTGGGCGGAATCTATTTTTAGATTGCCAGTCTAAAAATAGATATGTCGACTATTATTAGCTCTTAATAATATTTGGACTCTAAACATTATCTTATTCTCTTTGAGCACTTCAATTAAGTGCACAGATGTGGCACAGGAGCTGACAGAAGCAATTACGCTATTCCTAAGGGTTATGTGGGGCTATTGCATGGATACTTCAGTTAGAACTCATGTGACAGAGTTTGGTGGAGTTGATTGAGGAAGTTAATGGAGTTGTGTTCAGTTTAACTAATCTAAACATAGTTGAGCTATTTGTATCTAGTTTAACTGATTGATAAAATTAGTGAGAGTGGTGTGAATTAATTATTAATTAATTCACTAATTATAAACTCATTAATCAACTAAAGAATACATCAGTTAACTTCAGTGCATGGATAGTTTCAGTGGAGACCAGTGCAGAGATAGGTGAAAGGGCAAGTGTGACTATCAATTGTGACTATAAGTGATGCATGGTTTGCATCCAACACTTAGTAGAGATGCCTATAAATACTACGTGATAAAGTCTGGGGTAATTAAACTCATCAAGAGGCATTCTTTAGCAGGGATTGCGCAGTAGAGACAGGCTATCAAGTGGCAGAGATTGGAGCATGTGTTTATCTATATCTAGTTTGATTAGTCTGTAGCAAGTGGAGATTATACTGAGAGCTTGTGAGGAGCTTTGTATAATTATTGTTACATGGTCTCTATGACATATATAATATACAGATAGTTGGGGGTTTTTAGCTTTAAGCTTTCCCATTACATATTGTGTTCATATGTGTGAATTTTTATGGTTTCAATGTGTGCATGCAATTGATTTTATTTACGCATGTGATGATCAATGGTAGAAGAGCTTCTGTATTATTCATGAAGCTAAAATAGTGTGTGATCAGGAGAATCTTGGTGGATAAAATATTAGTTATTCAAATTTCTACATGGTATCGAAAGCGATATTGATCATTGGAGCAATTACGAAACATTGAAGCGGTTGAGTTTTAGGATAAACTCGGGAAAATAAAAATGAAGAATGACACTATTCGGTATACTTGACAAAGTTTGTCCTTGTAGGGTTGAGCTTCGAGTGTAGGGAGTGTGTGAGTTGGTGTGGATGAGGAAGGACAAGTCAAGAAGGTTGGGATTCGAGCAAAGAATCTCTACAGACTTGAAGTAGATGGGATGTCTATGGAGCTTCCTACTATTGGGAAGCGGGAGAAAGACATGCAACTGATGCTTGAGAGGGAGAAAGTTTTGCATGCAGGTAAGAGTGAACCTCGGGATGTGGAGCAGCCACAAGAGGATCGTGGAGTGGGAGAAACCACTCATGCAGAGAAATTTCGTGCCAGATGGGCAGAGGGAGTGCATGCAGCTATACCACCAGGTGAGAGGTGGGGCGACATGCATGATTAATCCCAAGAGGAGATTTCTGGGCAAGATTCATGAGATAGTGTGAATCTCATGAATTGAACCTAGCTACGAGGTGCCCACAGCGTAGCAGTAGCATGATCAGTTGGATTGATGCAGGCAGATCAAAGTGACAGTGTCGGATATTGGAGCGCGGATCATAGCAGCAACAGCAGATGGCAAGCAGAGGTCAAATAACAGCAGGTTCTATGATGTGCAAGAGGTCTGAATGTAAGTTCAAGAATAGCCAAATTATAGAGCACGTGTCCTATTGAGTTGTTTGGAGGCTATTCAGTTTCAGAGGAGTTGCAGAGCAGATGCATGGAGTTGCATGGTGCTTGTGAATGTTGCAGGGCGAATGCATGGAGTTGCATGTCACATGCAAAGACAGTCCTTTCTTGTTGAGAGGGAGTGTTGAATATTGCAACAAGAAACAGTGGAGGCATCCTGAAACATCTTTCCTGATCCTAGTTGGAAAGTAATCACCAAACTAGGTGGGGGCCACACAGGTGATTTTTGTTGCAAAGTCTATTTTTAGACTATGTCTATTTTTAGACATATGGATCATGGTCTATGAGTTGCAGGATGCTATTTGTGGATGGTTGGTCAAGTTGGAAAAATATATGGACTTCTATTTTTAGACATATTGGGCGGAATCTATTTTTAGATTGCCAGCCTAAAAATAGATATGTCGAATATTATTAGCTCTTAATAATATTTGGACTATAAACATTATCTTATTCTCTTGGAGCACTTCAGTTAAGTGCACAGATGTGGCACAGGAGCTGACAGAAGGAATTACGCTATTCCTAAGGGTTAAGTGGAGCTACTGCATGGATACTTCAGTTAGAACTCATGTGACAGAGTTTGGTGGAGTTGATTGAGGAGTTAATGGAGTTGTGTTCAGTTTAACTAATCTAAACATAGTTGAGCTATTTGTATCTAGTTTAACTTATTGATACAATTAGTGAGAGTGGTGTGAATTAATTATTAATTAATTCACTAATTATAAACTCATTAATCAACTAAAGAATACATCAGTTAACTTCAGTGCATGGACAGTTTCAGTGGAGACCAGTGCAAAGATAGGTGAAAGGACAAGTGTGACTATCAGTTGTGACTATAAGTGATGCATGGTTTGCATCCAACACTCAGTAGAGATGCCTATAAAGACTGCGTGAGCAAGGCTGGGGTAATTCGAACTCATCAAGAGCCATTCTTCAATAGGGATTGCGCAGTAGAGGTAGGCTAAGGGCTGGCAAAGATCGGTGCATGGGATTTGCAAGATCAAGCATGATTAGTGTGTAGCGAGTGGAGATTATACTGAGAGCTTGTGAGGATATTTGTATGATGATTGTTACATGATCTCTATGACATATATAATATACATATATTCGTGGGTTTTCATCTTTAGCTTTCCCATAAATTACTGTGTTCATATGTGTGAATTTTTATGGTTTTAATGTGTGCATGCAATTGATTTTATTTCTACATGTGATGATCAATGGTAGAAGAGATTTTGTATTATGCATGAAGCTAAAATAGTGTGTGATCAGGAGAATCTCGGTGGATAACATATCAGTTATTCAAATTTCTACACTTAATTGCCCTTAGTTCTGCTTTTCATTCTAAACCCTTAATGTTCATTTCATTTCACCTGAAAGACTTTGTTAATCCAACACCTAAGTTAGATTTGCTCTTTGATACCCCTGATTCATCTACAAACTTGTTACAAACTTCCACTTGACTCCATTGCCCAATGACTTAGAGATTTCTCTTTCCTATCTATGTTTCCTAGTTCATCATGTCCCACAAAACAATCAAACAAACTCAAGCTTAATAACTATCCTAAAAATCAACCCTTTACAAGCACACAATTCATATCTTTGCAAACATATTGAGAGATCCCTCTCTGAGACTAGGAGGGCTAGATCCTAGAGCTCTAAAGACTGGTTTACATGTTGCCTTGTCATTTGGTTTACCAATCGGCCAAATCACAGGATCTTAACATTCTGGCGATCACGGTGGGACCTCTGAATTCATAGTTGCCTAGCAAGCTCTTATAGATTCATTAGTCCTTCAACAAACCATAGAAAATTAAAAAAAAAAAAAAAAAAACCCAAAAACATTTCAGATTGGTTTTCGAATAAACCATTGGTGGTGGACCATAAAACATTTTACCTTCAGAAAAGCTAAAATTTCCACCTGGCGACTCCACTAGCCCCAGTAGGCCTATTACCTTATTATTATTCCAGATTTCTTTGAAACTGTGTTAACCAGTCTTGAGGAAGTTTAGAAACCTAGTCCTCTATTATAGAGATCACTGTGAGGGGACAACTTTTTGAAAATAGTCCTAAAAAACCTCTTCCTCTCTAAATTTTAGAAAACTGAAATCTGGCTTCACATAGAATTAACACTAGATCCCATCCATATCCTAATCCCCCTAACATAGTTGACAATCCAAAGAGGATTTTGTGGCAAACTCCTAGACTTGCAAAACCAACTTGTCCTTGCTGGCTTCTTCAAATTTCTTTGGTTCTATTTGTGACAACATGGCTATGTATACTTCTTCTGTCTGTTCAGTTAGCTGCCTTCTTGTTTGCACTCCTACATTCTTGTCTCCTATGATTTGATCTTCTGGATGGTTCTTTTGAGTGTATCTTGAGGGGGTTTTTGAGTTCAGTCTAGCATCTTCTGATGTTTTTCTTGTTTCATCATCATTTTGATCTTCTTCTTCATTGTTGTCTGATGTACTGCAGCAGTCTGTATCTTTAGTATTGTTTGGAAGTTTTTCATCAAATCTCACATCAATACTTTCAACTATCTTCCGAAGGGTCTTGTTGTAGCACCTGTACCCTTTGATTTTGGAAGCATATCCTAGAAATATCCCTTCATCTGCTCTTGCATCAAATTTGCCAAGATTTTCATCATTATTCTTTATGTAACACTTGCTTCCAAAGATTCTGAAATGTTTGATTGAGGCTGGCTTTCCATGCCATAGTTCATAGGGAGTCTTGTCACCGCTTGGCCTTAAGTGAGCTTTATTAAGGATATGTACTGCTGTGTGCACTGCTTCTGCCCAGAAGGTTTGAGCAATATTATTCTCTTGCATCATGGCTCTGGAAATTTGTTGAACAGATCTGTTTTGTCTCTCTGCTACTCCATTCTGCTGAGGTGTCCCTGCAATAGTAAATTGTTGTTTTATGCCATGTTCATTGCATAGGTCTGCAAAGTCATAATCAGTGAATTCACCTCCTTTGTCTGATCTGATGCATTTCAGCTTGCATCCTGTCTGATTTTCTGCTAATGCTTTAAATGTTTTGAATTTGTCTAGAGCTTCCGATTTATTCTTGAGAAAAGAAACCCATGTCATTCTGGAGAAATCATCTATTATCAGCATAAAGTAGGACTCTCCACTTGGTGTTTTAGTTCTTGCAGGTCCACACAAATCCATGTGCACAAGTTGCAGTGGTCTTCTTGTTGATAACTCTTCTTTAGATTTAAAGGATGTGCGAGTTTGTTTCCCCAACTGACAAGATTTGCATATTGTGTTTGAGGGCCTTTTTATTTCTGGCATATCTCTGACAGCTTTCTTCTTGCTCAGTCTAATGATATGGTCAAAGCTGAGATGTCCCAATCTCCTATGCCATAACCATGACTCCTCGAGTTTGCTAAGATGGCAGGCTTCATCCTCCTCTTCCACTATGTACACATTACTCTCTGTTCGAACACCTTTGAGTAGAGTCTTTCCTGTTGTGCTTGATCTGACTTCACAATCTTGTGCTCTAAAAAGAACTTCGCAGCCTTTGTCACACATCTCACTGATACTCAGTAAATTTTCTTTCAGCCCATCTACAAATAGTACATCATGGGCCTTTCCTCTGCCATTATCTATGCTAACTGAGCCTTTTCCCTTGATCTTTCCTGTTTTATCATTGCCAAAAGTAACATTGCCAGATTTCTTTTCATCAAGAGTTATAAACTTGCTTTTGTCTCCTGTCATGTGTTTGGAGCAGCCACTGTCCAAATACCATTGACTCTTCAAATCTTGAGTAGTTAAAGCCAAGTCACATTTGTTCACCTTCTTTATCCACTGGAGGCCTCCTTTTGTTTGGTATCTTTTGTGAGGTGATGAATTATATCTTCTTAGAGAACACTTGGAAGGCATATGTCCAACTTGATTGCATATACAGCATTTGATCATAATTTATGCAGAATTATGAGTATGAACAAAATTTCTTTGATTCATAAACCTCCTTGAGGTGTTAAACATTAGCCTTTGTCCATACTTTCTACATTCAATGATTTTATGACCAAATTCCTTACAATAAAAGCAGTAACCATAGAAGCTATTTGCATACCCGATGTAAGGTTGTTTCTTCCATTTGTTTGTTTGAGGCAGTCTCTTCAATACTTGCATCTTTTGCTGGTTTGAATTACTCCTCCTTGCATGACAATATGCAGCAATGTGTCCCAGCTCATGGCAAACATAGCAAGTGGCATTCTTCATTGAAGGGAAGGATCTCCTTTGATAGTTTCCATATTCAAGGGTCTGAGTATTTATTACATTCTTTGCTACTAGTAATTTCTTCTGATTTCTTTCTTTCTTGTTGCAGATTTCTTCTGTTGTAGGAGTTGTTTGAGCTGCTTCATCTTCCTTCTTTGCTTTTATAAAGATAATCTCTCGGTCAACCTTTTCTTTTCCTTTACTTGATTCCTCTTCATAGCCTATTCCAGTCTTTATCATAGGGGATCTTTGAGCAACCAGGATTTCATTCAACTTACTAGAGCTTGTTGTTTGAGACGAGTTTATAGCCACATTTCTTTGAGCATTTTCTAGTTTCTTCCCGAGGCATACTACTTCTTCTTCCAGCTTCTCTTGTTCTCGGGTTTTGTCTTTGATTTGCTGAAGTAACATGTCTTCTATCTTTTTGGCTTCTTCAAGCTCTACCTTCAGCTGCATGAGGACTTCTGAGTTTTGTTCTTCTCTTACATACTTGAGAAGAATGTCCTTTTGTTTTCTGCATTTCAGTTGAAGTCTGTCAATCTCTTCCAGAGCACTTCTTAGCTCCCCCTCAAGGTCGACTTCCCCTTCTTCTTCTTCATCTTCTAGTAGGATTCCTTCAAGTTCTTCTATGGCCATCAATAAGAATTCGGAGGTTCCTTCTTCACTTGAGGGTTCATCTGAATCTTCAGATGTACTGCTGTCTTGTTGAGCATAGAAGGATTTTCTGCTGAACTTCTTTCCTTTTTGCTAGTTCTTTGATTTATTTCTCTCTGGCTCTTGAGGCTGATTCCTTACTTTCTTGTGAGGACACTTAGCAGCATAGTGTCCAACTCTTCCACAGTTAAAGCATTTGAAAGGAAGTTTACCTTTGTATCTTCCTGAGCCTCTATCCAATTTCTTGACAAAATTTGCCTCTTCTTCATCCGAGCATGAGCATATGTCTCCCTCTTCTTCTTTCTTCTTTTCTGTTTTAAAAGTTGCTTCCCTTGTACTTGGCTTCTTCTGTGGGAGCCTCATTTCATAGGCTGTTAGATTTCCAAGTAGCTGGTTCATGGTTAAGGTATCCCAATCAGTTGTTTCTTCTATTTTAGATACCTTTGGATTAAATCTGGATGGAAGAGATCTTAGAATTTTTTGTACAATTACACTTTCTGGTATTTTTTCTCCAAGAGCTTTCATATTGCTAATAATTTCTACAGTTTTTAGGAAGAAACTGGCAATGTCTTCATCATCATTCATTCTTAAGTTCTCAAACTGGGCTCTATAGACTTGAAGTTTGGCAGCCTTCACTTTCTTGTCCCCCTCATGTATGTTCTCAAGAGTATCCCATATTTCTTTGGCAGAGTCTTTGTGCATTACTTTAATAAACTCCACTTCACACAATCCATTCAGGATGGCATTCATGGCTTTTGCATTAGCCACAAACTCTTGTTTTGTTTCTTTCTCTGTATCAGTTGCCTTTGGGGCATATCCTAATTCCACATGAGCCCAGACTTCTATTCCTAGAGACATTATGTATGTCCTCATTCTGATTTTCCAGAAAGCATAATTTTCACCAGTGAAGAAAGGGGCTTTGTTGGTTGAGTATCCTTCTTTACTAGTCATCTTGGGAACCTAGGATCTCCTTTCAGCTATTAGACTGGTACTAAGGAACCTGCTCTGATACCAATTGTTGAACCCTTAGTTAAATTGAGAGGGGGGGGGGTGAATCAGTTTAACACATACATGGACTTTTAAAACTTTCTCTTAAATCTTATTTACACCTTCACTTCATGATCAACTTAATATGTGAACAATCTTTATTAGTGAGCAGCAAGTATCAAACATATTTGTTAATGTAACAACAGTCTTAATATGTGAGCGACAAGTATTAAGCAGATTAGATAAACCACATCAACACATAGACATCATGCACAGAGACACCAGATATAAGTGGAAAACCATAAAGGGAGAAAACCACATCTTATTATTGTTGTGATGCAAAGGCAAGCTCCAACTCCCTCTCACCACTAATTTTCTATAGGCACCAACCTACAGGAGGCTCCTACCTCAATTCTGCAAGCTACAACTTGCAAGGAAGCTCCAACTCCCATCAATTTTCTACAGGCACCAACCTACAGGAGGCTCCAACCTCAGTTAGCTACAACTGACATCTATCAAGCTACAACTTGATAGGGAAGCTCCAACTTCCTCACTCTTCCAAAAGAGAAACAATTGCTGATTTACCTTGGATATCAGCTCTGTCTTGTTCCAATTGCTCTGCTATTCATCTATTCTCATATCTGCCCTGTATCATCTATGCATCTTCTCAGATTATCTATTAGCTTCTCCTTCTTCTCTGCTCAGCTCCTCTTTCTTCTCTGCTTCACTGCTTTATTTCTGCATTATTTTTACTCACTCTTTCTCTCCCTTCTTACTCTCATTTTTGCATATCAAAATGATATTACTTATAGAATTTCTTGATGACTGTTTGTTTTCCTCTAGGAATTCGAAATGGATGGTCATACCCCTTGGTCTTCTGCCTCCTCATTTCTTTATCCAACTCAATTTAAAATCATAATAATATGTATACAATTTCATGCTACAGTGGGATTTTGTCTTTTCCTTAGGATACTTGCCTTTGCATCACAAACAATAAAAATAATTACATCATTTACATTCACATTCTTAATTACATATTTTAATATTACTCAGCTCCTTTTCTGGATTTGGCTTTACTGGATTTGTCTTTTCCTGCTGCTGTTAAGAACCTGTTCTGCATGCTCTTTGTTCACTTTCATCTGCAGATTCCCTGTTTTCTATTCTCGGGCTGCCTGTCTACGTTTTCTGTTCATATATGAGTTAAACATAATGGTTTGAAACTCACATTACATTTTCAGTTCTTCCAACCTCATTCTCTTTTTCATTTTTCACTTAACTGTGTGTAAATGTATCCCAAACTTTCATTGCCCAATAATTTTCCCAATCCGGGCAATCTCCCACTTCTCGTTAATTCCACGCTGGCAAGTTTAATTAAATAAACAAGTCTGGTTTATGTTGGAATGTAATTTCATCTGTCGGATAAGTTGCAGGCGGCAGCACGACGACTGGTTCAGCAGGCGCAGAGGGTTATCGCGGTGGCAGGTTTGAACAGATCAACGGAGTACGGGAGGTCGAACCATTCGACGGTTAATGGGAAGGCACCCCCCGTAGTTGACTGGCCGATCGGGGTTTGACCGTCGATCAACGGCTGTGATTTACTACGGGGCCTCACCCCAATTGATGCGTACGGGCAAATGGTAGCCCCCGTAACCACCAGGTAGTGGTGGCTCCACCATGCACCACCGCCAGCGCGCCACCAATTCACCACCGCAGCGGGAAAATTCACCAATTCTTTGTTAACCACCGGACTCCTTTATTAAGACCATAAAACGTCGAAAACCATAATTAAACCAATTCATTTATATATATGACTCCGCCAGGCCCCACAATTCAGTCAAACGACCAATCCACGGAACGCACCGTACCTAGCTTAATCTTCATGCGCTTTTATTAAACCTCGCGCATCTTCGTTCAATGATCTTCGTCCGATGCTCCTCCGCCAGATCGACGGTTCATATCCATTTCGCTCGGCGTCTTTGGTCAGTGTATAACGCGCGAAATTGCAAGTTAAACGGTGGCTTCCAATACCGCCTATGCCACGTGTCACGAAGTCTATGGAATTGCTGCGATTTCTGAAAAACCACCTTACTTGCAGAAGGAATTGGAAATCGCTTGTGGGAACTTCCGTCAGATTAACTCCTCTCACTGTCCTCCGTTCACCTCCACGTGTAGATTCTCTGTGCTCCAGTTCTGGTTTCTGCTTTTACTCCGGTTCAAGCCCAAGATTTCAATTTTATATATATATATATATATATATATATATATATATTTTTTTTTTTTTTTTTTTTTCTTACTATTATGGTTCTGCCTTTGACTTTGGTCTCTTCTCCACTATGGTTCCGTCCTATTCACGCTGTTCTTCGTATGCATATATAAAACATATATATATATATAATGCATCGATTCAAATGCCCGGAATGTTATGTGTAACGCCCGACTGTATAAAAGCTTCTCTGAATTTATATATATATATACATATTCTTGGAATAACATCTGTGGCTCTGCCTCTGCCACTTCTGTCACTCTGCCTCTACCTCTACTGCTATGAAAACGGCTCTGTCTCTGTATTTGCTTCCTCTGCTTGTCTCCTTTGCTTCATTCATTTGCTTCTTTGTTTGTTATCCTTGCCTTTGTTCTTATAATCGTTTGGTTTCGCATTCACGCTTTCCTTTTGCTATCACGACAAATATTTCCAAGTTTGGGGATCGTTTAGTAAAGAACAAAACCCTGAAACAACGCTATCTTTTCTGCTGATATAAACCATTTTGAACATCCATTTACAGCAGAAATATTTGACAACACAGATCAAAAAGACCTTGAAGTTTTACAATGTGAAAAAGATACAATTCCAAGAGGTCTTACACCATTAGAACAACTTTTTGATTTCAATGATGTAGCCAAAGTACCAAGGATGGAGCCTATAGAAATATACATAGAAGAACATAACATAGGCAGCCCAGTAGAACCCAAAATGATCAAATTGTCTAGCACTCTCCCAGCTGATATTAAACAGCAATACATAGACCTGTTCAAAGAATTTAAAGATGTATTTGCATGGGGATACAAGGATTTAAAATCATATGATACCAGCATCATTCAACACAAAATTCCTCTTAAGGAAAATCATAAACCTTTCAAATAGAAACTCAGAAGGATAAACCCTGTTTTATTGCCTTTAGTTGAGAAAGATATTAAGAAAATGTATGAGGCTGGGATCATAATTCCTATCAAGTATTCAGAATGGGTTTCCAACTTAGTATCTGTTAGGAAAAAGATTGGGGAAATTAGACTCTGCATTGATTTCAAAAATCTAAATAGAGCCTCCCTTAAAAATAACTATCCCTTGCCAAAAATGGATCATACACTTCAAAGGGTGGTTGGGTCTAAAGTAATTTCACTACTGGATGGGTTCTCAGGTTATAATCAGGTTTTAGTACTCCCAAGTGACCAACATAAAATTGCTTTTACTACACCTTGGGTTACATTCATGTATGTCAAAATGCCATTTGGCTTAATGAATGCATGGGCCACCTTCCAAAGGGCCATGTACATAGCCTTCTCAGAAGACATAGGCTATTTTATAATCATTTTCCTTGATGACATTACCGTTCTCTAAAACTGATGAAGAACACTTAATTCATTTGAGAAACGTTTTTGAGAAACGTAGGAAAAATGGCTTATCTTTGAATCCCAAAAAGACACTCTTTGGTCTCCAGGAAGGAAATATTCTTGGCCACATTATTTCTGAAAAGGGAATCACAGTAGACCCTAAAAGGGTTGATGGCATATTGAAGATCAACCATCCTAGAAACTTTAAAGAGTTACAATATTTCCTTGGGAAGATAAATTTTTTAAGGAGATTCATCCCCAACCTTGCCGAGCTATTGAGAGATATCACAAGCATGCTTAGGAAAGAGGTAGGTGTTAAATGGACAATACAGGCTAAATAATCATTTAAACTGGTAAAACAAGCTTTCACTCAAACACCAGTTCTTATTAGTCCTGATTTCACCAAAGATTTTTATATCTTTTCCTTTGCATCCAAACACACTATAGCTACAGTATTACTGCAAAAGAATGACATGGGCCATGAAAAACCTATATCCTTTTTTAGTAGGGCTTTGAGAGATGCTCCACTCAAGTATAATATCATGGAGAAACAAGCCTTAGCATTGATAAAATAATTGAAAGACTTTAGATTCTACATTTTTCATTCTCACATCATTGGTTTTGCCCCACACACAGTTGTCAAGGATATTCTAAGTCAAGACCCTGATGGTAAAAGGGAAAAATGGATTTCTATTATACTTGAATATGACTTAGAAATCAGGCCTACCAAACTAATCAAAGGGCAGGGATTAGCAAAACTCATGGCTGAGTCAAACTTCCAAGCACTTGATATGAATAAGGTCGATGTCTTAGAAGAAATAGAGGAATTCACAGCTCCATTCATTGAAGAAGCATTTGTGAATTCACCTTGGTATGCTGACATCATATATGTGTTTCTTTATCTAAATGCTACTCCTTCTTTGTCCAAAACTAAAGCTAGATTTTTGAAATAGAAGGCTTTAAATTATTGCATATTAGATGGGGTTTTATATTGGAAAAATGCTGTTGGAATATTGCTTAAGTGTCTGCTTGAGGTTGATGTAGGAAAAATCATGCATGAACTACATGAAGGAGAATGTGGAGGACATCTGTACTGGAAGACCACAACAAATAAAGTCCCCAGATCTGGTTACTATTGGCCCACCCTTTTCCTAGATACTTAGAAACTTGTCATGTCTTGCCATAAGTGTCAAATTTTTGATGGCAAAAGAAAATTCCTACCCTTACCCTTACATCCCATCAGTGTTGAGGCTCCCTTTCAACAATGGGGCTTCGACTTCATTAGGGAAATTCACCCTTCATCGTCAGCCCAACATAAATGGATCCTCATTGCCACTGATTATTTTACCAAATGGATAGAAGCCATACCCTCTAGAAATGCTACTGACTTTGTCATTATCAAGTTCCTTGAAACCAACATACTATCCAGATTTGGTTGTCCAAGAAAAATTATCATAGACAATGCTGCTGCCTTCAAATCCAAGAAAATGGTTGACTTTTTCTATAAATATCATGTCACGTTGGGTCATTCCACTACCTGCTATCCCCAAGGAAATGGATTAGATGTATCCTCTAACAAAATCCTTGTCAATATTATCAAAAAATTGTTGGAGCAGAATCATAAATCATGGCATAGTAAGCTTGTTCATGCTTTGTGGGCTGATAGATTAACCACCAAAACGTCAATAAACATGTCCCCCTATCAGCTGGTTTATGGCATGGATGCAATCTTCCCAACCTCACTAGGAGTTCCAGTCATGAAACTCCTCCAAGAAGTACAATTTGAGGAAAATGATATGCAGAGAAGGATAAATCAGATCATTCATTTATAGCAGACTAGAGAGGAAGTGTACAGCAGAACACAAATAGTACAAGAATGTATCAAGAAATTATTTGACAAGAGGACTAAAGAAAATGATTTCCAAATTGGAAATGTAGTTCTAAAGTGGGATTCTAGAAGAGAATAAAAGGGAAAACATGGAAAATTTGAAAATTTGTGGAAAGGGCCCTACATTATTCATTCTATCAGGGGTCATAATGCATTCTTTCTGCAAGAGATGAATGGAGAAGATCTATTTGGAGGTCCTGTCAATGGCAGGATGCTCAAGCACTATTTCTGCCAAGAGTCCTAAATTTCAGAGCTTTTATTTTTCCACTATATATAACATTGTTTTTAAATTTGAAAAAGGAAAAACACAAAAACAACAGAAAAAAGAAAAGAGGGCAGATTCAAAAAAGGGTACAGCCCCATACCCAAAAAGAAATTTTTTTGAAAGTGAGCAAATCTAAATGCCACTGCTGATTTGAAAATAACATATTGTTCAGTCATCTAGCCTAATCATGGCTGAACATACTTTAAATTTATGTTGATAAGTTAGTAGAAGCACAGATTTATAAAGATTTTTTTCAGACTTGGCTTATCAGTGAAATAGATTAGGATAGAAAGGAAATGGTTCTAAAAAGCTCAAAATCTGAACCAAGAAAAGAAAAAAGACGACCCTAAATAGATCAAAATCAGAGATGGAAAAAAGACTTGAAGGATATTTATAAATTTCAAATCTTAAAACCTTCATCATTTTGTTTTATTGTTCTACAAATAAAGTCTATGTGCAGCTTGTACATACAGCCATAGATATCATAGCAAATCAGACAGTCTAATCCTGATTTGACTGTGTCTAAATTTCCTGTTTTAGAAACAGAAATATAATCTGTCAAATAGCTTAATCTTGACAGGTAGTAGCTAGGTAGAAAATAAAGATTTCAACAGTTTAATCTAAACTCTTGGAAGAGATAAGGATAGGATTAGATAGTTTATTTCTGTTTTCAAAAATGAAATGTCAAAGAGTTTGCTAGTTCAAATGCACTCAAAGAAATTAGAAAAAATGCTAGAACAAGTAAGATTAGGTAGGTAGAGATGTTGCTTTGAAGAAATTAGATGTTGCAGATTGATAAAAGTTGTCCCTCTTAGAAAAAGATCAGCAAGAAAAGAAGAAATTTGCCCAATGGATGAGGCACTGGTCTACTGAAACTCAAAGATTCCTGAGGTTCTGGACACCTAAAAAGACATATGTCCTCCCGAAATGGAGCCACTATTAGTCATCCATAATTTTGACTTTATCCAAAGAAGACTAAATATAACAAACCCAGATTTCTAGAACAAAATTGCAAGAACATGATAAGTTCTAGAAATCTCACCGCCTTCATCATTTTAAGTCCTTTAGTCCACTGAAATCCCCATCCATTTTCCTAAAAATATTATCTTACTGTTCCTTAAAGAGCCATTCCTTTTCCTTATTCAGAATACTTGAGAAACACTACTAAACAAAAAGAGACTGTATGTAGGCCATTTTTTCCATCATTTACTAAGCCTATTTCACTCATTTTTGCCCATTTTTCGTCCTTCATTTTCCTCTGAATTCCTTCAAAATCACTTTTTAACTCATAAACAATCATTGTTATGGTTTAAAATTCCCCATTTTACATATCGGAATCCACCAAAATGATCAGAAACCCCTCTGTTTGGTATAAAAAGACAGTCTTTTACAAATAAGAGTTTAATCCCCTGAGGGCTTAGATCTTTCGCCCATATGTCCGAGCGCTCGTGACCAGGCGCTAGACCCATCGCATCGCGCATTCCCATCGCATCGGCCTTCCCCTATAAAATCCGCTTTTTCTTCGGAAATTTCTCCCCGCCGATGCGATAAGCCCCCTCCTCCTCTGCCCTTGGTCACATGCCCCTCCACATGACCATGTCCTAGGCCTAACCTTGGCCCTCATCGCATCGCTCCATCGGCTTATCCCTTCCCCTTTTTTATTTTCCCCTCCGCGGCGATATGCCAATGTGATAAGCACTTTTCTCCTTAGCCCCTGGTCGTTTCTTCTCAATCGGACCACTGCTTGCGCCTTTCCTTAAGCCCTCTCCCCTTTTCTTTCTCCCCGCCTTCCTACCCCACGGAGCAATCTCCATTGCCAAAACCCGACCATCTGACGGTCATCGCTTGCCCGTTCCATCCCCTGCTCACCCGACACATTCTTTGTTTCGCCTTCAGCATCAAACCCGCACCGTAGATCTTATAGATCTAACGGTTCTCATTAATTCCGATGACCCAACTCCGTCGGGGTCTACCATCCACCACACACAGCGCCCGCCATATCAAACGCTGACACCTGGCTCCCACTTCCATTTCCGCCCGAGCAACTTTTTCATCGCGCTCGTTCTGCACCGTCGAATCTGTTCCTTCCCATCCGACGGCTCATAAACAATATCGCGCAATTTTCGCTCCCCGAGGTTTAACAGCTAAAAATTACACGATACCGGTGGTTTCGATGCAGATAGATGTCACGCAACGTATGGAATCATGTTCATTTGCGATAATACCGCTTACTGCCTTTTGGCAGCACGAAAACCACCGGAGGTTTTTCCATTACCGCCCATCCTCATTTTTTCGCGCCAATGAACTTTTAAACCCTATTTTCAAAGGTTTTCGCCTCTCTGCCTGCATATCCGTTTCTGCCCAGCTCCTCCGCCCCCACGCAGCCTCTGAAAGCAATAGAGCCTCCACTACAGGATTTATTAAAATTTTTTGTTTGTTTTGCAGGGTTCAATGGAAGTTTTTAAGGTCAAAAGGCCCTCTCAGGATTTAATTAAGGAGCGGGACAGAGGATCACTACCTCTAAAGCCCAAAGTAACTGCACAATCACCAAAAGTGAGTGTTCGGGGGTTATTTCTGCGGTTTGAAAGGTGTTGGTTATGCAAATGAGACCCTCAGCACGCCAAAGACACCTGCACACGACAAAAGCAAAGAAAGAACCCTAAAGAAGAAGTTTAAAGGCTGAAGAATTAGAGGTTAAAGGCTTAAAGCACAATCAAAGCCTCAAAACAGATTTTTAGAGCCTAAACATGGTTTTAAAAAGTTTAGAGGACAGAAGGCTTAAAAGATCCTTAAAACGCATAAAGGATAATGATAAAGGCTTCAGGCAAAATTAAAACCTTAAAGCAGAAGATTAAAGCCTAAACAGAATTATGAAGTTAAAAAACAAATAAACAAAGGTTTCAAACAAAACAAATAAAGTGTTAAAAGACAGTGAAAGGCAGTTTTAATAAATAAAATAGAGAAAAGATAGGCTTGAAAATAGCCTCGAATGTATCAAAGGAGCAGATATTCACCTAATAACTCAAAAAGACATCTTTTACTTATTTTATGTTTCAAAGGGAAAATTGGCAGTTATTACACAAAAGAAGATATTATAAATTGTTAGATAGTTATTGTAAAAGGCAGCAAGGAGCCTCAAAGTCAATCTTTTCAGCTGTTTTCATCCTAAGGAAATAGAGACAAATTTAATACACAGAGGAGTAGTTATGAAACAATCCTACCTTATGCCTTGCATGGTTTTAAAGGATAGGAGTGCATTTACTGTGTCATTAATGACATTCTAAACCCTAGATGTTTCCACCTCCTCATTTGCAGCATAAATACTGCATCTGAACTCATTGTATAGGGGGCATTTTGATAACTCTTTGAAGTAATATATAGTTTTGCTAAGATTGAAAAGAAATTGAGGTACTGTAACCTGTGGATGTTTTGACCTGTTTGTGGATGGAGAAATCTCTGTCATTGGATCCCTGAGCTTGGCTATTGGTGAAGTATTCTAAACTGTTAATGTTTTTTCCTATTTTCCATTCTGTTTTCATTAGCTCTTGTGCACAGTAGAGTAAAATTTTTAGGCTAAGAAATGTCTCCTGGAAGCACCTTAGACCTGTTTACTCTTCACTGTCTTTATGTTTTCATCTGCTGAATGTTTGATTGAGTAGTTTAAACTTCTTTTCAACCTCTAAGCTTGTTTATTTCAGAAGTAATTCAATACAGTCGGCCTCAATATGGTTTATGGTTTTCCCTGCTCCTTGTTGACACTTTAAAAACTATTTCTGAAGTCTCCTTTCAAAGTACCATTGTCCAAAGTTTTCCAAAGAGGTCTGTTTTGATCATACCCTTTGTACTTGCTCAAATAATTGTTTTGAAAGTTTTTATAATTGCAGTCCTAGATGTCTAGGAGTTCCCTCTTCTATGAATGCAGTTATTTGTTTATCTTGAATGTTTTCTTATCCTTGAAAGTGAAATCTTTGATGAAATAGAGCGTTCCTTGACTATTAGATTTCATTTTGAAAGTTTGTCCTGAAATTATTATTTACTGGAGTGTGATTTGTAGAATTCATGGTTAGCCCTGTCTATAAAATACTTCTTCATGTTCAAATGATGTTTTAAGTCCCTTTGTTGAGAAGTACATATAATTAAGGATTCTTAATTTCCCTTAGTTCTGCTTTTCATTCTAAACCCTTAATGTTCATTTCATTTCACCTGAAAGAATTTTTTAATCCAACAACTAAGTTAGATTTGCCCTTTGATACCCCTGATTCATCTACAAACTTGTTACAAAATTCCACTTGACTCCATTGCCCAATGACTTAGAGATTTCTCTTTCCTATCTATGTTGCCTAGATCATCATGTCCCACAAAAAAAATCAAACAAACTCAAGCTTAATAACTAGCCTAAAAATCAACCCTTTACAAGCACACAAGTCATATCTTTGCAAACATATTGAGAGATCCCTCTCTGAGACTAGGAGGGCTAGATCCTAGAGCTCTAAAGACTGGTTTACATGTTTCCTTGTCATTTGGTTTACCAATCGGCCAAATCACAGGATCCCAACATTACCTTTCATTTTTCCAAAAAAACCCAAAGTCCAGCGTTTCATTTCTTTCAAAACCCCTTTTTAACTATTAAAATTCAATTTTTATAGTTAAAAAGCAGCTCTGCACACCCACTAACAACCATATCATATTATACCTTTTTTACCTTACCTTCTATCGCATATTAAAACCTTATACATGTAACCATTGTGGAATCCTACAAACTTTCTGATATGCGATATTGTTGTGACCCATCATTTCTTTTTGATTTGCTTCATAACATTCGAAATGTTTTAGAAAAATCATTTATATTATGATTCGAACGAATTTTACCATATTCATTGACTTAACAAAGTTTTCACTTATCTGCTTTTAAAATTCGTTTAATGGGCCCCACCTACCTTTTCGCATCACATTTTTGCAAAGTTCACTTACCACATTCACTTCCGCTTCCTCATTTCCCCGATTGCGATATTGAGTGGGACCCTTTCCTGCCACGTCATCGTCGCTAATCACATATCACAACAATCCTCGCCACATTCATTTTCCACTCCACAAATCTTCCGATGTGATACTAAAGGGACCCACCTTTCCCTGCCACGTCACCCTTTCCCCATCGCACATCGCAAGCTCTGGAGGATAGGCACTTGGGATCATGTTATAAACACTGAAGTGTGATGTGCGATATTGGTGGGACCCAATTGCATATCGCAATTCGCAAGTTCAGGAGGATAGGCGCTCAGGAATCTGTCATAAATGTTGAAATTCAATTGCAATTTCCACCCGTTGTTACACCTTGTGATCTTCCCTGCCCTTTGATCCACGGTTCTCATGCCTTTTTAGCCCCCCTTCTCCATTCTACTTTTAACATCGCGGGGGTGTCTGAAAAGCTGTTTTCTCCGTCGCTCCTCTTGCTACGTGTCCTCCTCTCAGCACTTCACACCCCCCTTAGTCCAAACCTCCTTGCCATGTCATCACCCCCATCACAAATCGCATTCCCTCCCGCTTGTGTCTTATGCTTAAACGTTTATGACCCCGATCTACGATTGCGATATATGTATAAAAGGTTTTATCCTCCCACTCGTCATTTATTTAATAATCTCTCCCGCTAATAAAATGAAACCCCGCTATCTCTTTCAATCCGCCTCCATAACCTGTTTAACCTCTATATTTCTCGCTCCTCTTTTATTTCTCCTGCTGGCCCACAATTCAACGTGTCTCCTTCACATATCTTTCACATGCCCAGTCCTTTTGTTTGGAACCTATCTATATGGGTTTTTCCACTCCAATATTATTTCCATGTTTAATTCGAGACCCTATCATAACAAGAAACCAAAGGAAAGGAAGAGCTCTAGAGTTTCTCTGAAACAAATTTCTAGCATTACTCTCAGCACTAGCACGTTTCCACAAGCCATCATGCAACATTCAAAGAACAGTCACATGTCACTTTCACTGTTGTTTACACTTTTTGTGGAGTTGGTTGCACCAGAATAGAAGAGGAGTCTTCCCATAGACTGCCACATCATACAACCACTTCGAATTGTTAGCCTTGATGTTGTTTATTTTGATTATGTCATAGCACTTTGTATTAAAGTTTTAGGATAAGCCTTATCTCTTGCACGAGATCATAATAACTTTTGGGAACAGGTTTACTCCTTTTGTGGAGATGGAAGTTTTATATTTTTGTATATATGTGACAAACTGTTATGTAAAAAAGGTTTGTGGTTTTAGAATCTTGCCTCATATGATCAGTACTCTTTTCAATGTATAAAATTGAAAGAAACTTAGGAGGAATTATTATCAATCTGGTGTGTGTATTGTTAATTTTCACTTGTGTTTCCATATCTTATTATCTTCAGTGGCAGTTTGCAATCCCTCATGTCATTATGTGTTTTTATCAGTCTCTTGACATGTTCATGTGTTTTATCAATTTTTATTAGTCTCACACAGTGAGCTTTCTTGACGAAATATACATGATGACAGTGTAAAGAGCATCACTTATAATAGTTATCTTCCATGATATTTCAATGAGAATATTGTAAGTCTAGAAATATATTTCTCTTGTTGAAATATTGACAAATTGCTACTTGTGTTTTTTTCTACCAAAAGCAGTGGATTTCTGCCTTGCAGACCCACAGTTTCTTCTTCCATTTCACATTATCTTCCCCTCATAGACTACAAACTCACACTTTTGCTACCACATCAGACCCGATACCCTCATTAGTAGAACAATGGATTTGATTGAAATCTCTTTTCAGTGAATGGGAGTTTAAAACACCTACCAATCTTATAAACCAAATCATTAAATTGCCTTAGATTTTAGGATGTGTCTGATCAGGCACTTGAAGCAGTCCAAGTGTTGATTCCAACGCTAACATACATGATGAACCATACTCAAAAACATACCTAATAGAAACTTAAAAATGAACCAGACTTGTTTTTTCATGGTTTTGCACATTGACCAATGATACATAACCCTTCGAACCCTATATGACTTTATATGAACATATGACCTAATGAAATTCTCATAAGCACATACTCTCTCAAGCCTTGTCTTATCTTTATGGAACCTCTATGAAAAACTTGTAATGATGGCAGACGGTGACTCTTTAGACTATGACAACAACAAATCATAGGCTAAAATGTTGTACCAATCTCAAAATGAATGAAAGAGACAAATACATTTGATCTCTAAACCTAGGACCCTAACATTGGCTGCAATGGGGATGGAAAACTCCTAGTGAGGTGCCAAGAACACCGCAGACTAGTCGGCGGACCATTGGGAAATGTAGTCAACATAAAAAAACTCAAAATCAACTGACTGATTGAAAATTAACTAACTGACTGACTAACTTACATATGGCGGCAAATCACCGAAACCTCAGGGACTTCTCCTCGGGCTTCAAGTTCAAATGATAACTACCCTAACTTGCATTACTTAAAGTAAAATGGTATGTACAATGGAGTGTTGGATTAGTTGAATTTCAAGTGATAAAATTTTAGTAACCTGCCATTGACAGGCCCTCCTCCAAGTTGTTCATCTGTTAGATCTTCGAAGCAAATAGAAAAATTTTCCGCGGAAAGCATCAATTTGAAAGGCGCCTTACACAAATTCTCAAACTTCTCGTGCTTTACTTTCTCCTCATTCTTGTCATCCCATTTTAATACTAAGTCTCCATTATGAAAATCATTTGCCTTAGTCCTCCTGTCATAAATTTTCTTAATCTAATCTTGTATCACCTGAGTATTTCTGAAAACTTCTTCCCTAGTCTGTTGTAATTGGATCATTTGAATGACTCTTCTTTGTACATCATTGGGTTCTACTTCAGCCTCCTGTAGCAATTTCATCATCAGAACTCCTAATGAAGAAGGAAAAACAACATATTTTCCATAAACTAATTGAAAAGGGAACATGCCTATTAATTTCTTAGTGCTTACCTGGTCAGCCCACAATGCATTCACCAGCTTCTTATGCCAACTCATTTTGTTTTCTTGCAACATATTTTTTATTATGTTGACCAAAATTTTGTTGGAAGACTCAGCCAAGCCATTACCCTTGGGATAAAAAGTTGTTGAGTGACCAAGGGTAATGTTATACTTGTGACAAAAATCCACCATTTTTCTTAATTTAAAATCAACAGCGTTGTCTGTAATTATTTTCTGAGGGAAAATTAATCTAGACAAGATATTTATTTCTAAAAACTGAATAATAACCATATCTCTAGCATGTATAGTTGGGACTACGTCAATCCACTTGGTGAAATAATCAATCGTTGTCAAGATCCACTTATGTTGTCCAGATAAGGCCAGGTGAATTTCACCTATGAAATCAAGTCCAAACTGCTAAAATGGTTACTCAACCGCAATAGGTTTCAGGGGAAGTGGGAGAAGTTCCTTCCTTCCTTCAAAAATATGACATTCATGACAGCTGGCAACCTTTTTATATACATCAGTGGACAACGTTGGCCAGTAAGAACCAACCCTTAAGATATTTTTTGTAGTGGTCTTCCAAAACAAGTGTCCACCACAGTCCCCTTTATGAATCTCCTGTATGGTTTTCGCACTTCATCTCCAAGTAAACAGTTTAGCAACATACCACCGAGATCTTTCCAATACAATAATTGATCTATGATACAAAACTTGACATCTTTCAATTTAAGGAATCGAGCTTTAGTCTTAGTCAAACCTGGAGGTGCTTGCAAATGTTGCAACACATACAAAAGGTTTGCATACCATGGAGAAACAACAAATTTTTCTGATACTTGTTGAACTAACCTTGAATCATCCTCTTTCGACAGAGCATCCAAAAAAACAATCTAAATTGCATGCATATTTGATTTTCCATCATCTTCGTCAGTACTTTCCCTTTAATTAACTTTGTGGGTTTAATTTCTACATTATATTCAAGTATCGAAGCAATCTACTTGCCTCTCCTACCTTTCTGATCATTTTGAGTAAGAATATCCTTCACATCAGAACTTGGTACATAGGCCATGATGTGTGAATGCAGAATGTACACCCAGAAATCCTTTAAAGGCTTTCACCAAGGCAAAGGCATGCTTTTCCATAATGTTGTATTTGAGAGCAACAACTTTGAGAGTCATGTTGAAGAATGCTATTGGCTGCTCTACACCTTGTTGGTTCTTTGCATTATGACTGTTGTTACACTATGCTCCGAAGCAAATAAAAAAATGATTAAATCTTGAGTGTAATCTGGACTGATAAGAAAAGGAGCATGGGATAAGGCATATTTTACCTCTGAAATATTTTCTGGTTTCTTCAGTCCACCTAACCTTGCTGTATTTTTTCAACATGTTTGTAATTTCTCTTTAAATCTCTCATAAGTTGGGGATGAATCTACTTAAAAAGTTTATCCTGCCAATAAAGGACTAAACTTTCTTATTTTTTCTTGGAATTTCCATCTTCTAAATTTCCTCTATTCTGCTAGGATCTATTCTAATGCCATATTTAGAAATTATATGTCCTAACAGTTTTCCTTCTTCCAGCCCAAACAAAGACATCTTAGGATTCATAGAGATGCCATATTTTCTGCATTTTTTCAAATACTTCCCTTATGTGATGCAAATGATCCTCATCAGACTATGAATAGACATTGATGTCATCAAGATATATTACCAAAAAATTGTCCTTCTCTTCTGCAAAATCTATATCCATAGTTGACTAAAATATAGCTCCCACATTCATTAAACCTAAAGTCATTTTGGTGTACTTGAAGGTACCCCATAGTGTGGTAAATGCAGTTTTATTATGATCTTCCGGATAAGCAAGAATTTGGTTGTATCCCGAAAAACCATCCAGCAACGACATCCTCCTTGAACCTACCACCTTTTAAAGAATATGATCCATCTTGGGCAAAGGATAATTGTCCTTAAGAGATACCTTGTTCAAATTTCTAAAATCTACACGTAGCCTGATTTCTCCCGTCTTCTTTATAACTGGTACTAAGTTAGACAGCCACCTAGAAAATATAAGAGGTACTACAATTCCAACATCAAATAACTTTATTACCTCCTTTTCAATCAAAGGCAGCAAAATAGGATTTGTCCTTCGTAGCTTCTGCTTGAATTGCTTTTGGTCCTCTTTGATTGGGATAGTATGTTAGATTATACTCTTGTCATATACCTTCAAATCCTCGTATCCCTAGGAAAAACCATCATAGAATTCTCTTAGAAGATCCAAATATTTCTGCTTCATTTATGGGCTTAGAGTTTTGGACAACTTGACCATTTTGGGTTTATCTTTTGTGCCTATTTTACACTCATCTACTCTTGTCTCAGTGGGCATCAAATTTGGCCTTTTAGATACATCATTTTGGTCAAAAATTTCTTCAAGTGGTACTAGCCCTCTTGGAATGACATTATCCTTTAACTGCATCACCTTCAAATTTTCCACATGTTATTTGACCTAATTTATAAAATTTTATTTTCATCCTTTTCCCATCCCTTTTTATCATCAATCTGCATCTTAGCAAATTCTTCCTTCATTAACAGAAAATTTTCCAGCTGCTTATCCTTCTCAAAGACCTGCCAATACTTCATATTATCCGGGATAGTGGGCCTATACTTGACTTCAATTTCATATTTTTCGTTAGTGATAATTGGAGTTTCAAAATAAAAAACAAATGCAGCTAAGGCATCTACAACAACATTCTGTCTTCTAGGAATGACTAACAAATTCTACTCATAAAAAAATTCCAAACAGTCTAGGACAACATTACGGTAAGCACGCATTCGAGTGTGTTTTGTCTGGTACTCACCCTTGATTTTCTTGATAATTAATTTTGAATATCCATAAATTGTTATCCTTTTAGCCCCTGACTTCTTCAAGAAATGCAAACCCAAGAGGAGTGCCTCATACTCGGCTACATTGTTGGTAAAATCAAAATCCAACTTGTAGGAACACATCTTGGTCTTTCCAATTAATGGGTTGATTATCCACATGCCTACACCAAAACCTTCTTTGCTTGTTGCACCATCAAAATACATACTCCAAATGTGTTGTTCCCCTTCTTCTTCACCCACTTTGGCCTCCAACTCTTTGACTTTCTTATCATTTGTTTTGTTGTCATGTTTCTTGTCTTCTTCTTCCTTCAGTTCTGATATAATAGTTTAACGCGTCCTCTCCTCTTCGGGGCATCCCGTGCTGAACAAAATCAAAGAATATAAATCAGATTGTACTGCATAAATAGGGTGATTAGTAGGCTTATCCTTATTGTTGATCATGTATTGCATCAATGGTTCCCAATAAAGTCTCCTAGTTTGGCCACCAAAAACTGAAACAATGATGTATGACATGTCGGTCTGCACCACCCCTTGCAATTTCGCTATCCATGACCTACATAAGAGCATTCCAAACTTAGGAGGTATGTCTGCCATTATAATATCCATTACCATGCTCTTGGAAGGAATTTGAGTTAGGGAAAATGCTAGGTCCTTTATCAGTCCCAAACACTTCACTTTGCTAGAATCAAAAGAATACAATTATCTGTATGACCTAGTGATATCAATCCCAAGCCTTTCCATGGATACCTTTGCCATCAAGTTATGGTAAGCCCCCGAGTCCAACATATCATTGTGCAGAATTTGATCATGTACATTTAGGCTCACATAGAAAGGAGGAACTTCACCATCCTGACTTTTGTCATCAATCTTTGATCCAAAAAAGATGGCGGGACGATCATCAATTATATTGATAGTATCAAAAATTTTCCCAATCTTCAAAGCTTTTAGAATCTGTACTCTATATTGATCATTCTTCAGCAACTCACCTAGAGGAATATAAATTTTTATTTTCGCAAGTTCGATCTCAAAATTGAAAGGATTCTACATTTTATCCACCTCCTTTGGAGTTGGATCTTTCTCGTCCACATTGTCTCTAGTAGAAACATATTTCCTTTGAAGGATGTTGATTGGTGCATCTTTTTCCTGATCGTTGGTACTTTTTACATCCTTCCTTTGACTATTGGTTGCTACATCTTTCTTTGCATTGTTGGTTACTGTATCCTTCTTTGCAATACTATTCCCAACATTTCTGCTCCTTAAATTATATTGCCTTTGTACATGCATGATGTCATTTTGGTAACACTTTTTATACTCTTCAGATTCAACCATCATGATATCATCTTAAGACTGAGAAACAACAATTCCTATTCTTTTGTCACGATATTTTCAAACTGTTCTTGCTCTTGGTCTTCCTTATTCAAATAAACATTTTGTTTCCTATCTCCGAAAAAATGGATTTTATATTCAAGTGCTTGTTCATCTTCCTCATCTTGATCTTATGCATAATTCTATTGGAAAAGGAGTCTAACCTGTTGTTTATATTGTTCTGGACCCTTTTGTTCCCTTTGCTTAATCTGGATTTGTGGCTAGCTCCTCAAGTTGGGATTTTGAATCTGTGGACCTCCTTGGTGTTCTCTAGCAAAAAACCTATCAGACAATGTTATCTTCTCCATCATTTTCTCCATGGTCTTGACTAAGGTATCCAACTTTGCATCAGATGAGGTAGAAAGTTCTTATTTTATAGTTACTCTCCTTTCTGATTTCATCTTAGACTTCTTAACCATAAGATTTTCCTCCACAATGAATGCATTGTTCTCCATGTCTTCAAGTGTTGTAGGGTTCCTTTCTCTAAGTTGGTAAGCCATATTTGGATCTAAACCATCGAGATAGTGGAGTAAAACTAACCCGGGAGGGGGTTTTATATATGTTGGAATGGAGTTGTATACCTTATTGAACCTTGTTGAAAAGTCTTGAACGGATTCACTGGGCTATCTTTTAAAACTATCATATTCAAAAAGTATCTACAAATGATTCTTTTTATCACCCCATCTTGCAATGAAAGCATCCTCAAGTTATTGGTAAGTAGCAAATGTTCTGGCTCTAACACTTCAAAACCATTTTCTCACTTCCCCAAAGAAGCTCTATGAAAACAACCTCATCTTCACATCCTCGTGATCAACCTCTTAAAGATCCACAAAATCATTGACTTTATCTACATGTTGTTTGGCAATAATTTCACTAGTGCCATCATATTGAGGGAGTCTTTAACCATAATTCTGAGGCAATTCATGTAACTGAGTAGGTAAAATAAAATGGGCATGCCTAGCTACCATGGTTGATGTCTGAGTGGATGATGAGTTTCTTGTAGTGACAATTGGTATAGATGTAAGAGAGGGCAGAAAAACAGTTTTTTGAGTGGTAATTATCCTAGGTGGTGCATAAATTGTAGATGATATAGGATTTGAGCTGACAGGTGAGCTTGTAGAAACTATAAAGGAAGAGGCAGTAGATGTAGGTACAACAAATGAAGTAAAAGATACATATGAGATAGGAGTTGTATGCGGAAAATGGTTGCCTTTTTAGCAATTTGATGCAACTTATTTACTAGACCCTCAAGCTTTTGAAACTAAAAAAAAAAAAAAAAATTATGTAAACCTCACTAATATTATACTTTAAATGTGAGATATAGGGTCTCATCATTGATTCATTTATGACAATTTCAGAAACAAAAGGCTCAGACTTTGTCCTGAACAGAGAGTTTTAAAAAGGAAAATCAAACTCAAGATCTTCAATTGTGAACAAAACTTTAGGCAGAGAGTAATACCTTCCAAATGGAATATTACTGCCTTGAATTTATTAGGATTCTCTCTTTTTCCGAAGCAAATTTTCAAGACTGTTTACAATTTCGGGAGGGTTTGGATCGGGATTTTTCCTAGTATATCTCCGTGAAGCCAGATTTTCTCACACAACTTCACAAGCAACAGATCACAACAAAATTTCAAGGTAATTTTCATCCTATTGATGCCTAGCAACCTATCACACATAGGGCTGTGATATAGTTCTCAAAATGATACATCTTCCCATGTAAAATTTGACTCTCGTTCCCCCGCAACGACGCCAGAATGTTAGCACCATGTAATTGAACCTTTGGTCTGAGAAAAGGTTTACAGGGGTAACCACAAAACTCTTTTGGCAAGAAACTAGCCTTTTCTAACCAAAGGGGGCTCCCTCACTCAAAAAATGTCCAAATGTAAGAAAAAATAAAGCTCAAGGACACCTGACAGAGACCAGATCTGAAAAGGTAAATGGGATTTAATGATGGTGTTTGGTAGAGTTCAGAGGGAGGACCATTGGGAATGAAACTATAATTCATATTTTTACATAAAAATATCATCGCTTACATGTGACACTTATTAAAACAGAGGTAAGGCAGGTATAATTTCAAGTTGCAACATTTGTCATAACATAGTGAGTGAGTTTTAGAAGAAACAATAAAATACACAAAGATATCTACTCACATGCAGCAGAGCATTGAATAAATTTTGCAACATATATTTCTCACCAAATATCAAGAGAATGCAGAAATGGAGAACCTAACTGAGGGTGAATTCCATCATAATTCAGAAAGAAAAACAATCATCAAGAGCATCAACATACATCAATCTTGAAAAAAAAAATTAGCACCAATTAGAAATGAAAATTTAACAAATACATGGATACAAACATTATACATAAGAAGGGGCACAAAACTTGAAAACCATACCACATGAATCTCTAGAAATGCTTCAAAACTCTGCACTGATAATTTTATTTTAGCAAAAACATAACACATACACAAGGACTTCTCCCAAATTTGAACCCTTTCTCCATGTTCTATTCAATTTAAATACATTTTGGAAAAGTGAAAAAACATAACTAGATACAATGTAACTGCTATCCATTAAGTGGATCGAAACCAACTGAAATTAGAAACATCAAGTTTTAAAAGATAAAATTAAGATAAAGCTAATAATAAAATTGCAACATCATTTTTGATAGAAATCACTCTTATCTTATCTACTTATTTGATCCCTATCCATTATTTTCTACCCATATCACCAACATCAAAATAGCAAGGTCTGAAATTGACTCAAAAGACAAAAAAGACTGAATGATGAGTTGTGCAGCGATTGCACAGTAGGATCCAGCTCAACATATACACTGGCTGCATTGACTGAAACCAAGTTGTTGAGGATGATGACAAGGTTGTTGAGTTGGAGTAGGACCTGTTTGATGTCTCCTTCCATGCATGCGAACCTCAGAACTGCCCAGTCAACACTTGCGCAGTAAAATTTTAAATTTTTAAGTTTGACTATGTTTTCCCGCTAAAAAAAACAATGTCTAGCCGTTCATCCCATGTACCTTATGACCCACAACATGGATCAAAATACCAAAATCCTCCATAGTTTTCCTAAAAAAAAAGGTAATACTTGATAACTGCAATATGAGACTAGCTACACAAATTCATCTTTCTGCAAATGAGACAGAAAATGTGAACAAAATGAGAGACCTGAACTACCTTCTTCCCTTTTTGTTGGATGAAGGCTTGGTCTCTTTGTAGGGGTTATCTTTATTTCCTTAGCTAGTCGTATTATTGTAGGAAAATTATTGGGTGACTATTTGATCTTCTTTAACTATCTCCTGGCCCTTGCCAACTTCTGCTTCATTACCCTCCATCTTCTCCTCAAGATCAGGTTTCTTGTATAATGACTCTTCACCTGTTTGTGCAGGGGAAGAGTCCATTTCAAAACCACCTATGCTCTCTTGAGTGTATTAGTAGCTTATGCTACTTGAGTGTTAGCTTCCATAATGGTATCTCTAATATCCTTCTTGAAATATTCATTATCCTCTGTTGTTTGTAGAAATCGTTGTTGGAAATATTCAATTTCCTCAAAAAACCATTAGTACTCTTTCCACTAGTAAAATTATGGTTTCTTTGTTGACATGAAAGTCTCCCTCGTCTGCTCTTTCAACCTAGTTGTTGACATTTTCATGGTATTTTTTGCATCATGGGTTCCCTTAACTCCTCATCAATCACTTGTTTTCATTTTTCCTGAGTTGTGAGTCTAGGAGGCTTCTTAGACATGTCACTTTCTTTTTGTTGAGCCAATTTTGTTGTTTTGTGCCTAAGCTCCTTGTTGTCTTTCTGCAAATAAGAAATTGTAAGATTATCCTTGGCAAGGTTGTCCTATAATTTTGTGATTTCAAGATATTTTTCCTCCATATGAATATCTTGTTCCTCCCCTGTATCTTGTCTTGGCACATCTCCTGAGAAATCAATGATCTGTTAAGGAGTTAGCTCCTCATTTAACTGCTTTGTAGAAGATCTAGTTCTCGGCCTATGTAGAAATTGTGTTTCTTCCCGTACCATTTGGATATTTCCTTTTCCTTTATTAGATGATTTGTTATCCTTCACTGATTCTATCACTACCTTGTCAGCCTTGGGATCTTCCTCATGTGTTTACATTAGAGAAATGTCTCCATCGGCCAAAAAACATGTAGTTTATAAAAAAAACTATCCCAATACATATTTCTTTTCTCTATCTAATGTAAAACGAAAACTTTGATCAATGAAAAATGAAATATTTTAGGCAAGTGTTTGTCTCTTTTTCACTGCACCCTTTCCGCCATCTTGCCCAGACTTTTAAATAAGAAATGTGGAAAGTTCAAGCTCCTCTTACTAGTGAAATGCATAAGCAATCATATGTGGTACTAATACACCTTACTAAAACGGCCTATTAGGTCTCCGTAGTTTGCAAGATTGGCAAGTACAAACACTGCAGATCCTACATCAAAACCACTTTGGTATCTGAGGATCTAGCCATCCTAGATTCAGAGAGGGATCTCTCCATATATGTGTTTGAAGATATGATCTTTAAGGCTTTTAAATATGATTTTAGGCTAGTTATGAAGAACAAGGTTTTTGTTTTGGTTGGGCGAGATAAAATGAAGATGAAGGAAGTATATATGAAGGGTGAAGGTGTGAGTAAGTGATAGAATGGTTCAGCTGATAAGATAAGAAAGGAACAGCATCAATCCATTGGGTTATGGAGTCATAAGAGGATTTAATTGCAGAGCAAGTTTCAAGAGTGTTCCATGGGGCAAGTCATCTATGTCAAAGGGTCTCTTTAAGTTGATTTTATGGAATGAAACATTAACAGTGGTGAAAGAAGCAAATACACAAGAAAGAACAAAGAACGGCCTAAGATCAGGTAAGTACTTTCAAACTAGCCTGCTTTCAGCATGCACTTAAAGGAAAGACACAAAAGTAACCTAAGATCAGGTAAGTACTTTTAAACTAGCCTGCTTTTGATATACTTTCAAGAGAAAACATTAAAAACAAAGAATAGCTTAAGATCAAGTAAAGACTTTTAACTTAGCCTATTTTCAGCATATTCAGAGGAAAATATTCATTGATAAACATAAAAATTAGTCTAAGATCAGGTAAGTACTTTTAAACTAGCCTGCTTTCAACATACTCTTAAGGGAACTTTTCAAAGCAACTGTTAGAGGAAAACTAGAGGACAGTGCTAACCATAAACTTCTCTAGCTCAACTTTAATATGTAGACTTTTCAAGAACATTCAAAGACAATATCTCAAGTTGTACTTAGGAAACATGGGCTTACCAACACTTCACTGGTTATACTCTATTGAATTATCCTCAAATAAACCATTAGAAGAAAACATAAAGGATAAAGATTTATCAGTAAGATTTAGGGTACTTTAGAAGTAAATCCTAATCTATATTAGTTGTTCTTTATAAGAGAAAAATGGACAAAATGAAAACATAAAGAAAAATAGAAATTACAGTGAGAATAACATCACCATTGACATAGACCAGGATCCCATAAATCAGCCATTTGTATTTGATGTTCAAACCATTTACAATCTTCAATGTCCAGTAGGTCTTTACAGCTTCAAAGTTGTCATCTCATCTTATGTATCTTCAATTACACAACAGAGCTATAGCATGCTTCAACAACTATTGACATTTAACAGGTATCCAAAGACCAACCTCTATATTGTCTTCTAGAGAAGTATTTATAGAATAGTGAGGAGGTGGAGTGAAAGAAATGTCTATCTGTTCAATTAATACAGAGTAAGTGCTTCTCGGCCTTTGAAGGGCCAAATGGAGAAGTTTTAAAATATTTTAACTCTGCTAATTGATTATTACATTAAATTTCATCAACTTCAGTCACTTTTGTTGACTTTAGGGGCTCTTGGTAGGCTGGTAGTTAATTCTGAGCTGTCTTTAGAAATATCTCTGACTGTGCAATTAATTTGTAGTCTTTTGAGGGAAATAAAACTGTAGGTGGCATTCTGAGGAGTCATAGCCTTGATGATGTGGCATTTGGAGGCCTTCTTTGTTGATTTATCTGTCCTGGTGGCTTTAATCACTATTTAGGCCCTAATTCTTGCTTTAAGGCCTTTAAAATCACTTTCGGAGTCTTCAAAACTTATATGCTGACTATGTTTACTGATTTGGCTTTGTCATTTGCCTTTTACCTTTTCCTGCCTGAATCTAACTTAAAACTGTGTTTTAATACTAAAACTGCAAGATTAAGTCTTAAAACCGTCATCTTTATGCATTAATCATTTTCACTCTGATTGTTCGATGGCCTTCCCTTTAATCCATTATTTTAACCTTTAATTCATTGGTTTAATCTCCAAATCTCTGACTTTTGTATTTATTCTCTGAGCTTCAAACTTTACCCTCATTGTTCTTCTTCTTTGCTGTGTGCAGGTGGTTTATAGTGCGATGGAGGGTTTAAGGGTATGACCAGTGCTTACACAGCACTGACCAAACCCTCGGATGAAACCAACCAGCCTTCTCCCCCCATGATTTAGCCTTCAAACATGGAAGATTTTGGCTTTGTCTCTTTGCGAGTTGTGGACAGGGTTTCCACTCCAAAAAAACCATGATAAAAACCTGCAACAAACAAAAATGTTATAAAAACCTGCGATGGAGGGGTTTGATTGCTTAGGAGGCTGGCGGAGCTGAGGAGCGATGCGGAGGGCGTGATTATGCAGGCGGAGGAGTTTTATTGAGGAAAACCAGCGAAAATCCAGTTCAAAACTGTATTCACATACAGGGAGTTCATGAGTATCTTGTAAACATAAGCTATAGCATCATGACCAGACACCTTCGCTTCTTGTCTTCGGGAGAAGAGGGATGACTCTTTTCTTATTTCAATACGCGGTTGAAGGAAGAGATTTTTGGGGATTGCCTTGACCAACCTAACAAATCACAAACTATATGCTTATTTGCCTTTACTTAAGTGTTCTCTACCAACCCACTTGGTTCTCTTTTCTTGATGGTGCGAATTCAGGAAAAAGTGGTTTTTGAAATACCACGGGTGGTTTTCATGTGACCCTCAGGCGGTAAGTGGTTTTTCCCAGAGGGAACGCGATCCAATTCTATCGCGCCGCGTGGCTTTTTCAATACTGCCAGTATCGCGTGATTTTGGAACATTAAGTCTCAGACGCAAAAGTTATGCGATATCAGATAACGACCGTTGGATGAGGAGGGGCGGATCCAACGGTCGGGAGAGAATGCGATGGGAAAGGTGCGCGGGTGGAGGAAAAAATGGAAGTCAAGTGTCAAAAAATAATTGGATGGGAGACAGGATAGAGGATGGTGGGTCCAGAGGTGTCGGGCTGTCTGATTTGAATTAAGACCATGGGATCGAACAAATCAACGGCAGAGATTTGATTTATATGGCGAATGGATGGGATTTCGTCGAGACGATAGGGGGAGAAAAGGAAGCATCACGACCGTTGATCCTTAAAGATCGACGGTCGGGATTTCTTGATGAAGTGGTAATATGGAACAGGAATGAAGGAAAGGGAACAGGGGAAAGCATCAACGTCGTTGGATCAAGGCTTGAGGCCTATGCTCTACGGCTAGGATTCATCTGTGGAGTAATAAGGATAGCGGAGAAAATGTAAAAGAGAAAGGGAAAAAGGCGAAGCGCTGGGTAGTGGTCCCATGAAGGAGTAGGTGACCAGGGACTAGAGGTAAAGGAGCCTATCGCATCGGCAGGGGAAACAAAAGGGAATTGGAGATGAAAAGCAGTAACGCCGATGTGATGGGGCTTAAGATAGGGCCTGGAATATGATCATATGGCGGGGCATGTGACCAAGAGCAGAGGAGAAGAGGGCTTAGGGCCTAAGAGGAGCAAAAAAGGCTCTTTTTAAAGGTTTTTTTAGGAGAATGAAGGGAAAATTAGAAGGAGGAAAGGGGATTTTTCAAGGAAAAATGGAGGATGAATAAGGGAAAAAACGAGTGAATGAAATGATGAAAATGGGGTTGTTTAGGAAACATATTTCTTTGGGAACAGCAGGTTTTCTTGGTGGATTTTTTGAAGGGAACAACATTAGGAAATAGAACTGTTAAGGGAACAGCAGTCTTCAAGAATGAGTAATTTTTTATGAAAATGATCTCTTAAAGACTCAAGGCATGTTTTAGCCATCATTTTCTTATGAAAAAATTTACTGATGGCTAACAGTGGCTCCACTTGGGGATGGCAGCTCCTTGGAGGTGTCAAGAACTTCAGAATTTGACCTCCGGGATGTAGACCTGTGCCTTTATCCATTGACAACCTTTCTTCTCTGATCATGCTGCTTTAGAAAAGATAATCAGTATTTCATATCAGCAAACAAATTTCTCCCAAACTTTCTACCTACAAAGCCTATTTTTCTTAACATTTTTTCTTCACAAGGTGCATTTGGACTTGCAAACCTTAAACATCAACATTTTATTCTTTTGAAAACAGGAAAAACTAATCTAAATCTACCCTTATTTCTTCCATGAGTTCAGATTAGACTGTTGAACTCATAAATTCTCTACCTAAGCTACTATCTGCCAGGATTAGACTGTCTGGAAAATTTTATTCTCTATCTTCTAAAACAGAAATTTAAACATGGTCAAATCAGGATTAGACTGTCTGATTTTCCATGATGTCTATGGTTGTATGTACAAGCTGCTCATATACTTTATTTTCATAAATTTAAAACAAAACTATGAAGGCTTAAGATCTGAAAAATAAAAGACATCCTTCATTCTCTCTTTTTTTAGCTCTGCTTTTGATATTTTTAGAGCTGTCTTCTTCTTTTCCTGGTTCAGATTTTGAGCATATTAGAACCAATTCTTCATCAATCTAACGGGTTCAGGATTTAGGCTTGTTTGAACCATTGTTTTTCTATCCTAATCTATTCTACTGATAAGCCAAGATTAAACAGTTTGGCAAATTTTCTTCACTAACCTATTAGCAGAAAATTGAAATCTACCTTAGTCATGATTAGGCTGTATGACTAAAATAGCAGTGTTGTTTTTGGTAGTGGCATTTAAGCTTGCACACTTTCAGATTTTTTCTTTCTTTTTGGTATGGGGCTGTACCTTTCTTGTTTTATTTCTGCCCTCTTTTCTCTTTTCTATTTTTTTTTGTCTTTTTGTATTTTTTCAATTTCAAAAGCAGTGATATATACAATGAACAGAAAGCTCTAAAACTAACATATCAGCTAACAAAAATAATGTTTGAGAACCCTGCCATTGACAGGACCTCCAAAAAATTCAGCTCCATACAATTCTTGAAGAAAGAATGCATTGTTCCCAATAGCAAATTGAATGAGATAAGGGCCTTGCCATAAATTATCAAACTTTCCATGTTTGCCCTTATCTTCTCTCCTTGAATCCCATTTTAAAACTTTATCACCAATTTTAAAATCACTTGCCTTAGTTCTTTTTTCAAACAACTTCTTGATATTTTCTTGTAGACGTTGTGCTCTGATGTATACCTCCTCCCTGGTTTGTTGTAGATGTATAGTCTGATTTATTCTTCTTGTCATATCATTATCTTCAGACTGTACTTCTTGGATCAGCTTCATAACTGGCACTCCTAAACTGGTTGGAAATATTGCATCAGTTCCATAAACTAGCTGGTAAGGAGACATCCCAATTGACTTCTTAACTGTCAATCTGTCTGCCCATAATGCATGTACTAGCTTATTGTGCCATGATTTCTTGTTATCTTCCAGCAACTTCTTGACAATGTTTACCAAAATTTTATTTGAGGACTCTGCCATCCCATTACCTTGAGGGTAATAAGTTGTGGAATGACCCAATATAATCTGATATTTATGACAGAATTCTACCATCTTCTTAGATCCAAATGCAGCAGCATTATCAATTATGATCTTTCTAGGACAGCCAAATCTAGACAGTATATGGTTTTCAAGGAAGGAAATGATGACTCAGTCTGTGGCATTCCTAGATGGGATGGCTTCTATCCATTTGGTAAAATAGTATGTTGCTGTGAGGATCCATCTATGTTGGGCAGATGAGGGAGGATGGATTTCCCCAATGAATTCTAGACCCCACTGCTGAAAGGGGCTTCAACAGTGATTGGTTGTAGAGGTAAGGGAATCAGCTTTCTTTTGCCTTCAAATATTTGGCATTTGTGACAGGCAATAATCATTTTATGGACATCTTGAAAGAGGGTGTGCTAGTAATAGCCAGCTCTAAGGATTTTCTTCGCAGTTGACTTCTAGTAGAGATTACCCCCACATTCTCCTTCATGAAACTCGTGCTTGATTTTATCTGCATTATTCTCAGGCAAACATTTAAGCAATAATCCACTAGTGTTTTTCCAATATAAACATTTATTCAAAATGCAGTAATTTACAGCTTTTAACTTTAATAATCTTGTCTTTGTTTTAGACAAACTGGGAGGAACATTAAGATTGAGCAAAACATACAAAATGTCAGCATACCAAGATGAATTCAGAAAATGATTGTCAATAATGGGAGCAGAAAACTCCTCCTGTTCATCTAATGCATTAAACATGTTTATATCAAGAGCTTGAAAGTTGGATTCAGCCATAAGTTTTTCTAGTCCTTAACCCTTTATGAGTTTAGTGGGCTTGATTTCTAAGTCATACTCTAAAATTATAGCAATCCACTTCCCTCTAGTTTTTCCATCTGGATCTTGGGTCAATATGTCTTTTACAATTGAATGATGCACAAATGCTATTATGTGGGAGTGTAAAATGTAAACTCTGAAGTCTTTTAAGGATTTTACCAAAGAAAAGTCTTGTTTTTCCATTATATTATACTTCAGAGGTGCATCTCTTAATGCCTTGCTGAAAAATGCAATTGGTTGCTCTTGTCCATTCATATTTTTTCTGTAATAGGACAGCAGCTACTGTGTGTTCTGATGCAGATGAAAAAATGAAGAAATCCTTTGTAAAATCAGGACTAATGAGAACTGGTGTTTTGGTAAGTGCTTGTTTTACCAGCTCAAATGATTTCTTTGCTTCTAAGGTCCATTTAACTCCTTCTTTTTTAAGCATGTTTGTCATGTTTCTAAGGAGTTCAGCTAGATTGAGAATGAACCTTCTCAAGAAATTAACATTTCCAATGAAAGATTGAAGTTCCTTGATGTTTCTGGAATGGCTGATTTGCAATATACCATCAATCCTCTTTGGATTTATCCTTATTCCCTCTTCTGATATGATATTTCCAAGAAGTTTACCTTCTTGGAGACCAAACAATGTTTTCTTTGGATTTAAGGACAGTCCAAATTTTCTGCATTTCTCAAAGACTTTTCTCAAGTGTATTATGTGTTCTTCATCTGTTTTAGAATAAACAGTTATGTCATCCAAGTAAATCACTATGAAGTAACCTATTTCTTCTGAGAATGCTATATCCATGGCTCTCTAAAATGTGGCACCAGCATTCATTAAACCAAAGGGCATTTTTAAATACATGGAAGTACCCCAAGGTGTAGTAAAGGTTGTTTTAAGTTGATCATCAGGGTGTACCAATATTTGATTGTAACCTGAGAAGCCATCTAGCAAATAAATTCTTCTAGAACCAACTACCCTTTGTAAGATATGATCCATTTTGGGTAAGGGATAATTGTCCTTTAATGAGGCTTTGTTTTATTTTCTAAAATCAATGCAAAGCCTTATTTCTCGTGTTTTCTTCCTAATAGATACAAAATTAGACACCCACTCTGAGTATCTAACAGACACTATAATTCCAGCATTATACATTTTTCTAATTTCTTTCTCAACCAGAGGTAATTGGACAAGGTTAATTCTGTGCAATTTTTGTTTAAAAGGCTTCTGGTTTTCTTTGAGGGGTATCTTATGCTGAATTATTTCTGTATCGTATGATTTCAGATCTTCGTAACTCCATGCAAATACATCAGAAAATTCTTTAAATAGCTCAATATATTTTAGTTTGATATGAGTTGGCAGTGTTTCAGATAGTTTGATCATTTTGGGCTTTTCCTTACTGCCTATGTTGCATTCTTCTACTTCAGTCTCAATAGGTTCCAGTTTTGGCTTTTTCGCAGCATCATTCAAATCAAATAATTCCTCTAAAGGGACCATCCCTTTTGGCAAGCTTTGGTCTTTAGATTGCAGTACTTCTAAGTTTTGATCTTCTAAATCTGTGCTAATTTCTGTTATCTGTTTGGGTTCATTTGTTAACAGATTTATTTCAACAATCTCTAAAGAGTTTATTTCTTCAGTAAGTGGATTTTCTTCAGCAAGACAGTCTTCATCATAATCTGAATCTGCGCTTGGTGTTTCAAATTCATTTTTGGACTGTAGGAAGTCTTCTATTTGTTTATCTCCATTGAAAACTTGCCAATATCTTTCATTATCTGGGACATCTAGTCTAAATTTGACTTGGGTAGTGCATTGGTTGGTTTCATAAGGTGTCAGAAAAGTTCTAGCAGCAAAGGCTAAACCATTGGCAAGGACATTTTGGTTTCTTGGGATGAAGATAAGTTGGAATTCATCAAATGTTTTTAACAAGTCCATGGCATCATCTCTGTAGGCTCTAAGTCTGGGATGTTTAGCACTGTATCCCCTATTTACTTGCCTAATAATCAACTTTGAATCCCCATGGACCTTTATTCTTTTAGCCCCTAGTTTTTTCAATAAATGTAGGCCTAAAAGGAGAGCCTCATACTCAGCTATGTTGTTTGTACAATGAAAGTTTAATCTGTAGGAATGCCCCTCAGCATGATTGTTTTCAGTGTTGTGTAACCATATGCCTGCTCCTGCACTATTTTTAGTGCAAGACCCGTCAAAATTCATGCTCCAAAGAGGACTGTTTTCAGATTTTTGATTTATTTTATTAATGTCCTCTCTGTCTTCTTCATCATTTTGTTCCATACAAGGGTCTGCACTAAGTGTTTATGTGTTTTGCTCCTCAAGGTTTTCGATGTTTTGAGGTCTTACTCCTTGTTTTTTATGATCTGTGTTATGCTTATGACTGTTTTGAACTTCAAGACCTTTAACCTGTTTGCTGTAGATTTCTAAATCAGCAAACTGTTTTTTAATTTCCTCTTTGTTTTCCTCTTTATCGGTGGTTGTAACTATGTTTGCATGTGAAGTGGTTACAGCATTGGCTAGTGTGTTATTGACTAACTCTTGATCATTAGGGATATCATCATTGTAAAGAATAAAAGAGTCAAGGTCAGTGTGTATGGAGTAAAGAGGAGAATTTTCTGGTATCTCTTGGCTACTCACCATGTATTTCATGTGTGTTTCCCTATAGAGTCTTCTAGGTTGGCAGAAGACAGGGATGGTGGTATAAGTCAGATCCATTTGCATAGTGCCTTGTAATTTAGCACCCCATGACCTTGAAAGAAGCATGCCATATTTGGGGGGTATATCAACCACTACAATTTCCATCACTAAGCTCTTGGCTAGTATTTGGGCTAAGTTAACACACAAATCCTTTATTAGGCCTAGGCATCTCACCCTACTAGAATCAAAGGAATATAGATCTTTGTAGAGTCTAGTCACCTCTACGCCCAATCTTTCCATTATTAACTTGGGCATAAGGTTGTGTGATGCTCCTGAGTCAAGCATGGCATTGCATAAAATATTATCATGGATGTTCAAACTAATGTAGAATCGAGGGGTAGTTCCTTCTTGAAATTTTCCTTCAATTTTTGGTCAAAATATGAGCTCTGGGGTATCATCATTTAAGTTAACTGTGTCATGAACATCTTCTATGTTCAAAGCTTTCAAAATCTAACCTCTATATACATTTTGAGTGACTAATTCAATAATTGGGACAGAGATTTTGATTTTGGATATTTCATTCTCTAGACTAAAAGGAATCTGGTTTTTCAAAATGTTTGATTCAGCCTTGTTAGTCACTCCTTGTTCAGCAAAATCAGCTTGCTGATTTCTAGTATTTACAGTAGTTAAAATAGTTTTTTTAGGAGCATTAGCTGAAGTGCTAGTGCTGCTGGTGTTAACACTCTGTTTTTCATTGGCTTGGGTGTTTTTCCCTTTGTTTGAATTAGAATTTACAGCCATTGTTTTATGAATTTCTGTTGTCTTTTTGGAAACATTTTCAGGGATTTTTTTGGCAGATTTATCAAAGGTTTTGTTTTTGGGAGTTTCTTAATTCTTTTTACTTTTTAGGTCATATTGTTTAGATGATCCTATGATGGCATTTTCAGAGTATTGTTAATAATAATCAATTTCTGGTCTTCTGTCATCATAAGGTGTATATAGACCTTGTTTTCTTTCATAGAGGAAATCAGAATCCTCATTGCTTACTCCCAGCAGTTTTATGTTGTCATCCTCTGTTTGTTAATTTGTCTCTTCATCCTCATTAACATAATTTTCTTGGAAAGGAGGTCTGATCTGCTGATCATCCTCTCTTTGTTTGTTTCGAGGTTGATTTCTCCTAAAGTTCTGATTCTGATTTTGAGATTGATTTCTGTTTTGGGGGGCTAATTGATTTTCTCTGGATTGTGCTCTCTCAAGCATGCTCATCTTCTTCATCATTTCCTCCATCATTCTTTCCATTTTTGAACTAGAAGTGGAAGGTGCAGTTTCCTCCCTAAATGATACTTTCTTTCCATCCCTCATCCTAGCTCTTTTTTCAATCAGATTTACTTCCACAGCTAGAGCTCCCTTCTGCATATCTTCCAAAGTCAAGGGATCTCTTTCTCTTAGTTGATATGCCATTTCAGGATCAAATACTTCAGGAAATTAGGCTAAAGTTGATCCTTGTGGAGGTTTCAAATATGGGGGTAATGCATTATAAACACTATTAAATCTAGTGCAATAATTTTGAACACTTTCCCTAGTGTTTCTTTTGAGGTTGTTGTAATCTGAAAGAATTTGGAGATGGTTTTTTCTGACTTCCCATTTGTTTAGGAATGATTGATGGAGAGTTTGGAGGTCATTAATACTATGAGGGGTTATTCCTTTGAACCACTTTCTTTCTTCTCCCCCTAAGCTTTGAGCAAACAATCTGAGTTTGACAGTTTCATCATCAATCTCATTTCTATCAAAATATTCATTCATCTTGTCCACATGTTGTGAAGCAGTAGTAGCACCACTGGCATCATATAATGGAATCTTCAACTGATAGTCCTGTGGCAGATTGACTAAAGGTAAAGGAAGGACTAGGGGAACATACCATGTTTCCATTTGTGGAAAAAATGGGGGGTTTACAGGTGGAGGATGTAAGGTAGGAGGTGGTTGATGGAATGGAGTAGTTTGAACAGTGGGAGTATGGATAACAGAAGTGGATGGACCAGCAAGAGACTATTGAGCTGATCTACGATGAGAAAAACCAAAGCGATGAATGAAATGAAGGTCAGGTGGAGTGTTTTCTCTACTATCAGGATATTCACCACTATGAAGGTCAGGTGCAGTGTTTTCTCTACTACCAGGATATTCACCACTATGAAGGGGTGAGTGTGGAGACTCAAAGTCTATCTAATCTATATCATCAAGTGACCTAGTTCTGAATGGGTTTCTTAAGTTAACTTGCGAATCTTTTAGAGCTATAAGGTTTTCGGGAACAGAATTAGCTCTATAGACTGGTCTGACAATAGTTGGATTCTTAGATTCAGGAGATCTCCTAAGTATACTTTCTGGATTATCAACGGTATCAGGAGGATTTGGGTAAGGAAAGGCTCTAGTATAAATTCTTCTAGAAGCCACAATGTTGTGTTTTTCAGACCTGATGATAAGAAAAGTTTTAACCAAGTATGACAATCTTTAATAGGCTGACTGATATTTAATAAGAAAACTTGATCCCCAAAGTTTCCTTAACTAAGTTTGTATGATGTTATGATAGAATGGGTTTCCCAGTGGAGTCTTTGGTCAATTCAAAATTGTGGAGTCGCCAGGTGGAAATTTCTAGCTTTGGAAGGTAAAATGTTTTATGGTCCACCACCAGCAATTTATCTAAATACCAATCTGAAATGTTTTGGGTTTTTCTGAGTTTTTTACAATCGTATGGTTGATGGAATGGAGTGTCATATATCTGTTTCAACACTTAGCTACGGTGATGAGACAAACAGAGTTTACTCTGTGGCTTACTAGCTTATTTCTTCAAGGTTTGATGAGGGTTTGTTAGAATCCTAAGGGTTACTTAGATTGTCATTGATTCAGACAAGTCCTATCATTATCACCAATATGTCGGAAGTGCTTGAAGAAAGATGATCTTTCTTAAATGAATACTGAGTGTTTGTTTAAGGGCTTTTACTTAGAAGTCCCCAATGGAGTCGCCACTCTGTTAGGTCTCTGTAGTTTGCAAGATTGGCAAGTACAAACGCTGCAGAGCCTACATCAAAACCACTTTGGAATCTGAGGATCTAGCCATCCTAGATTGAGAGATGGATCTCTCCATATATGTGTTTGAAGATATGATCTTTAAGGCTTTTAAATATGATTTTAGGCTAGTTATGAAGAACAAGGTTTTTTTTTTGGTTGGGCGGGATAAAATGAAGATGAAGGAAGTCTATATGAAGGGTGAAGGTGTGAGTAAGTGACAGAATGGTTCAGCTGATAAGATAAGCAAGGAACAGCATCAATCCATTGGGTTATGGAGTCATAAGAGGATTTAATTACACAGCAAGTTTCAAGAGTGGTCCATGGGGCAAGTCATCTATGTCAAAGGGTCTCTTTAAGATGATTTTATGGAATGAAACATTAACAGTGGTGAAAGAAGCAAACACACAAGAAATAACAAAGAACAACCTAAGATCGGGTAAGTACTTTCAAACTAGCCTGCTTTCAGCATGCACTTAAAGGAAAGACACAAAAGTAACCTAAGATCAGGTAAGTACTTTTAAACTAGCCTGCTTTTGATATACTTTCAAGAGAAAACATTAAAAGCAAAGAATAGCTTAAGATCAAGTAAATACTTTTAACTTAGCCTGCTTTCAGCATACTCAGAGGAAAACATTCATTGATAAACATAAAAAGTAGTCTAAGATCAGGTAAGTACTTTTAAACTAGCCTACTTTCAACATACTCTTAAGGGAACTTTTCAAAGCAACTGTTAGAGGAAAACTAGAGGACAGGGCTAACCATAAACTTCTCTAGCTCAACTTTAATAAGAAGACTTTTCAAGAACATTCAAAGACAATATCTCAAGTTGTACTCAGGAAACATGGGCTTACCAACACTTCACTGGTTATACTCTATTGAATTATCCTCAAATAAACCATTACAAGAAAACATAAAGGATAAAGATTTATCAGTAAGATTTAGGGTACTTTAGAAATAAATCCTAATCTATATTTGTTGTTCGTTATCAGAGAAAAGTGGACAGAATGAAAACATAAAGAAAAATAACAATTACAGTGAGAATAACATCACCATTGACATAGACCAGGATCCCATAAATCAACTATTTGTATTTGATGTTCAAAACAGTTACAATCTTCAAAGTCCAGTAGGTCATTACAGCTTCAAACTTGTCATCTCAGCTTATGTATCTTCAATTACAAAACAAAGCTATAGCGTGCTTCAACAGGTATCCAAATACCAACCTCTATACTGTCTTCTAAAGAAGTATTTATAGAACAATGAGGAGGTGGAGTGAAATAAATGTCTATCTATTCAATTAATACAGAGTAAGTGCTTCTCGGCCTTTGAAGGGCCAAATGGAGAAGTTTTCAAATGTTTTAACTCTGCTAATTGATTATTACATTAAAGTTCATCAACTTCAGTCACTTTTGTTGACTTTAGGGGCTCTTGGTAGGCTCGTAGTTAATTCTTAGCTGTCTTTAGAAATATCTTTGACTGTGTAATTAATTTGTAGTCTTTTGAGGGAAATAAAACTGTAGGTGGCATTCTGAGGAGTCATAGCCTCAATGATGTGGCATTTGGAGGCCTTCTTCATTGATTTATCTGTCCTGGTGGCTTTAAACACTGTTTAGGCCCTAATTCTTGCTTTAAGGCCTTTAAAATCACTTTCGGAGTCTTCAAAACTTATATGCTGACTGTGTTTACTGATTTGGCTTTGTCATTTCCCTTTTACCTTTTCCTGCCTAAATCTAACTTAAAACTATGTTTTAATACTAAAACTATAGGATTAAGTCTTAAAACCTTCATGTTTATGCATTAATCCTTTTCACTCTGATTGTTCGATGGCCTTCCATTTAATCCATTATTTTAACCTTTAATTCATTGGTTTAATCTCCAAATCTCTGACTTTTGTCTTTATTCTCTGATCTTCAAGCTTTACCCTCACCGTTCTTCTTCTTTGCTGTGTGCAGGTGGTTTATAGTGCAGTGGAGGGTTTAAGGGTATGACCAGCGCTTACACAGCACTGACCAAACCCTCGGATGAAACCAGGCAGCCTTCTCCCCCCATGATTTAGCCTTCAAACATGGAAGATTTTGGCTTTGTCCCTTTGCGAGTTGTGGACAGGGTTTCCACTCCAAAAAAACCATGATAAAAACCTGCAACAAACAAAAATGTTATAAAAACCTGCGATGGAGGAGTTTGATTGCTTAGGAGGCTAGCGAAGCAATGTGGAGGGGGTGATTATGCAGGCGGAGAAGTTTTATTGAGGAAAACCGGCGAAAATCCAGTTCAAAATTGTATTCCCGTACAGGGAGTTCATGAGTATCTTGTAAACATAAGCCATAGAATCATGACCAGACACCTTCGCTTCTTGTCTTCGGGAGAAGAGGGATGACTCTTTTCTTATTTCAATACGTGGTTGAAGGAAGAGCTTTTTGGGGATCGCCCAAACCAACCTAACAAATCACAAAATATATGCTTATTTGCCTTTACTTAAGTGTTCTCTACCAACCCACCTGGTTCTCTTTGCTTGATGGCGCGAATTCGAGCAAAAGTGGTTTTTGAAATACCACGGGTGGTTTTCGCGCGACCCTCGGGCGGTAAGTGGTTTTTCCCGGAGGGAACACGATGCAATTTTATCGTGCCACGTGTCTTTTTCAATACCGCCGGTATCGCATGATTTTGGAATGTTAAGTCTCAGACGCAAATGTTATGCGATATGAGATAACGACCGTTGGATGAGGAGGGGTGGATCCAATGGTCGGGAGAGAATGCGATGGGAAAGGTGCGCGGGCGGAGGAAAAAATGGAAGCTAGGTGTCAGAAAATGATTGGATGGGAGACAGGATAGAGGATGGTGGGTCCAGAGGTGCCGGGCTGTCTGATTTGAATTAAGACTGTGGGATCGAACAAATCAACTGCGGATATTTGATTTATATGGCGAATGGATGGGATTTCGTCGGGAGGGTAGGGGGAGAAAAGGAAGCATCATGACCGTTGATCCTTGAAGATAGATGGTCGGGATTTCTTGATGAAGTGCTAATATGGAACAGGAATGAAGGAAAGGGAAAAGGGGAAAGCATCAGCGCCATTGGATCAAGGCTTGAGGCCTATGATCTACGGCTAGGATTCATATGTGGAGTAATAAGGATGGCGGAGAAAATGTAAAAGAGAAAGGGAAAAGGAGAAGCGCTGGGCAGTGGTCCCATGAAGGAGTAGGTGACCAGGGGCTAGAGGTAAAGGAGCCTATCGCATCGGCGAGGGAAAAAAAAGGGAATGGGAGATGAAAAGTAGTAACGCCGATGCGATGGGGCTTAAGATAGGGCCTGGAGTATGATCATATGGTGGGGCATGTGACCAAGATCAAAGGAGAAGAGGGCTTAGGACCTAAGAGGAGCGAAAAAGGATCTTTTTAAAGGTTTTTTGAGGAGAATGAAGGGAAAATTAGAAGGAGGAAAGAGGATTTTTCAGGGGAAAAATGGAGGATGAATAAGGGAAAAAATGAGTGAATGAAATGATGAAAATGGGGTTGTTTAGGAAACAGATTTCTTTGCGAATAGCAGGTTTTCTTGGTGCATTTTTTGAGGGGAACAGCATTAGGGAACATCACTGTTAAGGGAACAGCACTGTTAGGGAACAACAATCTTCAAGAATGAGTAATTTTTTATGAAAATGATCTCTTGAAGACTCAAGGCCTGTTTTAGCCATCATTTGCTTATGACAAAATTTACCGATGGCTAGCACAGTCTTCACATGTGAAGTATCTATCTATCACTTTTAACAATTGACTGTAGTGATTTAACAAATAAGTCCTTGGAAATGTGGTGTCAAATTTTTCCTTATATTGGGGTTTTATAAACTCTTTAAAGTATGATGCATCTAATTCCTTCCCTTTGAACCAACTCTCACCCTATAAAGGAATTGTTGTAGCTCGAGAAATGGTTTCCTCATACAATATAAACTCCAGATTACTAGTCTTGACTTTATCACCTTTGAATTTCAAGGCAAATATGCTTGCAAGTTGAAAATAATGGTTGTGAGTCTGGACTTTCTCACGAAAAGGTATGCACCCAATTTTTTCAAATGCCACTCTAATGGCACAGTTAGAGTTTACCATGTCTAGACTTCTACGTTCAATGTGTACCACTTCTCCTCTTTTCGTTTTACTTATGCTAATTGGGTTTTCCATGTGGCCTTTTCAAACCTACAACACATAGTTCAACTATAATTTTGTGGCACAGTAACTTGGTGGACGAATGACAACATAATGAACAAAGTGACAGCGTAATGGACAAGGTGACTGATAGGGTTTTTTTACAGGATTTAAAAGACTCTACCTATTAATGCTCTAACAACTGTTTTAACTACAAAATGTATACAATGTGTGTGATATGTATATGGAATGTGCCAACTATCATGAAATTTAACTTATAGGATCATGTACAGACACGCATTCAACTCATACAAACTAATGAATAAACTTTGAGCACTTAAAAATATATCAAACATAGACTAAACTGTATGCAAGGCTTTCGTAGTGATTGTGCATCTCATGCAGACAATGTTTACCAATTTATATCTAACTAAGTTTTAAAGGCAAACTATCATTGGAAGTTATGTCTCCTAACTCCGACAATAAGAGAACTTGCTTTGAAGCTGTGTGAGACCTCTGGAAGGAGTTGGAGGCAGTTGCACAGTGACTGTGCAACTCCAGAACTTGTGCAGTTATTGCATAACATTTCTCCCATAGTCAAAACAAGACTTGTCTTCACACCCCTATCAATCTTCTCTTGGCCTTTGTTGTGTGACTGTCAATTTTCCTCATAGAAGAGCGCTAATTGTAGAGTGGAGAGAGAATTGAGGGCAGTATGAAAAGAGATTTGAAAGTGCGCCTTCTGTTTGGCTTTGGTCATGAGTATGAACTTAGGATAAGGGTCATTATGGTTATTATGGTCCTGAAAGATAAATGATAGTTGTGAGTTGTGGGGGTGTAATATCAATAATGATGAAATGAGTTAAGGGATATAAGTGATAATGATGAAAGGTGAGTTTAGGAGGGGGGTGGGTATGCATATAATATTTAAATGAAGGGGGTAGTGTATGGAATGGAGCATGACAAATAGGTTATATGAAAGGAAAATATGAATAGAAAAAGTGTAAGGTATGGATATATATGAAAGAGGATCACGAGTTGTGAATGTTGGAATGGACATGATGAACCATACTCAACAACATACCCAACGAAACCTTAAACATGAACCAGACTTCTTTTTTCATGGTTCTGACCAGTGAAAAATTATACATAACACTTTAAACCCTATATGACTTTGTATGAACATATGACCTGATGACATTCTCATAAACTCATACTTTCTCAAGATTTGTCTTATCTTTAGGGGCTCTCTATGAAAAAATTGTAATGATGTCAGACAATGACTCTTTAGACTATAATAGCAATAGTTCATAAGCTAAATTGTTATACCAAAACTCAAAATGAATGAAAGATACAAAGACATTTGATATCTAAACCTAGGACCCTAACATATACCTATGGCTATATCTTGCTTACTTGGTGAACAAGGATGTTATGCAAATGATTTCAAGGCTTTCATGCAAAGGCGATGATCTGAATGTTCTTATATCAGTGCGAGTGTTGGGTCCTCATTTTTTAACTCTTATTTTCACCTTCACCTGTACATTTATCTCCTCAACTCATGGTCTGTATTGTTTCAGTACCCTCTTATCATAAATTTTCACCACAATATACCATTATCACCAAGATATGTATACCAAAATGATATCTAAGGTAATTTTTCGTATATTCACATATTTCTACCTTTTTGATGTGCAATTTAAACGAAATTCATTTCATTAACATGTTGCTACAAGAATCATATATTTTGTAGCAACTATATATATTTTTGTAGCAACCAAATGTGACTTGGAGATGGTTCTAAAACTCCAAAAGATGGTTGTATACCTATCATCCAAGATCTAGAGATATATGAACCAATAAGGATGCTAACTCAAACCTTAGTCAATCAAGACATCATGGAAAATATTTTGAGATGCAACAATGCCAAATCTACCTATGACATCATGTAAATAATTTCATGTATACTTGTCATGAAATTATCGATATGAGAATAACTTAACAATTTAATAGGAAATCTCCCCAGATGCGGGTGACCTATGACATCATGTAAATAATTTCATGTATACTTGTCATGAAATTATCGATATGAGAATAACTTAACAATTTAATAGGAAATCTCCCCGGATGCGGGTGACACGTCTAGATCGTGCGAGGACAAATCCTCCCATGCTTAGGCTGACGTCGCCCTGCAACGCCAACTCTGACATGATGTGGAAACTCAATTCATAAATCATTCATAACGGTGCTTTACCACACCTAACCTCTTTCTATATTTCATATCACATGCAGTCACACTTTGATTGTCCCTCACCACATCTGCGCTCGTGCCACAGCCCCTCACCACATCTGCGCTTGTGCCACAGGTCTTCAAAAGGCATTGAAGCTCCTCATTCATCTATCTCTCTGCTGCTCCAGCCGATCTCAAGAGCCATCGTTGTTATTCCCCTCGCCATCACCCCACTGCTCCAGCTTCCCCTGCGCATCTCCACTGCGCGCTCCCCCGGTTGTGAGCCCCATGTCGCGCGCCCTCATATTGTGTGCTCCTCCCTCTAAGATCCTCCTTGTTGCATGCCCCCTGCTACAAGCCCCCCAGCTATGAGCCTCCCTATTGAAATCCCCTCCTTTTTGCCTCTCCCTATCGAGCGTTATCCGTGGCAAGCTCCCCCGCTACGCACCTCGTGCTGCGTGACCCCCTATTGCGCGACCGCCTGATGCGCCCATGCCCCCCCCCCCCACGCTGCACACCTATGTTGCGCATACTCTAGTTGTGCATCTCACTTTCCTTGGCCCGACATCCTTCTCTCTGCTCGATAGCCTCTCCATGGCCCCGCGACAACGTCAAAATCCTACCATGGGCAACCAAAGAGGTGCATTCCCAAGGCGTTATCACCGCAGACAAGACCAACATCTGGAATCCATTGAAGGTTCCTCTTCAGGTAGCCATGAAAGGGAGGCTACTCAAATGCTTGAATGCACCCAAGAAAAGATTGTCTTAACTCCGAAGAAGCCTAGGGACAAAAGAGGCCCCAAAAAATCCATCATAGTGCACTCTGAGATGCCCACTCCTCGAAAAACCGAGCCACTCCCTGTTCACGATCCAGCAGAGGAGGAGACAAACGTTTGGATCATGGATTTTGGATGGAGTTTCGACCAGAGTTTTAGATGCAGAGTACCTTGTTGCTCCTATCATCTGCGCAGCCCCCACACGAGACTACAGCTGAGGAGGAGGCCATTGCGTGTGAATATGGTTGCCTCATCGAGGAGGAGGACCCCGCAATAGAAGAAAATGAAGGAACACCATGACTGCGTGGTAGCTCAGTTCATATCTATTTTTTGTCAACTCAGGACATACTATAGCTATTTTGTTTTTATATGTGTTACGGAACATTTTATAAAACATGATTGTTTGATTCTATTAAGGGGTTGGTTTCCTCCTAGGAGGCAGCCCCAAACCTGCTTTATTCTGAAAACTACCAAGGCTAGGATTGGCTAAGCACCACTTGCCATCTCAGCACAATGCCTATGTAAATTTTCTTTTATGATCTAATATAGTTTAGCCTTACTTACAAAAAAAAACAATTTAATAGGACATTAACAAGATAGATTGATCCACGTGCTCTAGTTTTGGTCCATATAATTTTCTTTTTATTTATACTACATATTGAATCTGTAAGGTATGGATCTAGGTTTGTGTAATGGAAAACTATATAAACAAGGACATTGAAGTCTACAAGAACAGATATCTAATATAATTTGATTTATATTATGGTGTAATGTGATCATGGGTTTAATCTAAACATTGTTGGTCGTTCATCATTTACATGATGTATGTATCACCTTGAGTTTCCTTATGTAGTATTTCCGTAGACGTACCCTAAGATAGGAGGGGCCCCTATGCATGGGTAACATTGCATAGTTTCATTAATTAGCTTTTATTACGTTATAACATACAATACATAGTTTTGTTTCTAGTTAATACTGCATAATTTCATTTTTATTCTTTCAATAATGAGCACATAATACATTTAATGAATATTGTTCTTTCAATGCCACATGGAAACTATTGCATGGTCTCTTATTAAATAAAATTACCTCAATTGTTAGAAGTACCTTCAATTCATTGAGATCATTAAAACATTGTAAAATAAAATTTCAATTGGTGATCTAGTAGATATCTCGCTATAGTAACTAGAACTATCCTTGTGGCATTTATTAATTATATTTTAACAGTTACAAACATTCATGTAGCGATTCATTAGGAAATAACAATGGATTTATTTATTTATGAACCAAGTATGACTAAATCATGTAGAGATATTGTACACACTTCATAAGCATATGATCATGGTTCGACATATTTTGCTCCCTTTCCAACGAATTTCTAAAGGATATTGATATTTTTTTATTAGTTTAGCATATTTTCTTTAAAATTATAATGTATGAATCTTAGAGGTAGAGAACCTATGCATAGAGTTCCTAGATGTAGGTTTACTGGTAGAACCACTCCATCCAACAATCCATCTACATTAACTCATGGTGTAGTAAGAGCCACGTCATCTGCAGGTAGAATCACTAAAGGAGGGAAATTAGGTCAAATTTTGGCTTTGCGAGAGAAAGGAAAAGCTAAAGAGAAGAAGAAGAAGAAATCCAAAAAACATCAAGTCCATAAGAAGTAGTCATACTTTACTTTTATCAAGAAAAAGAAGAACTAATTACTGGCCAACCAGAAATACCATTAATAGACAATCATATACAAAAACCAAAATACCCTATTTCATCAAAAGAGTTTGTGCAAGGAAATATAATTGAATACAGAGTGCACGAGACAAAAATATGAATAAAGAGAATAGGGGGAACGATAAGAATAGGAGGACTGTTGAAGAAGAATTTGGAGTTCTTATTCTGGGTCCAACAACAAATGTTAATATGAAAAACATTTCATCATCAACATTACCTTATTTCCATGGTATGAGAACAAAAGATCCTAAAAATTTTCTCTTTGAATTTGATGTACTTTGTCGTAGTTATGATTACTCAATTGATGACCCAAAATTGAAGTTGTTTCCATCTACTCTTAAGGATGCAATTTTTTGTTGGTTTATGGAATTAGAATCAAATAGTGTCAAAACTTTGGGTGACATGCATCAAATATTTCTTGCAAAATACAAAGAGTATTGTGTAAATTAAGATTTGTGAGGAGAGTATATTTGAAATGTCAGAAGAAGAAAAAAAAAGAGGATGACACCCTTCAAGATAATATTGAAACATTTCATTATAGTGTTAAGATGGATAAACAACAAAATTTGGATTTGGATACTCTCATAATTATTTTTCTTTAAGGATTCAAAGATGAATGGATTAATGTACTTAGTCACATGGGCAAGGGAGATGTGCCTCAATTAAATTATCCAAAAAATTGTGATTTATGCAAGCTCATTTCTTGAGCAAAAGGCTAATTATGGCATGGAACCAAGAGATGTTATCTCTGGTAGAGCTAAAATTGGTGATTTATTAGATAAATTTAAAACTAACATTCCTTGTACTCCTAGCTCTCAAATAGATACATTTTAATCAAGCAAACACAAAATGAAGAGAATGCTACTTTGTTTATTTTTTGTCCAAAATGTAGGAAGAAATATCCTTTAAAAGAGTGTCCTTTGAATGATATAATACTTTGGGGCATTTTTGTGGGTGTTGTGCTATGCAACAACCCCCCATTTTTATTTTCAAAATAGTCTAAAATTTTGATAGTTTTTTTTTTTTTTAATAATAAAAAATCAAAACTCCAAAAAACATTGTTGCTTTTATTAATAAAAACAAAAAACAAAAAGAAATTAATAAAATATCCTTGTGATTACCCTATTGCAAATTGCATCTCGCATAATCTTTTCTCATTAAAAGTTAAGTAACAAAACAGCGAAATCCTGATTTTGCAATCAACAATCTGAGTTTCGCAAGTGACAACATAAATCGCACATCGCAGATATACGTTTAAAAATTTAAGCAGATTTTACCAAAGTTCCAATATTGCGACATTCTGATGGTGTGATATTCTGATACTACGATTTTGCAATTTTGCTAAATCGCATATCACATAAACAAACAAACAAACAAACAATCCGCTTAATAAGAAACAAGTTCGAAAGGCGCGATGTGACCGATTTGATAGGTTTAATAAAGTTTTTTACGTGAAAATAAATCATGTCAGAAATGATTAAGTATGTTTTATCATCCCAATGCAAGCAGTTATTGATTTTTTATGATTAATTAATAATGCAGCTACTTCCTGAATATTTTCTTTCAAAATTGGTCATTTCAAATATATCTTCCATCATTTGATCATTAATCTGTCTTTAATAGCGATTTTCCTTCAAGATATGTCCATGCGTAAAGTAATGTAGAAACATGGCAAACTGACTGTTGCAGAATTGGAATAAACATAAATGTCGTCCACAGTCTCAGATACAGTTTGCACTACAGATGGAGGTGCTACGAAGTGGCAAGCCATCTATACTATCCTTGAAGATGAAGAACCTGAAGTAGTGGAGGTCAAAGCAACTGTTGATGATGCAAGGCCCTCAGATTTATAGTTTAAAGATATTGCATGATATTTCGTTCGTAGGATAGTAGTAAGGGCCATCCTTTTACCATATACCGACATGATAAGGTGGGTACTTGAGAATTAAACAAATAAGGACAGCCAATTCAGAACCATTAAGAATGAGATCTTAGGTTCTTTCAGAGCTAAAGATTTGAAAGTCGTGTACAAGCTACCTGACCAACAAGACATCTATGACAATAGGTTTGTTGAAAATTTTGCAAAGAAAAATGAATAGCCTTTCAAAACAATTCAAGGTTGGAGGAAACTGGATAGCAAGTTTAAACATGATAAATCAGGTATGTATCCTATCGCTTCACTTGCAAATCCCTACAATTTCGCAGCGGAAATGCTATGCATATTATATGGTCTCCCTGATAATACCAAGTTCTCAATAAATTGGCTTCCCCTGATTGATTCCTGTGTTAATTCTCACATCATGAATTGGGCAACCATTATTTCCGAAAATCTAGCTAAAGTGATTAATGAATATAGCCAGGCAAGAGATTCTTCCTCCAAACCCATCCCCCAATTTTTCATGAGCACATATGTTTTTTATGCCATCATTTTTTATACCAGTTTTCCAATTAAGGGTTGGAAATGGACTCTCGAAGAACCTACTCCTATTCATTTAAGTCATAAAGAGATATGGGAACATAATTATGTACCACATTTCCATAGGTTGTGTTATGGAGTTGTATTACCATTACATCAATTAATGTTTGATAGAGTGAGCCCTAGGTTCACTAAAGAAGCCATTGCAGATCTTCAAATGATAGGAAGATGTTTTATCAAAGAATAATTTTCATACATAGAGTATTTGGAAGCTCCGCTCCTCCACATGTTCTTCCTTTGTATGTTTCAAATAAATTAATGGAAAGAGAAGTGGCTTACCAAACTATTGGTAATGGACTCACTAAATCTTTGAAAGATAGTAAAAAATCTTTATGGCCAAGTTTTCCAATTCAGTGTGGTTCATTTTCTCTCAGCAATTTAAATCATGCATCGAAAGAATGCTAGAAGATTCAGCTGTTGAAACTCTCGGTTTTACCACCAAGGCAATTCGACCTAGAGAATATTGCTAATAAATTTACTCAGTTAGTCAAAATCAAACCTATCATACACACAGATGATAGATTTGAAGACATTTTTCAATCTGTTGGAACTTTGGAAGAAGTTCAAGATTTTGTCAAACTGAATCTAAATCCAGAGGAATTACAGAGATTCAATGAGTACAGAGGACAAAGACTCAAATGTTTCGCACAAAATGTCTTGATTACTAGTTATATCACTGAACCAAGCAAAGAAATCAGAACAGAAGAATCAGATTCACAGAATCAAAGTGAATTAGATAAGTTCTGGACTTCAGTTAGCAACACATTGATAAATACCCTAGAGATATCATCTTCACAGAAAAATACAGAATTTCAGACTCCACGGGGACAAATATTTTAAGCAAAATAAATCATTAAAAGTCCTGGGATAACCTCCCAATATACAGAAGTCATTCCTACATTTCCTACTGATGAAATTGTTATGAAGGTGACTGATATCCCTCCACTACATGTATTCTACAACCCTCTTCATAAATCTGTAGTCAGAAAACAGAGAAAAAGAAGAAGAATTGAAACACCCCCAGGTAATGAAGTTATGGAAGTTGTATGGAAAGACACTCCATCAAACCCAATTGAAAACCTAACTTGGCTATCTCAATTCGCTGGAGCATATACTACTGCAACAATGGATAAGGCAGCCAAAGTATCCATTTTGGTTCAAGAAAAGGATGATAAAATCATGCAGCTACAACAGCAACTGGATGAAGAAAGGAACAGTCTAAGTCAAAAGATCGAGCAGCAACTCCTCAAATTTCAGCAAGATATGGAAATACTTAAGATAAGTCATGAAAATGACTTATCCAGCAAAAACACACTGATTAAAGAATTGAGAGAAAGTCTTACAAAGTATGAAGGCATTCCTACTACAGAGGAATTCATAAAAGAAGCATTGGCATTAAATGCCTTACTCTCAAAACAAAAAAACTTGTTTGTCTTACAAATGTCAGACATAGTTCCACACTTGGAAATCAGTAAACAATTGACTAATACAGTCATTGACCAGAGAATTGAGTTTAATGAACTCAATACTAAAATTTCTGATTATATTGAATGGAAGGATTTAGAGGAAGGGAGAAGGTCAAATCTCCCAAAGATCAAAGAAACTTATAAAGATATTCTCTTTACTGACTGGGATGCACAAGTAAAATAGGAATAATTGGCAATAGCCAGAGCAGCAACATATCAAAGAGTATGGTCAAAATGATCAACCACATGTTGCATACCTCCGGTTTAATTAAAGAAGGAAATCACAAATCGATTCCTCATCTCAAAAATTTATAGCAAAGTTGGAAAAACACAGGTCAACTACGAGAAGAAACACTTGCACAATTGAAAAATACTGATTGGGAAGTATACTGGTACTGGTTAAGCCTCATAGTCAAATAATGACATTGAATTGTTCTTTGGATTCCATACAAAAAATGTAGCCACTTTTACTTGATGTTATATTTACTGGACAGATGAAGACACAATTCGGGAAGCCTCCACAAGTTCAACCAATGTCCGATATTTGTGAACAAAAAAGCAGAGCTGGGAGTAACCTGTCATCGGGCATGATCATGAGTTAGTTTGTTTTTTATAATTTCAATTTTAGCAATTAGATACTAGGAATGAGGAAGGTTGTTTGAAACCACCTCATAAGATATTTTGTATAATCTATTTTTGTAGGTAGTTAATATAGTATTTAAACCCTTCTCATGCATTTAGAGAAGGGTCCAGAATTTTTATTAAGAACATTTACAAAGAATGCTTTATTGTAAGTTTGTGGATGCCTTGATAAAATGATGGAACACGGTCTTTTCAATTATATATCATTTTGTTGCTCACTGTTGATGCACTTTTGTATTCTCTAAACGACTTATTGATAGAAGAATTGATTGTGGCCTATTATCGCTGATCAGATGAACAGGATAGCACACATCTGGTACTATTATCATGTATGCTAAACTCTGTTTTAAACATTAGTGATAAGTCTAGCTTTCATGAATTATGTATGAAATCAATTATCTCTGTTTGAAATATCAGTTGCACTATTATACGATATAAGAATAGAAATTGATTTGTTTTATATATGATCATCAGAATATATCTGATATGTTTCACATATTCTTTTGATTAACTATTTCTCAAAAGAATTATCTTACAAAAATATTAATTCTATTAAGTCTGCGATTGATCTAAATCATCACAGACTAAATAGGTATCATTTTAGATCGCATAAAATTAGCATTATCCCAGGTCAGATTAGATCAGATTTAATTCAAATTTTTGTATTTTAGAATAGAGTTGTTTTAGTTTTTAATTATTCTTCATGCAAATCATTTGAGAGAAACCCAACAATCATATAAAACCCAAATCTGGGAAACTGTTCCCATTACACCCAGTCGGAGCCACTATCCCAAATGGAAAAGGCACTGCTTTAAGGTCTAGACCGGGTGGTTATCCCCCTTGTTGTTGCCACAGATTTCTGAGGCCTCAACAGTGGGGAACCATGCGACGTGAAACTATCCATCAATTCCAAAACTTAAAGCAATAAATCAAGGTGAAAAGGAGTCCATTGAAAAACTATGTTTTGTTGCAACTAAGAGACCATGGCAGCCATGAGGAACATGTATGTTTTAAGATCCTTCACAGCAATTTAATTATTATCAACAATACCTCAAACAAAATTGGATTCCTTGTATGCCTTGGAAAAGATGGTCATTATAGAAAGCAAAAAACCCACCTTGGTAACAAATATGGCAAGGGCTTAGCTATGGGAACATGCCAAATTATCTAATATAACAATAATTACCTAGATATCCTACCTAGACCTGGTATTCTCCACAAATACAACAAACTTATTCTACTAAACCACAACAGCTACAAATTCCCCAAACAAAAAAATTGCAATTACCATCAAATCGACCTCCTCAACAACTAACTTGATTATTGGTGCAACCCATTCCAAACCCCAATAATAAAGTAACTCAACCAACTTACAATAAACAGTTATATTTTTTTTCCAATTTATATGATTCCTCCTCTTGATTTAAATGTTATCCATATTGACCTGGAAAAAGCATTTCATAAAAAAATTCCTATTATTATTGAAGGATAAATTAAGGAGGATACTCCTAATCAATTGATCCATAAACTATCGTGGATATTTCACTCGACAGTTTGTCACAACAAATTCGATAAAGAAAATTTAGTCAACTCCTAAATCTATACTACGAGTGTTAATTTTTCCTTGGATTTATGGAATTGTCAAGATTTTGATTACCGCATATGCATGTAGAATATAAATATGTATAAAATAGAAAACAAATAGAACAAACACTCAAAAAAACACAATAACACAAGATATGACCTAGGAAACCCTTTTGAGTGAAAACCCATCTAAAATGTGAAGTTATTATGCTTTCTCTTTCTCTGAATGGAAATGGATGCAAGTATAAAGGAGTGATACCTATGGCCCATGGGCTACTACAGAGCACAAACCCTCTCTATTTTCTCTCTCTCTTTATCCACTCTCAATTACTCTGCTCATCTATGGAGCAAAATGCACTTGAGTAGAATGGAACATGTTTTCCTCCTAATGGCCTAATTATAACGCAACTCAATAGTCAACTAGGATTTTTACCCATTCAATCCTCAATATGAGTTATAACTCGACCCTTCTAGATTCTTCTTTATAGTGCCCATGTGGATATCCCCTTTTGCATGAGTAATGGGGGCTAACGCAACATCGTCTCAAATTATGGTGGTCAATTTTGATAGACCAAAGTCTGAGAGGCATAATCTTCTTATATGATTTCTAATTGAGGTGATTGTTGCATCCTTAGAAAGGTATTAATGTGTAAATTACGAAATATAGTCCATAGTAAGGTTGGCACCACAAAAGGTCTTCATTTAAGGCCTCGAAATAGCCACTAAAGTTTTTCACCTCAAACCTTTCAAACTGGGACCGCCAATAAAAATGGCCCTACTAGTTGATTCCTCAAAATTTTCCACTCTGATATAATCAATGTGGATGAAAATTAATATATTTATCTAATCTAAATCATATCTGCCCATTTTGGGAGACTTTTCGTCCCAAAAACTTATACTGAATGAGGTCATGATATTTTTTCTCTACCTTCCCTTGGAATACCATTTAACCTTGCTCGAAAGTTTTCTTTTCAACCCAATCTTCCAAAGGTCATGCTCTCCCTGTCTTGTAGTTCTATACCTCTATTAAAAAACTCAATCCTTTGTTATTTTTGCCTGAGTATTTGGTGCTAAATCCTCTATCGAAGGTAGTACCTGCTTCTCTTCTTGATCCAACATCGAAGGCTCATAGAGTTTTAGATTCTCTACATTTACTACTGATTAAATCCACATGTATGAGGGTAGACTGAGTCTATAGGCATTATCTCCTGCATTTTTCAGTATCTGAAAGGGAATATCACAAAGCCTTAATTTTCTTACCAGGACCTTGTAGCCTATCCTTATTCAACTATAATCATACTTTGTCTCCCACTCTAAATGACTTCTATATTCTATGTTGATCATGCGTGGCCTTATATTTTTTTTGTGAATTTTGTAGTGTCTCTTCTACTTATAGATGGATATGATAGATCTTATCAACAATGTTTTTTGTCCTTATAACATCTCTTGTTAGATCCTCCCTTACTCCTTATTGTCCATATGAAATATCCAAAGGTGAAGGTGGAAAATATCCAAAGCAAGTTTCAAATGGGGACTTATCAATAGAAGTGTGGACTACTTTGTTATAAGATTGTTGTATATATACCATATTTTCATCTCAAGAATTTGAATGCTTTTGATTGTAGTCCATCAAAAGTTACACCAAATTCATTTTGACTACTTTTTTTTGCCCATGTTTCCATGGACGGAATGTTGTAGACCTCTTCAAATTCTTGTCCATCTTATCCCACGATGTAGTCCAAAATGCACTCGGAAATATTATGTCCTTGCCTAAAATGATTCTCCTTGGTATCCCAAAGTGCACCCAAACTTGTCTAAGAACAAGTTTTCTACTTCTTGCCCACTAATGAAGTTTTTTATAGGGCATTAGAACACACATCTTGTTGAACCTATCAACTACCATGAACTAGTAGCCATGACCCTTCTTGATAGTTGGTAAATGTCCCACAAAGTTAATGGAAATATTTTTAGAAGGACGAGTGGGTATAGGAAAGGGATGGTATGTACCTTGTTTCATGTTACTATGCTTGCTAGTACAATAAAGCATGCATCCTCTTATGAACCTGGCTACCTCTTTTTTCATCTTAAACTATTATGCATACCTATGAAATTTAGCAATTGTATTCCCTACATCAAAGTGCCTTGCAACCTTGGAGGTGTGAGCCTCTCTAATCAAATACATTCACACACCTTTAGGAACACTTAAATTATCCATTATGGAGATGGTAATCAACTATGTTATCACCATTATGCACATGCCTCTCTCTCTAAAAGCTATTGAAACACCTCCTTGAAGTCTTCATCCTCTGTATGTCCTTATTTTTATGCATCATGGGTGCAAGGCTCTGTGTGAATCAAAGTTCCAAAAGTCATGATATTTGATGTGGGTGGCCTTAAAAGCATGTCGTCCAAATTGTTTGTATGGCCCTTCTTATGATTCATCACTAAATGAAATTGTTCTAGAAACCCCATCCACTTGTAATGTTTGGGTTGTTGTAGCTTACTCTGGGCCTACAGGTATTGTAGTGGTTGGTTGTTTATGTGGATTATTGTCTCCTTTCCCATCATATAGTGTTTCCACTTCTTAACAACTTGCATCAAGGCATGGATCTCCATGCCATAGGTAGGATTTTAACACTCATTGCATGAAAAAATTCAAAATGGTAGCATGCAAACCTTCCTCCCTACATCAAGAACACTCCTATCACATACTTGCATATATCTTCACTTTTAAGGGGTGCTACAAGTTTGATAATGATAGAATCAATGCTTGAATGGTCTTTTTCTTTAACAACTCAAAGGCCCTTTACTGACCATTTCCCCACTAGAAATTATAGCCACTTGTTGTTATGGAATGGAGTGGCATTACTACTGTTGAAAATGAGTTATGAATTTATTTAGGTATTGTGGTGTCCCAACAAAAATCCTTAACTCAAAAACATTAGTAGGCACCAAAAACTTCATGTTGGCATCCATCTTGGTAGGATATATCTTTAGCATTCCTCCGCCTATCACATATCCAAAATACACCAAACACTATTGTGCAACCTCACACTTCTTGAACTTTTCTAGCAATAAATGCTTCTCATTGTCTCTAGCACATGCATCAAATGTGAGTTTTGCTCCTCATAGGTAGCATTATATACCAATATTTCATCCAAATAAGAAATAAAAAATGAATCTATAAAAGGGTGCAGTATAGCATTCATTAACCTCATGAACATAATTGGTGCATTGCATAGGCCAAACGACATAAAATAACCACTCGTAATCTTCTCTGGCATGAACCTAGTGATACCGTAACTTTAATTCTAGCTTGGTGAAGTATGGATTATTGCAACTAATCTAGTGGATCGTCTATCCTAGGCAGGGGGTACGTGTTATTGAGCATAAATTTCTATAATGTTGTGTAATAAATGCACATCCACTAAGTCCCATCCTCCTTAGATACAATTATAATGGGTAACCCACATGGTGAAGTACTTGGTCAAATAAAAAAATGTTTCATTAGTTGTTGTAACCACTTATTCACCCCATTTCCTCTATAACAAACTACTTTTATAGTCCAATGTTTGGCAACACAGGGTCTGGGAAAAGTTGGATCTCGTGCTCCACTTCCCTCTTGTGTGGCATCCCTTTAGAATCCTCGAACAAACTCTTAAGAAATCTTCTATTCATTTTTTATATTCCTTGTTGGAACTCCCATAGGGATGAATTAGCTCTCATGGACTCTTCTACAAACTAATTTTCTCTTAAAAATAACAAAACATACTTCTTGCTATAACTGGTCAACTTTTTGGCCTGGTTAGCACTTACTAGTGAGATATTTTACTTGCCCTTGTGCACATTGATGATAAATGATTTTTCATACTTGATGAGGTGGTATTGGTTGGCTCTCTGCATGAAAATCACATCCCACATGTACATATAGGGACTACAAAATACAACTCCACATACATCAAGTGGAAATACAACCAACTCTACTTCATGAATAAAATCAACACTAGTACCAAATTTGATTTTGCAATGTTTATTTACCTTTATCTTGACCTTCTTGTTGACCCATCCTAGTGGATATGGGTTAGGATGGTCATGTGTTAAAAGTTCCATTTTCTTGACATTATTTGTTGCATTGAGATTCACTTGTGATCCTAAGTCGTATAAAGCATCAATTTTCGTATTCTTGACCTGTATCTTTATATGGAGTAGTCTAGTCATTTCCTTCTCTCCTTATTGTTGAAGGATACTTAAATTCACTTCATTTTGCACCAATGTATATATAATCTTCTCATCCATGTCCAAGATTATTTCCACTTTATTACTCAAATTTGTGGCCATGAGATTGTTCTTAACATCTTTTTTTTTAGTTCTTTGGGTTGAGATCTGGATGCAACTTCCAACACTTTTCTTATGTATGACCATCAATGTTATTATGGTTGTAGTAGTTGTTGGGATATTTTTACTGGAGTGCTGTGGTTGCTATATTTTTGTCTTTTCCGCTTTAAATTTTTTCTTCCCCTACTTGGATGTTTCTTGTTGTTCCTTTTGCTTTTACCCAAGTGATTACTTTTTCTTCTAACTTATTTTATCCAAGTATTATTCCTATACACAAGCCTCAACCACCATTATGGGTTTGAATGACATCACTTTCTTCCACAAATGATTGTGGAGACACCCTAGATTCTTGAGGAGTATGTTTGGGTTCTTTGGGAAGATACTTAGAATTATTTCCATCTTCATAAATTTTTTTGGTTTTCTCCTCTACATTCTGCCCCTATCTCTGCCTGAAGTAACACCACCAACGCCACCAGTCCTCTTCATCCCCAATAGGTTAGAATTGTGACTTTATGATAGTTTTGAAGTCCCCCCATTTAAGCATTAGAGGAATCCCCTCTAGCCTTAAGGTTTATGTATGGTTTTCCCACCAGGTTAGGGCACGGCCCTTTGGTTTCAAACAAGATGAAGAAATTTTATGTTCTTCCTCCATGTGATGAACACTAAAATAAACCCCTAACTACTGCAACCAATTATTTAATTTCAAAGTGTCATTATCACCTTGCTATGGCTTGATTTCAACCTTCGCTTCCATATTGAATGGGGATTATGAATGGTTCATGGAACTCAAAATGGTTAGGTATTTTTTAGGTTCTTTATTGGACCCCCTCTTTGGTTCTTCTTAATCCCTTGAGCTCCCCTCTAATGTGACCTCTGAGTTGGAACCTCCATCTTCTCTGATTCCCAATTTGTTCGCCAGAGTTGCCATAAGAAGATTCATGTTACGATTAATATGTGTGATGTGTTCTTCCATCCTTAATAGCATCTAATTTTTTGCATCTTAAGGGTTATTAATAGATTCATCAACCACGGGTGGGGATTTACGTCTTTCTACTTAACTAATCTGAATCGATCTACCCAAAATATACACAAATAAACTTGTTCTAATACCAATAGGACTTATAAAATGTTGTGGATATTCCATTGGATAGTTTGTCGCAACATATCTCATAAATAAAAGTTGTTAAACTTCGAAATCAATATGATGAGGGTTAATTTTTCCTTTGATCTATGGAATTCTCAAGTTATTATTTATTGCATATGCATGTAGAATATGAATATGAAGAAATAGAGAACGAATAGAATAATCACTCACAAAACCACGATAACATAAGATATGACCTAGGTAACCCTTTTAGTAAAAAACTTAGTCAAAACGTGAGGCCACAATAACACAAAGATGTAATTTGGGAAACATTTTCAAGAGAAAGCCTAACAAAATGGTGAGGTTATTCTTCTCTCTCTTTCTCTAAATGGAAATGGATTCAAGTAAAAAGGAGTGAGACCAATGGCTCCTGCGCTGCTACAAAAACACAAACCCTCTATATTTTCTCTCTCTCTTTATCCACTCTCAGTTACTCTAATCATCTATGGAACAAAATGCACTCGAGTATACTAGAACCCTTTTTCCTCCTAGTAGCCCAACTATAACACAACCCAATAGATAACTAGTAGTTCAACCCGTTCAACTTTCATTATGAGTTATAACTCGACCCTTCTAAATTCTTCTTCATAGTGCCCATGTGGCTAGCCCATTTTCCATGAGTAACGGGGGTTCATATGGCATCCTCTCGAATTATGGTGGTTAATTTCGATAGATCAAATTATAGGAGGCATAACTTTCTAATATGAGTGCTCATTGAGGCAATTATTGCATCCTTAGAAAGGTAATGATCTATAGATTATGGAATGTAGTCCATGGTAAGGTTGGAACCACAAGAAATGGTCATTTAAGGCCTCAAAATGGCTCCTAAAGTTTTTTACTCGAATTTTTCCAAACTAGGAACACCAATAAAGATGACCCTACAAGTTGATTCCTCCAATTTTTCCACTCTAAAAGCTTTGATATGGATGAAAAATAATATATTGATCTAACCCTAATCACTAATCCAATAATAACAATAGTATACTAATGAAGCAAACTTCTTCTCCAATAGATCAACCACAATCATCTAAAATTCCTTCTTTTCCAAAAGGTTGAAATTGGATAAGAAAATTGCATTAATAGAATATGATTTATTAAAGGAATTAAAGAATGTTAGTAACAAAATTCCTTTATGGTGAGCAACAAAAAATATTCCAAATTATGGTAAAACAAACTAGGAATGTCTAAATGAACCTAGAAGGAAGAGAGAAGATCCACAAACAGTGGAAGCAATTAGCAAATTGGTAGGTTTAATGATGGGTAAAATGTTTATGGAAAAATATATTGATTTTAGTAGTCTTATTTTAAATATTCATATTAATAATGTTCCTATTGAAAACACTTTAATAGATCTAGGAGCAACAATCAATATCATGACAAAAGCAACCAGGGATGAATTATAATTTTCTAATTTTTTTTCACACCCCCACGGTTTTACAATTAGTAGATAGATCTATAATGAAGCCTAAAGGAGTGATATATGATGTTGTAATTTCATCCCCTAAGGAGGGTTCCCATGAGTGGGATTTCCTCCCTGCCTTGAAATGATGATAGCATAATTGAAAGGGGGTTGTGACTCCTACCCTTCCTAGTACAATGCATGTGCTCTGGTCATATTACTGGTAATGGCATGAAATTGGTATCAGGGAAGATATCGTTTAAGCCTAATAGGAGGCACAAGAAAGTATAAAAGACCTTAACTGGAATTTAAAATGACTTCTCTTCACACTTGAACCATAATTGGAATTGTGTTTTCTTCGAATTTGTGATATCATTGTCCATGCAAGAAGCCCAACATGGGAACTTCCACCAAACAATTAAATTTCTCTTAGGATTTATGAATAATTCAACCCTTCTTGAATTATAGGCTCTATATCCCATCTCAATGTCTCTCGAACAAGTGCAATTATTGCTTTTGGACTCTAAATATCAGTATGTCGGTGCTCTGTATGTTGGCATTGGAAATAATATGCAGTACAAAGTATGTGCTACTCTCAAAGCTTTTATACACGAGCTTCTCCCCGTCAGCTTCCATCAAAGAACTTAGACTAGACCTCTTTTTGTATGTCTCTCTGTGTCTGGTAATAGTTCTCTCTGCTAAGCTTTGTTTATTCTCTATTTATTTTTGTAGAGGTTTATTCAATTGTGGGCTCATTGGTTTTTGGGTTCATCTCTTTCTTGGGTTTTGTGGCAAGGCTCCATATTTAGTTCCCTGCATCATTATGTTGATTCTCACCCTCTCTCAGTGCATAGTCTCCTCTTGTGTCTTACATTATTTACTTTTCATTGTATGTCTCTCCATTTCCACCTTGTATTTCCCCTTTCTTGGGCTTACATGGATATTTGTCTAGGCCTTCCCTAGCCACTTTAAACAAGTTGTTAGTTGTTCTCACTTTTTATCATCTCCACATCACCCTCCTTTAGTCTCTTTGCTCATTTTTCCAAGTTGTACCCATCTCACCTTAGCTCCTCTCTCCCTTGGTTCTCCCTCCATGCCACCTTTGGCTCTTGTATTTTGTTCCCCAATCCTTCTCTTGTTAACCTACTCTTTGATGTATCTATGCCTCGTGGAAGACCAACCACTAGAAACAAAGAGAGTAGGCAGTGGCACTCCTTTGTCTCTTCCCATATGGATCGTCATGTTGCCTCCACCTCTTAGCTTTGTGCTCAAGCCTAAGTTCGTGACTCCATGACTCGATATTAGGAAATTATTCTAGAATTGGGCAAGAAATTAAACAAGTGGAAGACAAAGTGCACCATGACTGACACTTCATTCTAGACCCCCATGTTGACCTTGTTATTCGTGACTGGATCCTTGATACAAGGACCTTTACCAGTTCATGTTTTTCTTGGTATATGCAAGTACTCAAATTATTATGGGTGAAACTGACTGATTATGTAGATACTCAACAAGAGAATTCAATTAGACTGGTAGAGTTGGAGGAAAAATTTGACAATATAGATCAAAAATTGACTATTCTGGCCGAGAGTTCAACTAACATCTCCTTTTCCTCAGGATGAGGATGGTGACTAGTGACCGCAAATGCTTATAGGTTTTGACCATTAGTTGTTGTGTTTTAGTGGGGTTTTTTTACATCTATAGCAATATTTTTTGTTTTCCTGCGTTACAACATGTAAAGGTTTGGCACAACCAACTTGTTTATATGTGTTTTTGTTTACAAGATGCTCTAGTTAAACGGGGCCTCAATAACCTCAAAACATTGAACTTATCCTACTAGTATGATTTGCCTTCAGGAAGACCAATAATAGATAATATTGTTCTATGTAATCCACTTTCGACATAATGCAAAGTGCCTAACTTGAATAAAATAAAATAAAATGTTATAGTTTCATTGGATTATTGGGAATATGTTGTGAGTTTTATGGTTTTGCAACGAAAATCTAATTTTTTGGTCATCAATTAATCCTTAAAAGACCTAAGTTAGCTAGGACTGATGTGTTTATTAGTTGTATATTCAAAGACATGATTATTTCACATGGTGATTCGGTTAATAACTTTACTTTATATCCACCTACACAATGTTTAACTAAATTGGGAAATACATAATGCTAGATGAAAGTGATGAAGAAATAATACAACTAATCTTAACAATTGACCAATCTATGAACTTTAAAGTGGACGTTGAGAAATTCAAAGGATAATAGCTCGAGTGGTAGCTAGTGGGTTTAATTTTCCCTCCACCTGATTTCTATTCTCCAAAGACATGTTAGCATGTGTGGCAAAAATTTAAATATGTTGACAATCATGGCATGTAATTCCTATAAGCTCGAAGGGGTGAGAAAATTTTAATATAATGATATTGAGGTGAATAGTGGTAGACGCCATGATTCGACTCTGGGTCTTTCCAAAAATATTCCTCGAAAGTTATCAATTCACTAATCACCACTACAAAAAGGATGTTAAAGAAAATCAAATCACTAATTTTATTGCTAATTCTGATTTGATTGAATATCTTGGAAGGAAATCTTCTTTCAATCATATTTTGGACAATTTTTTTTAGGAAAATTGTACTATAGATGCCTTATCAACATTATTTGATTCTATGTCTTTTGTTAACTCAACATCAGAGTCTTGTACTATCCTTGTCTATATTAAGCAAGGAAAAACTTTAAATATAAATTCTAAACTCAAGGAATCTCATAAAGAGCAATTGATTAAAAAACTACAAAAATATTATTGTGCATTTGCTTGGGGATACATTGATATGCATGGAATTCATCCTAACACATATATACATCATATCTATATTAAGGAGAATTCTAAACGAGTCACACAACCTCAAAGATGTGTGAATCCTAACCTAAAAGAAATTGTAATGGAAGAATTACAAAATTACTAAATGTAAACTTTATATATCTCATTATGATAGCCAATGTGTTTCATCTTTAGTAATAGTTCCTAAAAATAATGGTAAGTGGTAGGTTTGTATCGATTAACAAGAATTGGATAAAGCTACTTTAAAAGACCATTTTCCTTTTCCATTTATAGATAAAGTCTTTGACAATTTAGCAAGAAAAAAATATTTGTATTTGCTTGATGGCTTTAGTGGTTATAATCAAATTCAAAATTGCTTTGAAGGATTAGGATAAAACTACATTTACATGCACATGGGGAACATATGCCTACATAGTATAACCCTTCGGGTTATGCAATCCTTTTGTTACTTTTCATTGTGTTGTTTTACAAATTTTCTTTGACTTGATTAGTGATTATGTAGAAATTTCTATGGATGATTTGCTAATTTTTCCTTAGGGCTATATTGTTATTTTCTTTGATAATTGCATTTCTTCCTTTACACATTAAATTCACCCCATAACATCATTACATTATTCAAATTTACATCATTATTCAACAACATGTGCAACTATGTAGAAATAAAAATATCATCATCATCAATGCACTAGAACATAAAGGAATAACAGAAGAAAAGAATTCACACATAGTGACACTAGGATTGGTCGGAGACCAGGGAAAAATCCACTATGGGGAAAACCCTTTCAAATTCTTCTTCTTATTAGATTGTCATTGAATGATTCAGCAAAAGAGAATACAATGATCCATATCTTCATCTACGCAACTATCCGAAAAAAAACAACTACAACATCCATGAAATGAACCTATCAATTCTTATACTCAAAACCTCAATTTTGAAGTCTGTAATGAACTGTCAATGTCTGCGGTGAACTATCGAACACAACAATCAACGAGCGGAAACTTCAGATAACTAAAATTACAACATATAGGTCTCAGTCACATGGAGGAGGAGTCATGCATGTGGCTAGAAAGGTTTAGTCGCTCCCTTGAGCCTATAAGCCAGTGACCGTGGTCAACCTTAGGAGAGCACGCGACTGTGATTTTAAAATCCTAGATGTCAGTCACATGGAGGAAGAGTTGTGCGTGCAACTGAGATGCTTTGGTCCGCACGAATGAATTGGTTAATGAGCGATTATGCTCGATTTATTCTTGGGTCATGCCTTTGACTGAGGCCCAAAACCCTAAAACAAAAGTGCGAGCTTCGAACCCTGCAATTCCATCTTCGAGCGAACCCGTTCCTCCGCAAATCTACCTCAGACCTGTGCGAGCCAAAATCAAGAAAGAGAATTAGAAGAGTGTCTCATGATAATCTATAAATGAGGTAGAGGTCACTTGTATTTATATCCGTCCAAGGGTATCCACTTTGCTTTAGGGCCAACCTGATCAAATATGCACATGTGGGCTTATAATTCAAAAATACACTTTCCATTATCCAAATTAGATGATCTTTAGGTTGATTTTGTTCCTCTCGAAAAGAGGAATTCAATGCAATAATCATATCCATCAAATGAGTTGTACAAAGTGGAATTTGACCACAGTTTAATATTTTAACACTCCCTCTCAACTAGGGTGGATTCCACTTGCGTTATGTCATGTGTATCATGTAATCAAATCATATCCAATCTCAAGTATCTCATCATCATGTATCGTCATTGTTAATCTTGATTCATCTATTGCTTATTCCTGCTTATCTCTTGATTGTCCCTACTCATATGTTGAACATTATCGAATCTAAAAGAAGAAGAATTTGACATCAAAGGGGAGCTCAATCTACCACCCTCTATCCATCGGGGAGCCACTGCTACTACCCAGAATCTCTTCCAGCGGGGAGCCCAATGCTACCATCCGGGAAACATCAATGGGGAGCCAAATCTACGACCTACATCATTATTAGAGAGAATATTATTAGGGAAAACATCTCAACTTGGAATCACATTGGGGATCACATCCCAACCCAAAATATCATGGGGGAGCTAAACATCTACAACCCCATATCGAGCAATAGGTGATATAGGGGAGCACATGTCAACCCATCCTATTTCTTGTTGATATTCCCAGTAATGACCCTCAAGAGTCATGTGGTAGAACACCTGCATCATAATCAGCTTGGGTTGTACACTATCAACCAGTTGGCCAGACGAGGAGCGGTAATCCCAACAAACATAACTTGTGGATATGATGCCAACTAAGGTAAACTTTGCAAAGACCAACGTAGGGTAGAAACATCTCCAACCTTCTAGGTAAAAAATAGGGGAGCAACATCTACGGCCCTACTTTTCAAATACCCCTCAACCCCAGGAGTCCTCCATCTCAATTCCACACACTAGGAGCTCAAAAAAGGGGGAAGAGTTGGCTCAGTGTCCTTGATCAATGATGCTCTCTATAGATCGCAACAGATCATCATGCTCATATCTAGTAGTCATCATGTTTCAATAACAACTATCTCCTATTCATATAGGACATCAAAATATTTCATTAGAACAAATTATATATCACAAAAAGGATACTATAGTCATCATCCCTCTCACTGAGGTAGCAACCACAAGCCTAAGCTTGTCTCGTAAAACAACACTCTCTTAATATATGAAGGTATCTCAGTCCCAACTATATGCAAGATTCTTTGCTAATCAGTTCCCACTCTTTTTCATCGCAATGTATCCATGTCATATCCAGAACCTGCTCAAACATCTCTCCAAAGGGCTTCTTCATCCTGCCTCACAGCTAGTCATGCTAACAACTCAGTACTCAGCCTTGATTGTGCTTAAAGCTAAGGAATTCTCATCCAAAACATCATGGCATATCTCATACCCAAATGTTCTTATCTCATCAACAATGATCCCAAATAGCATCAGTACATCCATGCAGTCACATATCATAGGAAGAAAATTTTGGACCAAAAATTGATCATCCCATGCAAATATCTCTAAGGATGCTTGGCGACAACTCAATGTGTATGAATTGGCTCAATCAATAATTCACTCAGGTTCTATGCACAAGATATAGGTATGTATATACGAGTGTCCATGTAGAACATCAATGCTTCAATCAACTATCGGTTTCTAGGTTAGGTTCAACAATGTCTCTTCATAACTTCTTGAAATTCAATTGGAGTCTCCAAGTATTTGCATTACTTTCCAAAAATTCTTCAGTAGCTTCATGATATATATTTTCTTTTTCAAACTTCGAAAAGTAATTCATCATGCCATGATTCTTCATTTTGAACTTCAGAGGCAATCTTCCTCTTACTTTGATCATCAAAGGCTCATGACCTATCAAGAATAGAAGACCATCATTATATAAAATAAAAAAAATTCAAATTCATACCTTGGACCACTTTTGAAGTATAGCTTTGGATCGACACATCATCTTGGCTTCACCAAATAACTATCAATGCGGACATATATGGATCGAGGAGCTTGCTTCATGCAATGTTTTCTGCAAACATAACACTTTACCAAACCAATATGCCCAATCTTACATAGTGTAATCAATTCAACTAATTCATCTTATCAAATATTAGATGCTAGATCAAAACTAATATAAAACTCATCAATATCACTGTAACAAATTATTTAGGTAGAGCACACATCAAGTTCTGACTTCATCTATCAACAAATTGTCATTTGTCAAACAATATCAAACCAAAATTCATCAAGTCATTCTCATGATAATTTTATAAGTCACTAGATGCAAATGCATACATCAAGAATAAGTCATGTAGGTTTCATCCATTTATTATGAGATTACTTCATAATGAATCACAATTGTCAATACTTCAACCATTGAGTCAAAGCTAATGATGTCAACACAAAATACCAATATAAGCCATTGAAAGTTACTACACCCATTGGCATGGTTATCAAGGAAAATAATCAGTTGTCAAATCAAATTAGGTCAAATTCAAATTTGTTATCACAATGAGATCTATAGCCCAAAACAAATCTCAATCATCAAGTCAAAGTGCTCACTAAGTCAAGCCAATAGATCAAATCTTTTCAAACCCATGTAACTGTTATCAAATATTTTCATACACAATCCTCAATGGTTAAATCATAAGGACATATTGATATGCATATCTCGCTCACCTGCAAACACAAGTATAGTCAACATATTCACATTATAAAAAGTCAAACATTCAAACTTCCCTACTCATATAACTTCCCGTTGTCTGCTCCATGTCTATAGGACTTTCATCCTTCATGTGTACTTATGATTTTATGCTCAAAGCTTCACTTTTGTGTCCTACAGGCATAATAACACCCATAGGCCTTCTTCCATGCGGTTGAGAGGCTACAGTAGCACCCTTAAACTTGCTTTCGTGTGGCTGAGGCTTAGAGTAAGGGAAAAATATCTCTTCGTAGATCAAAACTTTGTTGCAGACCAACAATATCAGATATTTGTTTATTCATATCTATAAATCTTATTTCAACAATAAAGAGTCTTCTATAAATATAATGCAAATGATAGTAGGAGTAAGGATATTGTGGAGAGGATTCTCCCTCTGAATGGGAAGCTACTTAGTCATCTTCATTCAAGCCATCAACCTATCTATAATACTGTCATGCATCAGCAGATCTGTTAAATCATAAACTCGAACATATATCCATCATAGTCACAACAAGCTAACATCATCTATTTCACCATCACATCATGACTTCAATATTTCATCCAGGGTTAGTGTCAAATAACTAACATGAGTATATGTCATATAACTCAATCCATCAAGTCAGGGTATTCAATTTTACCATATGCCATGATTACTAAGCACATCAAATCATAACCACGGTCAATAAAATATATTGAATATCAATCTCATTGTTATACTTCTATCATCATGTCTACCATGCTTTTCACAGAAATTATCAATAGTATCAAGTTACCATGTATTAGAATCAAGGTGCTAGACTTATTTATGGGATCAAGATATCTAAAATGATAGGAGTTAGCCAAACATCGAGTATACCAATATACCGAGAATCATTATTTCCAAGTAGATTCATAGAATCAAGAAATTCATCATGTATTAAAGTAAGATACTTGTTCAATACTAAGTGCATCATTTCATCATAGGTACCATGAATTCAAATCACGTTCTTTTTTTTTTCCCAGGGAAAAATCGTAATTGTCATTAATATTGAGAAAATTACAAATTGTAGATGCTTGGTAGCATATGCAACAAAATTGTGACTGAGGTCACATGTCAAGAACATATCAAAAAGAGTTCCCTGCCAAGAAGGCTGAAATTTATAGTCATGTACATTAATTGTTGTTACAAAAATACATATATGTGCTAGATAAGTTAACTGATAAACTAAAGTCTGAAAATAGTCATAGATATAATAAAAAACCAAGGCCTATTGACCCCTCCCCGCAAGTGATCGATGTATGGTTTGTGATAGTATCTGAAGAAGTCATGTCCTGTCTTCTATTAAATAAGCCATTGCCCCCTAGGCTGGTGAGCAGCCTCCTTGGATAGCGAATCAGAAATCCGATTCCACTCCCTATAAATGTGATGATAAGAGATAGAGTGAAAAATGTGTTTTGAAATGCCAAGTATCCTCCAAAATATTTCGAAGTGTGTGCACGTGAAAAACCAATGTCTGATTGAACCAATTGAGGATAATTTTAGAATCACCAAAAATTTGAATGTGCTAGCATCCTTGCTCAATAGAAAAATGAAGGAGGTGTCTCAGGGTGATAAGCTCTACAAAATTGTTGGTGCCTTGTCCCATACCCATTTTAATTTTAAAATAGTGTTCATCATTGAGGTTTAAAATAACCCCCCCACCACAACCAAACTATTGTGTAGATCCATCAAAATATTCCTAGGGGAGAAGTCGATCAATAAATTCGGGAAAAATGGTTCTCTGAGGATGGGGAGGATTATCATCCAGGAGACTGTTATATATAGAAATTATGTGAGACGAGGCAAGGTGCCAATTAGGGGTAGAGTCATGGAAGATGGATTTGTTCCAGAGTAGCCAAATACCCTAACAGATCAAAAGTGGAAGGTTGTGAGCCTTGTGGGGAGTAGCACCACTCCACCAGGTCTGCCAAGCTTCATTGACATTTTGGCCATCCCATCTAAGGTGTGTAAAAACGAGGGAGAGAGTCTGAGTCCATAATGAGTGGGTGGAGGGACAAAGAAGGAAGAGGTGATCAATGGATTTAGAGTCTGATTTGTAGAGAGAACACCAAGTGGGGCCATGAAAATATCGCTTGAGAAATTATCACGGGTAGGAGCCTTTTTTTGGAGAACACACCACATAAAAATCTTGGCTCGTAGAGGGGAATTTAATTTCCAAAGGCTACTCCACCACCAGGCAGAAACAAGTGGCTTATGATCTGAGAAGATGAAGGAGTATCCTTCTTTGGGCGAGTAAATACCATGCCCTGCATGCGACCAGATAAGTTCATCATCTCTAGTAGTGATGTGGATGTGGGATTCAAAGAGGGCAACAGTGTAGGATTGCCAATCAGGTCTCCACAGATTAGGAATATCAAGTTGATCAGAATATTTCCAACCTTGAAAATATATAGAGGAGGAGTTTGGGTCAACAATATGAGCAATGTGCATAATACCGGAATTAGAGAGATGTTGGATAAGCTCATGTGGGAGCTGGTAAACATTACCACTGTGAGACCATGGATCCAACCCCACTCGATCCAAGTTCCCCGACCTGATTCACCACGTCATTCCATATGTGATGTAAGGGAGAGAATTAAGGACCGCTTTCCATAAAGAGGAGATGTGACTTTTGTTCCAAGAAGGACTTATGATCCAATCCAAGAGCTGCATAGGCCTAATATATTTCTGAGTGACCACCTGTGTTCAGAGGTTATGAGAAGTCATAACCTGCCAGCCCATCTTAGCAGCTAGGGATTTTGCAAATACATCAATATTCTTCAAACCCTAACCTCCCCACTTTCCAAATCACTTTCATATGCATGCATGAGCCATAACTTAGGGCTTACCTTGCCATCCAATAAAACATAACATTGAAACAATATACCATGCATACCTTGTAGTATTCAAATACTTGTGCACCTTATTATTGTACATAGGCAACCTATAACATTTTGTCACCTTTTCATTAGGTGCCTCTTTTGCTAGTACTTCTCTTCCTGCACTAGCCATGATCCTCAAGAAGGATCCACTTATCAAAACTCATAAGGAGGTTAGAAACATCTAAATACTTAAATGCAGGAAGTATAAGTAATAGTAAAAACAATAATAGGTCAATAATTCTAAACAAAAGTAAGGACATAAAGGAGCATCATAAATCTAAAAATACTTATCTTCAATGAGAGGTGATAATCTCCCTCTTGAATCATCCTTCAAGAGCCATCATTGTCCATTCGTCAACTTCATCATCAACCAGGCCTAATAAAAACTATCCCATCTAGGGCTTCATCAAATCTGTCACAAGTGCTTGAGCATCTTCATATTGACCATGCTAGGGTTTCAATATTTCATATCTCAAATCTTTGTCATAAACCAGTGTTTCTCCCAAACCCTAACCTCATAATATCCATCAAACCCTAATACACAGATTGCCTAAGGTTTTCTTCAAACCCTAGAATTATTTTAAGTATCCACCATCATCTATTGCATCCATCAATAGTATCGTCATAGGGGTGATCTGCATGAATTTTCTTCAACCCAACTCTGATACCATGCTAATTTTTCCTTAGGTTTATATTTTTATTTGCTTTGATAATTTCATTTCTTCATTTACACATTAAATTCACCCCATAACATCATTACATTATTCAGATTTACATCATTATTCAACAACATATGCAATTATGTAGAAAGAAAAATATCATCCTCATCCATCTGAGTGGAACATAAAGGAACAATAGAAGAAAAACATTCACACATAGAGGCAACAGGATTGGTCGGAGACTAGGGCAAAACCCACTATGGGGAAAACCCTTTCAAATTCTTCTTCTTATTAGATTGCCATTTAATGATTCAACAAAAGAGAGTACAATGATCCATATATTCATTTACGCAACTATCCAACAAAAACAACTACAACATCCATGAAATGAAACCATCAATTCTTATACTCAAAACCCTGATTCTGAAGCCTGTAATGAATTGTCACTATCTGCGGTCAACTGTTGAACATTGTTGTCAATGAGCGAAAACTTCAGATAACTGAAATTTCAACATTTAGGTCTTGGTCGCATGGAGTAGGAGTCATGCGTATGACTAGAAAGGTCCAGTCGCTCCCTTGAGCTTATAAGCTAGTGACCGTGGTCAAATTCAACCTTTGGAGAGCCCACGACTACGATTCTGAAACCCTAGATGCCAATTGCATGGAGGACAAGTTGTACATGCGACTGAGATGCCTTGGTCACACAGATGAGTCGATCAATGAGTGACTATGGTCGAGTTCTTCTTGTGTCATGCCTGCGACTAAGGCCCAAAACCCTAAAACAAAAGTTCGAGCTTTGTAGCTTGCAATTTCATCTTTGAGCGCACATGTTCCTCTGTGGATCTGCTTTAGACCTATGCGAGCCAAAATCAAGAAAGAGAAACATAAGAGTGTCTCACGATAATCTCTAAATATGGTAGATGTCACTTGTATTTATAGCCTCCAAAGGGTGTCCACTTAGCTTTAGGGCCGACCTAATAAAATATGCACATGTGGGCTTATAATTCAAAAATACACTTTCCCTTATCCAAATGAGTTGATCTTTAGGTTGATTTTGGTCCTCTCGAAAAGAGGAATTTAATGCAATCATCATCTCCATAAAATGAGTTGTCCAAAGTGGAATTTGACCGCAGTTGCATATTTTAACACGACTCACTATTTATGATAATAATTTTGAGGGAGTGTTGGAAAATCTTGAAACAATTTTAATTAGATGCCAAGACACTAATCTTTCATTAAGCCATGGAAAATGCTAGATGCTACTTACTGAAGGAATTTTTTAGGATTATTGCATATCACATGTAGGTATCAATGTTTATTAAGCAAAATTATAAGTTATTTTTAAACTTCTAGTGCGAGAGACTCAAAAGGATGTAAGAAGTTTCTTAGGTCATGCAAGTCATTACAAAGGATTTGTAGAAAATTTGACAAAAATAACATCACCTTTATTTAAAATTATCGCTAAAGATAGTGAATTATTTTGGAATAATTCTTGTTAAATTATTTTTGAAACATTAAAAGAAAAAGATTTCTAAAGAACCTACTTTAAGAGGCCCAAATCGGTCTCTTTCATCTCACATGTCCACTTCTTCTCTAGATACAACTTTAGGAGCAACATTGGACAAAAAGAAATCAACTTTCCTGTGCCATATACTTTGTTAGGAAAAAATTGACGCCTGCCAAATTATATTATATAGTAATGGAAAAAGAGTTCCTTACGATTGTACATGCCATAAATAAATTCAGGCACTACATTACTAGTTATGAAATCTTTACTCATATTGACCATTATGTCATCCAATATTTAATGGACAAACCAATCACAAATGGAAGGGTAACTAAGTGGCTTTTATTAATACAAATTTAATATTACTAAGATAAACTTGGAAAAGAAAATATAGTTGTAGATTTTATTTCTATAATTTATAATGCAGAAGAAACAATTCCTATAGATGATAAATTTTATGACGAACATTTATTTGCAATTTCTATTAAATCTCCTTAGTTTGCAGATATTGCTAATTACTTGGCTACAAGAAAGTGACAACAACATCTCTTACGTAGGGAAAAGTAGAAAATCAATAGATTAAGTGCCACATATCCTTGGATTAGAGGGGATATTTTTCATACAAGACCTAATTTGATCATCTAGTGATGTGCATGGGAAGATGATGTGTTTGACATATTAAAATCATTCACAACAAGCCATTTGGAGGACACTTTGTTGATAAGTGAAAACTACAAAGTCATTCACTTGGGTATTATTGGCCCACTCTTTTTAAAGATGCCAAGAAGTACACTAGGAGTTGTAATAGTCATCAATGGATGGGTTGACTAGTACAAGCTGATGAAATTCCTTTACAACCTCGAGTACTTATAGAGCCTTTCAAAATGCGAGGTATAGATTTTGTGGGGCCCATCACTCCAATGTCCAAGAAAAAGAGGTATATTATGGCATGTATAGGTTTTATTACTAAATGGGTAGAATTCAAACCTCTCCTCCAAGCTATTGAACAATAAATTGTAAATTTTTTAATTGAGGACATATTTTCTTGTGGTGTTCTTCGGGAAATTGTTGCAGATCTAGGTATGCAATTTACATCAAGACTTGTCTAAAATATCACACAATAATACCATATCTTACATCTAAAATATTCTCCATGCTATCCACAAGCCAATGCCCAAGTGAGTCCACCAAAAAAGTTCTTAAGGCCATCTTGAGCAAGGTCGTCGAGCTTCACCACAAAGATTGGGAAAATTAGCTTTTGGAAGCACTTTGGGCATACATATCCACATGGTAAGATAAGACATACAACAAGATATTGTGCATGTATTTTTGGTTGCATGAGGATATCCGTATGGGGGAGATGTTGGGTCCCCATTTTTTAACTCTTTTTATCTCCTTCACTTATATATTTATCTCTTGAACTCACGCTCTATATTGTTTTAGTACCCTCTTATCATATATTTTTTTCTTGAGTATACCATTATCACTAAGATATGTAATCTAGAAGGATATCTAAGGTAAATTTACTTGTATTCACATGTTTCTACCTTTCTATATGCAATTTAGTTGAAAATATTTTTATTAACAAGTCACTTCAAGAATCATAGATTCTGTAGTGATTATGTATATTTCTCAACTTTGTAGTTTTGGACGATTATGTACACCAAGAGGACCAAATGCAACTTGGATATAGTTTTAAAACTCAAGAATATGGTTGCACACTTGTCAACCAAGGTCCAACGATATCTAATCTAGTGAGGATACCAAGTCAAAGTTGGAGTCAACGAGAACATCGTGGTAGAGATTTTGAGATGCAACAACGCCGAATCTACATATGACAAGTTAATCAATCATGTAAAGGGTTTCATGTATACTTTCATGAAATTATCAATATGAGGATCACTTAACATTTTAATAGGCAACGATCAAGATATATTGATCTACATGCTTTTTTTTAGTCCACATACTCTACTTTTTAGTTGCATTGATTGTAGAATCTGTAAGGTATGGGTATGGGTTTGTGTGATGTGAAACTCTATAAACAAGTAAAATGAAGCCTATGGGGACCAATATATAATATAATATGATTTCTATTATGATGTAATGTAATCCAGGGGTAAACATTATTGATTGTTCATCACTTACACGTTGTGCGTATCAACCTGAGTTTCGGTTTGTGTTATTTCCAACAATGTAGTCCAAGCCAAGAGGGCCTCCATCCATAGGTAACAGTGCAACATTTTTACAATTTTGGTTATGCTATAACATGCTATAACATACAATATATAGTTTCGTTTCTAGTTAGTACTTCATAGTTTTGTTTTTATCCTTTCCATTATAAGCACATAATATGTTTAATGAATATTGTACTTTCAATACCACAAGGAAACTATTGCATAGTGTATTATTAAATAAATATCACCTCAATTATTACAATAACCTTCACTTCATTGAAATTATCAAGAGATCATAAAAAGAATGTGCAATTAGTGATCCAACAATCATTAGACTAATGTAACTAGAATGATCCTTGCAATATTTATTAATTATGTTTAAGAGTTTCAATCATTCCTATAACATTTCATTAGGAAAATAATATTGCATTTATTTATTTATGGATGTAATATAACTATATCTTGCATAGATAGTGTAAGCACTTGATAAGCATATGATGCTTGTTCAATATTTAGTGTGATAAAGTTTAATTAATTAAATTGTCTAGCAGTGAGATGCATTAGTGGAAGATGTGTATACTAGGTTTAGGGCACATAGAGGATCGAGAGGTGCTATTATTTCAAACATCATAGATCCCACATTTAGCTTTATAACACAATTACTAGGCTGCAAATTGACAAGGGAGTGTTGGAAGGATGAGTGTTCTTTTGGAATCCTACAAGTAGTAGACCATTATACCCACAGAATTAGGATGAACTAGTGTCATGATCTCATGAATAGATTTATCCAAGATAGCTTAGATACACATGAAGATGGCAAGAAGTTCCACTATGCATGGTTCCTCCTATTACTATTAACGATAGTTTGGAAGATGCCCTTAGACATGGAGTATGATACAATAGTAAGTAAGTCATTCCCTACACTGAAATTATGTGCGCTATATCATACCTTGGGCAAGGAGGCACAACAAAAAATCAATACATTGTTCACCAGATGGTACAGTGAAATGATTCAAAATACTATTGAAGCCTTTCAAGTTCCATAAAGTGTTGTAGATAGGTATGGTGATTCTTTAGTTTTGTAAGTTGACCTGCATAATACTTTCATTGCCCCACATGCATATCATATTATTGCAGGATAGATCCTTCCATTTTGCATCATGGATGATGATATACAAAATGACATTCAACATTGGATGGAGAAATCAAGGCCCAATCCCACTAAAGGCATTGAAGTCTTGAATATGTGCACAAAAAGGAACTAGGAGAATCATAAGCATGAATATGCCATGAAATTTATGTACAAGAAAATGAAACATACCTCAATGCCAACTCTTAAATTTGAGTTTGTCAGATAGGGAACCAATGATGAATCAATTGAGTCAACACCACACGACACAAATCAAGCAAGGCCTTCTATGCTATTGGTTAGGTGGATATTTTTAGATCCTTCTAATGCCAAGGATGGGGAGACGATGACACCAAAACCCAATGAAGAAGCATACCTCGATGCCAACTCTTGAATTTGATTTTGACAGATAGAAAACCAATGATGAGTTGATTGAGTCAACACCACGCAACATAAATTAAGAAAGGCCTTCTAGGTTATTAGTTAGGTGGATATTTTTAGATCCTTTTGATGCCGAGGATGGGGAGACCATGACACCAAGACCCAATGGAGCAATAACAATATCTTGCAGTGTTGGCCCTAGACACAATAACTAAATGCATGTAATAAAGTGTTCTAAATACTGCAATGAAAAATATAGAGCAAGCCACAATGACATAAACTACAACCATGTTGTAGAGCAAACCAACTAACACATTATGGTTTCCAAGTATGGTAGTTGGACCCTGCACGGTGACCACTACTAGTGTGATAGTTACTACTAGCACAACCATTGCCTAATACTAGGCCAACCACGTTTTTAAACCCCAATACAACTTCATTTTAGTCCCTCTAGTATAATTTGGAGGCAGAGCAATTAGTGCATTGTGATTCCTTGCAATAGCTAGAGCTATGCCAAGTGTTGTAGATCACAGAGCCCATGTCTCTTGGGCGCAATAGTAATGGTACCACATTTGAAAAAGGGTCTTAAAACTAGATCCATTGGGCCTCACTACCTTCGAACTAAGCACTATTATTGGCATGACCCATTTCCCCATGCTAAATTGGATTTGTTGCATGTATAAACCCATGATCTCTATCAATACTCCATGGAGACAATGGAGGAGTTGAGCGATAGGCTTAGGATAATGTGGAAATATTATCATGAAATCAAACAATAACATAAGTATAAAGTAGCTACACACACATGCTTAGTTATCGCATTTGAGGAAATATGCATGCAAGTATCAATGGAAGCCACCTCAACGAATAATCTAAAACCTCAAAAGCTAGCCAAAGTTAATAACGTTGTTATACCGTTGCAAGCACAAACCACCAAATTGTAAGAGAATTTTATGGAGACACCTACATTTCCATAGTTGGAGTTGTTAGAGAAGCTGGCTAAAGTTGACAAATTATCCACTTAGGATAAGGTGTGCATTGAGGGGTTTATCAATGTGGTCGACTAAAGATATATGATTTAGACTCATTTTTAGGCATTAGGCTCCACCAAAGATCATCACACAATGCAAACAAGTCTATTCATTAGAGATGTGGCTTAAAGAAAAGAGAAAGTCCTTTGTAGGCTTTACACTAGTTGGCTGCAAGGAACTCATGACTAAACTCTCTCCCATAAAGTGCCAAATCAACACTGCCCAGGATGAATAACAAGCATTATCCAAGGTAGTTTTTGAAGCACCAGAACAAGTCAAGCATCACTATGTTGTGCTCATTGACATCCAAACCATCACCTCCAAAGCCATCTAGTTGAGCAAGAAACCAAGACCCACATAGGAAATTGCCATGATTGAAATAATTGATAACTTCTATTGTGAGTTCTAGTAGCTGCACACATTTTTTGAGAAGCTCAAATAAGGTTTCCAGAGTTTTTTTTGGTCCCTCCTTGCTAAGGTTCCCTTTGTCATTTCGGTTTTTCCTTAGCAACACCCTTGGCCTAATTATGAGCTAGATATTAGTGTTGGGGGCCTATTGGCACTAGGGTAGGCCCAAGTTTTGGAGGAAGACTAAAGTGTTGAGCATATAGGAATGAGTTGTGATCAAAGGAATGCTATGTGGAGCTACCACATAAATGGATTGAGACTATGCATAATCATTGTGCACACGAAGAGGAGAACACTGAGCACACCAAGAGGAGAAGACTGCGCCACAAGTCCATGGTATTTATTAAGGGCTATTCTGATTGTAACTATTTGTAACTATTTTGGAAACCAACTAAGAGGTAGTTATTGTGGTCCTACATGGACCCCACTATAAAAAGATGTAAGAAGAAAGAGAAAGAGAGGGTAGTCATTTGATTGAGTCTCAGTCTTGGTAGTTCATGTGGTCTGAGTCTTTAAGAGCTCTTGAGTTTTCTGTATACCTCTTTGAGCCTTAAATTTGGCAGGATGCCCAAAGCAACTATCTATCCTATAAATATTTGATAATTAGAAGGAATTAATGGAATGTATTTTCAGATTTTCCCTTTACGTGTTTGTTGTGTTACATGGAATGCATTATTTATCTTATTAGCGTAATCTCCAATGGTTCTTTATGTGAATGTTCACATGTTAATGTGAGGTTTCCATGTTAGATATATTTCTATTATTTATGTCATCATGATATGAATGTCCCTATAATTCCTATACATACCTCAAGTGAGACCTTCTCCATTCCCTAGTGACTGAAAATATCAGTACTTATGGGGAATTTACTAGCCAATGTGTTTGAACCCTAGGTCTATAGCCCTTGCATGCCAACAATCAGTTTGGATGGATGGAGCATTGTTGCTAACTATTTGGTCCACTCCATGCCCTCCTACATGATGACAACATTGTCTCTATTGAAGCACCTTGTAATGCACCTTCTCCTTCTATTTTTTATTTCTTTCACTAGAGCCAAGGTGATCTATCCCCCATAACCCCTCAAGGAAGCGATAGTACAAGTAACAATGTCTTCTCACCAAATAATATAACCATTATTGTTTTTAGGTGAATGCACAAAATTCCACTCCCCTAATACAATGCTAGTGACTCTAATCCTTTAGATAAAAAACAATCATAATAAAACAATCTTTATGCATCCACATCCTTTTAGTTCCATAAGGGATGATGGTACGAGAACCTAACCTTCTCCAGGGGCTCAACCAACTAATCTCCTTTACAATTAAAAAATAATATATTATATTAAAAAATTACACTACTGCACTTTTTATTAATAGTTTTTTTTTTTAGGCCAAGATTAAGCCAAACACCAAATTAGTGTATGAGATCTCCTTGTTTGTGGGATAAGGGACCCACCTCCATGCAACGATTTGACTACCAAAGTGCTAAAGTTTATGGAGATGAACATACTCTAAGCCACTTTAGATTAAACATACAATCTCTAGCAAAAACACACATATTCTTAACCATTAAACATATATGCAACTCTTTATAAAAAATAGAAATAAATCCATCCAAAAACAATTTATTTAAAAAATGAATTAGATACCTTAACCAATTTTCTTTCAAAGTAACATGAAATTTTGGCATAGTTAGCGAGCAAAACATTTCCTTATTTAATTTCCATGATCTCCCATATTCAATTTATTTAAAAATAAGTTTGATACATTAACCAATTTTCTTTCAAAGTAACATGAAATTTTGGCATAGTTGGTGAGCTAACATTTCCTTATTTAATTTCCATTATCTCCCATATTCATTTAATATTTTGATTTCCCTATGTTATTTAATTCCCATTCTCTCTCATATTCATTTAATAATTTAGGTGGTTTTTCAAAACAAGTGGAACCCCGTAACAATTTCTTGAGCTCTATGTTATTGAATGTCACTGAAATAAACCCTCGCAAACTACTTCAGAAAGAATGACTAGTATCTTGAGTTGAACCGTAATTTTGTGTTCGAGTGCATCAATAGTTAAAACAAGTGGAACCCCGTAACAATTTCTTGACCTCTATGTTATTGAATGTCACTGAAATAAACCCTTGCAAATTACTTCAGAAAGAATGACTATTATCTTGAGTTGAACCGTAATTTTGTGTTCGAGTGCATCAATAGTTTTGTGTATTCCCTTGAATAAAGATCGTTTTACCTTGGAAATCATTCACAGTCCTTCGATTAAGAGGATAAACCAGGTAGGTATTGGTCAATATATTATAAATCATTTATAGTCCTTCGATTTTGGTCGCGACAATGTGAATATAGGTGGAAGAAAAAGAAACCATGCCAGGGAGAGTGTCATTGGCAGCAGTATAATGGAGTAGCAGTGGTGTAGGATAGAAAGCAGAGCAAGGTATAGTTTTTTTCCTGTCATGAAGGCGTTGAGAATGCTAAGGCCAAGGTTGGGTAAGAGCCTTAGCAATGGCGTTTTCATGCGGTCTGGGATGGCCTTTCATGGCCGACGACCTGTCGCCACCCTCGCTCAAGCTGAGGGCGAGGCTGAAATCCCCGAGGTTTTGGTCGTAGGAACTAGTTTTAACAGAATGGCCATTCTCAACAGGCCTACTGCTCTCAATGCCTTGTCAACTTCTATGGTACGCCGGTTCTTTTTTTCTTCACTTGTGTTTACTTTCAGACAGATGTTTGGATGGATGGATGGATGGATTCAACGCCGTGGCTTCCATTTTTGCAGGTAGAAAAACTCCATAAGTTATATCAAGCATGGGAAGATCATCCTGACATAGGTCTCGTTGTCACCAAAGTAAGTAGCATAGATTGATGGTATGTTCCCCTCATATACCATTTTGGGTTCTTTTTCTGAATTGATGGGTACATTTGTTGAAGGGCACGGGGGGAAGGGCATTCAGTGCTGGGGGAGACGTTAGGAGGATTTATAGACTGGCCAATGAAGGTAATTAAATCCATGTCCTTTCTTTTTGCAAAGTAATGAGGAATGACATTTCTTGTTTCGCACTCTGGAGATTGACTGACAAATTATTCCTGGCAGGGAAAATCGAGGAATGCAAAGACTTCTTCAACAAAACCTATCACTTGACTTACCTTGTCGGAACATATTTGAAACCGCACGTGAGCATTTTTTGTTATCACAATGTTTTACGTTTATGCGCTTTAAGATTTTATCCAACAAACAATTTCGATTTATTCTTTCAATTTATTGTTTCACATGGTGCGTCTGATAACCACTCTGCGGCAAACTGCACCTCCCTATTCTGGGAGTATCACAATGGGTTGTGGTTGGCTTGCATCAGTATTGAAAAACCCCTTCTACTGAGAAGCTGCAAGTTGGGGTATTTCTTCTGCCAAATTCACTTTAGACTTGCCCCTACCATCAACTGCATGAAATGGCCCGCTTGCACAAGTGAAACTTCCATGAAGGGCAAAATGTGGCTACGGGGGATTTGAACCTTGGTGAGGGTATGAATACCGTTTTACAAACTTCTGTTTTAAAGTTGTAAAGCTCACGTTAAGCATCAATGAGAAAACGGTGTTATGTAATCTCATTTCTCCAGGACTTTCCTTAGAATCATCTGCATCAGAAAGAGATTAAGCGGAACATATTCAAACCAATCTGATTCTCAGTTACGTATTCCCCGTTTTCCATTTTAATTTAATGTTTCTGAAAATTTTGCCAACGGTACGAGGATAGAGAGCAACACTTGTGTCTCAATTGGCAAACAAGCGATAACTTGTACAAAAATGGAGGAATATAAATCTAGGGGAGTGAGAGTAAGGGCTACAAAAATGGAGGAATATAAATCTAGGGGAGTGAGAGTAAGGGCTAGGATTAATTGAGTAGAGGCTGGAGATGAACCTGCCAAGATCTTCTTTGGTAATACTAAATAGAGATAACATTTTTTAGAGCACATCATTGCTAGAAAATATAATGAATTTGTTTTGTGTGCAGAAGCAAGTTTAGCATGCAGAGATAAATAGTCGGATGTGGGTAGATGACGCTTTTTTGGCTTTTTCGGCAGGCACAGGAATATATGAAGCACATTGAAGTGCATATGGTGACATGGCCGTGTATTGGGATTTGCCCATAAGATCTTGATATCAATCAGATCGTTAACGTAGTTATGGCACAGTCCAAATTGATCACCAGATTTCAAGGAGCGAAGCAACTAACCACGTCATAATAGTGCACAATGGCCGTTCGAGAAGCGATCTTGTGCAGTACTGACTGCTGAACATCTTCAAAATTGTTGCAATCCTCATCAGACTCGTCCTCAAAATTGCCGTCCTCTAGATATTTGTAAATTTTGCTCCATTCTAGGCCAGTTCTTGACCCCAATGTGATGTGAAATATCCGAGAAGGCCGAGTTACGGTTTTTATCATCATCTTCCTCTTCGAACTGAGCCCGTTTATCCTTCCCTTTCTTCATGATACTATTTGTTAAAAATCAAAGTTTTGAAAAAATAAACCACAGTCAGAAAGAAATCAACATATGAAATCAAATTTTCATCTAAGATTCATACTAACTACAGCTGTACTTTGTGAATGCTATGTTATCCTTCGGCAATAGGAAATGGTAAAAGACTGTTTTTGACAAACTCAGAATGAATTGCAAAAAGTAGAATGAAGTTGGAAATATGCCCAAACTTGTTTGAACAAAGCTTCCATAACCAAAACTAATTACTGTGGAATTCATTGAATTCACAGCCTTCATAGTAAAGTTCAAATTTCCTTATGATTTAATGCAGACACGTTGGTTTCGAAAGTTCAAAATTTATGTGGGAAAGCCTTTAAGGTCATTGATCGACCTATTGGGCTCTCGTGTGTTGAGCAATACATCAAGCAACCATCAACACAATCCCTCAATACTAACAGGCCCTGATAATGTCTGTCAACTAACGAAGAACTTCTCGTCAAACATCTATAGTTTATCGACTTTTGGCTATCAGGATGTCAGATATCGGCTATTGAGCAATCAGATGACCAATCTTTCGATGATCGGGTTTCAGGTGATTGGGGTATTGGCTTATGTGCTTTCCTCTCGATGCTGAAAGAACCCAATAATGCCTGTTATCTGTTGAACAATTTGCTGCCACGTGCCATAAGATCCTGAAAGAACAAAAGCAATTTCTCAAATTTCTTTTCCATATATTAAAAAAAGCCATGGATCTTCTTAGAGAAAATAATTTTTGTAAGAAGATTTGCTGAGATAGTAAAGCCATTACAGGAGTTGATTAAAAATAATGCTTTGTTTAATGGGATGAAAAAGTGAAGAATTCATTTAAGTCCATTAAAGAAGCAATAACCCAAGCTCCTACTCTATGAGTCCCAATTTTGAAAAAGTGTTTGTCTTTTATACTTTTGCATCTGACCTTTCTTATGCAGCTGTACTAGCACAGAAGAATTCAAAAGGTTTTGAAGTACCAATATCATTCATGAGTTCGAGACTTCAAGGTGTAGAGCTGAATTAATGTGAGATAGACAAACAAACCTATACTGTTTGCAAAGTAGTAAAACCAGTGTTACATGGGGACTCGCCCCCCCACCTAGGGGTCTAGAATCCTCGCCCCCTCGTGCTCCGGGGTCTTGGGGACTTCTAGGGGACGTTTCCCGACGCTCCCAAAAATCAAGAAATTAAGGGGGACGTCAAAGGGGACATTTCCTCAGATTGAGGGGTCGAGGGTGCTTTAGGGAGTGTGAGGGAGCGTGAAGGGAGAGTGAGGGGAGCATGAGGGGACGGGAGGGAGCGTGAGGGGGCGTGAGGGGATGGGAGGGGGCGTGTGGGGCCCACAATTTTTTTTTTTTTTTTTAAATGAAAATAAAATAAAATATTTTAATAATCTATTGTTTAATTAAATTAATTTTTAGGTTTCATTTGTTTTCATTGTATCATTGTATCATCCGCACTTAGCACTTGCCGCCCATAGCACTTGCCGCAGCTGCCGGAAGAAGCCTGCAGCAGTTCACAGCTTGCTGCCCGCAGTCGGAAGAAGTTATGTTTTATGTTTCACTGTTTTAGACATAACTTTAAACTTATTTGCTTTTAAGTTTTAATATTTATGTTTCAGACTTGAGTTGTAAACTTAAGTTTAAAGTTTATTTTGAATCTTGATATAATATCGTATATGTCATGACTCATATGATATCTTAAACTTTAGTTTCATTGTACATTGTTAGTAGTTACATTAATGATTATACAGTTACAAAGTTACATATGAATCTATGATATATGTTTTAAGTTTTAACTTCTAAATTTGTTTCAGTTAGATGATTCATCATTCATCGATTTATAATTTTTAAATTTTATCATTTATGATTTATCTTTTATGATGTAAGTGTATGATGACTGTATATACATTCCTTGCAAAAATGAAAAATACAGTTGCATTATAAATATTTATTATTAAATTTTCAATGATATATCATATATGATATTATAATATTATATATATATTTACATTTTATAATTTTATGACCTCGACGTCCCCCCATGTTTCCTGAGAATTGGTAGGGAGCTTTTGCATAGGCCGCTCCAGCGCTCCCTCGCCCCCTCGCTCCCACCTCCAGGGGACTTGGTGGAACATTGAGTAAAACACTTTTGGCCATTTCTTTTTAAGTCTCATACAAAAGTCATTATTCCTCATCCATCCATGCAAAATACGCTAGTTCAAAAGGAGTTAGGAGATAAAAGAGCTAATTAGATGACTACTCTCCAAGAGTATGACCTTGAAATTAAAGCAACTAAAATTGTAAGAGGTCAAGGGCTATGTAAGTTGGCAGCAAAATCAAAAGGTTTACAAGTAGTGAGTAAGGCTAGGAAAATGAATTGGAGGTCAACAATTTTGATGGTTTATATATTCCAACTTCAATAGATTCACGGTATAATGAAATCGTGTATTATTTAACCCATGGTATTTCTCGTCAGTACTTGGAACCTAAAAAGAGAAGAGCTTTAAGATTAAAACTGCCAAATATCAGCTTATAAATGGGGTATTATTTAGTAGGAATTATGATAATGTTTTACTAAGGTGTATTGGAAAATCTGATGCAGATTGGGTGTTAGCTGATTTGCATGATGGGTCAGTAGGAGGACATTTTGGTGGTAAAACAACTGCACACAAAATTCTCAGAGATGGATAGTTTTGGCCTACATTGTTCAGAGACGCTTATGCTTATGCCGGATAATTTAAACTTTGCTAAACATCTTTAGAAAAAAGAGAAAAAGCCTTTCCCTACCATCACAACCCATTGAGGTGGAAGGACCTTTTGAACAATGGGGCTTGGCTTTTATTGCGGAATTTAACCTCAACTCTTCACACCTCCATAAGTACATTAGGTGATCTCTTTCCTTAACCATTTCATAATTTTCAGGTTTGGTATCCTCACTTCCATGATTTTGGATAATGCATCTTATTTTTCATCTTTGAAGTTAACTGAATATGCTTTAAAAAAAGGAATCACAGTTAAATATTCTACAAATTATTATCCTTAGGGAAATGGTTTAGAAAATTATCCACGAACACCAAAGAAATTGGCATAAGTAGCTTCCTAATGCTTTATGGGTAGATAGAATAACACGGAAGAAGGCATTAGAAAATACATCATACTTGTATATGACAAGTAGGCCATTTGTTAAATTTAGATAACAGTGGTGTTCTATGCTTGATGCACTTTTACTTCAATCTTTCATAGGCCCAATACAAGATAGCAATCACATAAACTTGAAAGTAAAACACTGATCAATAGAAGACAAGCCAAATATAGATCAGATTTACAATTCCTTATGTCCAACAAAGATATGAGATATTTTTGCGTTACGACGGTCAACAGGATGCTTCAACCAGCAAAGTCTTTCTCGATCAGCCAACACTTTCATTTGTCACACCCACAACCCTAAAAAACAACTCATCACAAGTCAACGCAAGTCAATCTAGGGACAACACAGAAAAGTCAATGCAGACAGCTTAAAAAAAGTCAACGCAGCAAACTAGGGCTTCGGTCAAACAACTCGAAATTCCTCGATTTTAGTGCCTAGCTGTATGGCCTCCTAAAATCGGAATTTCTGCAGAAGATTGAGGTCAAACGGCCAAGGGTTGACCACGGTCAACGCTGCAGCAGAAAAGCCCTAAACAGATCAGCGCAAAAAATAGTAGCTAGCCCTAAACAGATCAGCGCAGAAAGTAGTAGCTTCGCTCCACACGTGTGAGAAGGAAAAAGCCTCCAAAGGCTATCGAACCAATCAGATCACAAAGAGAGAATGTGTGATGAGATGATGTGAAAATGACCTCCAAGTCTCTCCAATTTATATCCATCAATGAGGGTGTGTGACACATCTCTTAGGCATGTGGGATAAATCTGACCGACCTTGCACGTGGAAAATAAATTCAAAATCAATGTTTTGCTCATCCGATCAAGATGATCTTTAGATCAATCTTGCACCTCTCCGAAAGAGGAATCCATCAAAAATATGACCATCGTCATATGAGCAGTACAACATGGAGTTTGGACCTAGATGCCCAAAATTAACACTCCCTCTCAACTAGGGAGAACTCCATCTGTCCACAAGTGCCATCCATCATGTACCAAACCAAACATCGTGTGTCATCCCGCCGTAACTTGCTTTGCTGGCTCTTTATTTCAGAAAGGTGAGGCATAAAGACATCACACACAGTTGACCCGAAGTCAACTTAGAGGTAAAATCCTCACTTGGACTCAAAAAGAGTCTCATACTAACCCGAAGTCAGTTTAGAGGATAAAACCTCAATAGAATCAAAAGAGTCACATACTAACCCGAAGTTAGTTTACTGACCCAAAGTCATTTTAGAGGTAATAACCTCATCATACGTGATCCCAGATCAAGGTGTTGGACACGTGCCATCCTAGACATAGAGAGTACGACAATCTCCGATGCGTCCATCGGTCTTGCTATTGGTCTCTATCCACATTTCTCACCTCATTGGCCAAATGAGAGGTACTTCCCATGAGTCTGAAACTCCATGGGTAGGATGCGTGCGGGGCATAGATAAGAGAGAGGCGAACCAACTCAATATCATAATGGTGGGGCAGAAACACAACAAGGTTCAACAAGCCTAGCCCCATATTTGCTTATAGCTCTGAGAAGCTATTCCCAAGCCCCTTGGAGCTCCCAGAGCTCATAGTCCAACTCAAGCAAGACCCTTAGAATAGGGTCTTTCCATGATTCCAAGCTTCTCACGGAAGGTTAGGAACTTGACCTTCCCCAGGGGCTACGTGAGAATATCCGCGACTTGCTCATCAGTTCCTATATGATCGATCCTTACGGCGCCTCGCTGTAACATGTCCCAGACAAAGTGGTACCTACTATCAATATGCTTGGATCAATTGTGGAACACGAGATTCTCAGAAAGACGAATCCCACTCTGGTTATCACAAAGGATAACGGTGGTATCTAGCACATGCCCGAACAACTCACTGAAGAGCTTTTGCAACCAAACAACTTCACAATAGGCCATACACGCTGCAATGTATTCGGCCTCAATGATGCTCAGAGCCACTGACTTCTGCTTCCTGCTCGTCCAGGATATCAAAGCAGAACCCAAGGTGAAGCAACACCCAGATGTGCTCTTGCGATCCATCACACTGCCAGCCCAATCGACATCAGTATATCCATGGAGTCTCAAACTCCCGACAGTGTATCTCAGCCCATGGTTGATTATGCCTCGAAGATATCTCAACAGATTCTTGGCACCAATCCAGTGAATGTGATGAGGATCAACCATATGTTGACTCAAAGTGTTCAATGCAAAACATACGTTCGGATCTCCCTCGAACAAACTCGACTCCAGATCTCCGGAACGTATAGAGATAATATGTCCCCTCCTTCAACACTTTAACTCTATGGTTAAGGATTGAACTGGGTCTTCTTTGAGCTTGAATACACACTAACAAAGGAGAGATATTTCGACCAACAATGAGAATGAGTAACTCCTCCCTTGAGCAGTGAAGAACTCAACCAAATAGACAAGGAGTAACTCTGCCTCTTTTCCAGTGCTAGACTTATCTATTCTTCCAGAACTTCGACCCACTGACTTATGGTAGTGTGTGGCCCCTCTTCAATAGCAATATTGACCTCAGATTTGGCTTGGAACTTCCACTTGTAAGATGATATATAGAAAACCCAAAATCAAAAGATAAAATCTACTAATAACACCTTTTAACTTCATCATCTTTTGCAAATCTTCTTCTTTCTGGTAGCACAATGGTGAAATTTGAGTGATTCTACTCTTTGAACGAACTAGGGTGTATAGTTTCAACACTGAAGCTAGCGATGGCTGCTAGGGTTTCTCAAACACTAAGCTTTTCTTCAAAAACTCTCCAAAAATCCTTTTTTTCTCAAATGACAAGTGATAGAATGAGAAATTCCTCACTTTTCCCCTTTTATAACTTAGTGGCCACTTTTGCCGCCATTTTACCTTTTTAATTTTATAAAGTCACTTTAGGAACTTTTCACTATATAAATTGAAGGTGACTTTTCATTAGCCTATAAGATATGACCCCTTTTACACTCTTTTAACATTTATAATGTTTTCCCTAGGTGAATCACGTTCCCTTATTTAAAATTTTGCCCGCCTTAGCCTACTTGAACCTATTAGGCTAGCAGAATCCCATCTTATGCCTCCTAATTGGTTGGGGACATAACTATGCTCCTTGCCCGGGATTACTTGCCCTCAAGCAACTTTAGCTCCGAATGTTTGAGTACTTGTTCACCTTCCCAAGTGGCATCCTCAATAGGTAAATATTTCGACTTCACCAGGTACTCCTTCATGGTTTTATTCCTCAACTTCCGCTCCCTTGTTTCCAGAATCTCCTATGGGACCAATATTAGTTCTCCCTCCTCGTCCATTGGTGGGAGCTGAGTGGAAGTGACTACATGCTGCCCCAAGGCCTTTTTGAGGCACGAAACATGGAAGACACTGAGTTTTACATCCTTCAAGAGGCTCAGGCTCATAGGCCACTTCCCCAACTCATTTCACGATTCTATATGGCCCATAAAACCAGAGTTTCAATTTTTCTGCCCCCTTTGTTTTGAGTGATGATTGCCTGTGGGGTTGAAGCCGAAGGTATACCATGTCTCCCACGTCTCCCACTTCAAAGGTGTGCTCTATCTTGTGTCTGTCTGCATATACTTTTTGTTGGTTCTAAGCCATTTGCAAGTTGTCTTTGAGGACTTATAGGATATCTTGGCTCTCCTGAATCCAATCTTTAGCCAAAGGAGTACGACTATCCCCAAACACACGATCTGTAAATGTTGGGACATCATATCCATACAGTGCTTTGAAGGGCGTCATACCAGTAGACATGTGGAGAGTGGTGTCGTAGAAATGCTCCCCCAGATGTAACCACTTCACCCATGCCTTCCGTTGGCTAGATACATAGTTTATGAGATTTCCCTCCAGCCACTTGTTGACTATCTCGGTTTGTCCATCAGTTTTTGGGTGGTAACTAGTGCTTGATGTCAACTCAGACCCATAAGTCTAAATAACTCCTACTAGAAGTCGCCCATAAATCTACTGTTTCTGTTGCTCACGATGGCCTTCGGAAACCCATGCAATCGGAAAGCCTTTATGAAGAACAAATCGACCACTTGTGTAGCTGAATATTTAGATGGTATGGCAAAGAAGTGTGTGAAATTTGTAAGCCGGTCCACCACTACATATATGCAGTCTTTACCTTGTGCCTGAGGTAACCCGGTGATAAAATCCATAGAAATGCTCTCCCATTTTTGCTCAGGGATAGGGAGTGGTTGTAGCAACCCCGTTGGATGAGTATGTTTAGCTTTGTTCAGCTGGCAGATGTTGCATTCCTTCACAAACCTCAACACATCCATCTTGAGGTCCTTCGAAGTGAACCTCTCCCAAAGGTTCTTAAGTACCTTGGGTGTCCTACCAAAGGTGAGCTATGAGCTGCTTGCATAATCTTCTCCTTAAGCTGTGATTCTGGCACCATATAAATCATGTTCTTGTAGTAAATGATGTCGTCCATGACCCGGTATCTATCATCATGTATCAATCCTTCCAGAATCTCACAAGCAAATTTGTTTTTGGAATACTCTACAAGCAACAACGACTTCCAATCAACTGTCATTTTCATGAGTGAGAGAGTGGGTGGCATCCTCGAAAGGGCATCTGCTACTACATTGCTTTTCCCCTTGACATACTTGATCTCAAAGTCATAGGCGTGCGATTTGTTGATCCACTTTTGTTATCTCTCACTCAACTCCTTTTGCTCCATGAGGAATCCTAGGATATTATGATATGTCTTTACTTTGAACTTGTTCCCCACAAGATATTGTTTAAATTTGGCCAATGCATACATAATGGCCAACATTTATTTGTCATAAATTGAATGGCGCTGCTCATAATCTCTGAGTTTGCGACTCGCAAATGCTATGGGGTGGTGATTTTGCATCAGAATTGTTTCTATTCATGTCCTTGAAGCGTCACATTCCAACATAAATGGCTGGGTGAAATCTGACAATGCTAGCATAAGACACAAACTCATCACCTGCTTCATCTTTTCAAAGGTTTCCTATGCTCAAACCAATTGAAAGCCCCCTTTTTAGTGACGTCTGTCAAAGGCGCAGTTAGCTGCAAAAATCCCTTAACAAACTTCCTTTAGTATGTGCAAAGACCGAGGAAGCTCTTCAACTTAGTCACATTTTTTGGGGTTGGCCACTCAATAATAGCCCCATTTTCTCCTGGTGCACCTACACCTCGTTCCCTGTGATCACATGCCCTAAGTAGAGCATCTTTGTCATCCCAAACTCACATTTGGATTCCTTTGTGTAGAGTTCCTGTTCCTCTAGAATTCCCAATATCTCGTCCAAGTGTGCAAGTTGTTCCTCCCAAGTCTTGCTGTAGATAAGTATGTCATCAAAGAATACCAACAAGTACTTCCGCAACTGTTTATTGAATACATGGTTCATACATGACTGAAAAGCTGTGGCCGCATTGGTTAGCCCAAATGGCATAACCAGAAACTCGTAGTGCCCATAGTGGCACTGATGGCAATCTTTGGGATGTTCTCCTCTCGAACTCAGATTTGGTGGTATCCTCAATGAAGATCCATCTTCGAGAAATATTTGGCTCCCCTCACCTGATCCATCAACTCAACTATTCTAGGGATGGGATACCGGTTTTTGATTGTCCTCTAGGCTCTTGTTAAGAGCCCGGTAGTCAATACACATCCGCAAGGTATTGTCCTTCTTGTTAGCCATCACCACTGAAGAAGCGAAAGGACTGGAACTAGGCTGGATATGACCCAACCTCAACAACTCCTTAATGGCCTTCTCAATCTCATCTTTGAAGACCTTGGGATGTCGGTAGGGGCTGGTAATGACAGCTTGTACTCCTTCCTCCAACTCTATATCATGTTCAAAACCTATGTCTGGTGATCTACCTCGAGGAATGCCAGAAAAACTTTTTGGTGTTTACAGAGCAATACCTGAATGTCATCTAGATGTTGTTGAGGTTGTTCCGGCTGTCTGCTGTCTGTATTGAAGTTTTCGATTAACCATTCAATGTCAGCCCGCCTCAACATTGCTTCCATGAGTTAGATGACACTATCTTCGGTGGATACTGATGCATGGCCCTCAAAACTACCGTCCTGTCGTCCACTTGATCTTTAAACTCCATCTCCATGCTTCATTGATATGTAGTATACCTTCCAATGTAATAGAGCCACTGAACTCCTAATACCACATTAGTGTCTGGTATGTCCACCATGAAGAAATCATTCGTCACTGTATAATTCCCCATGGTTAGCTTCAGTTTCGGGACATCTGGTGCAATCCATCTGTTGGCCACCTGATATGGCTACTGTGAAGCCATCGAACTCCTTTGTTTGAATCTCTCTTTGATCAACAATGGTTGCATCTACAAAGTTATGGGAAGCCTCACCATCAATCAATACTGTCACCATGTGCCCTGCCAGAACCCCTTTGACTCTGAATGTATGATACCTGGGGAACCCTGATATGGATGCAATAATAGGGGCTTTGCATCCAGCCTGTGAAGTCTCACCCCCGACTTTTTGGTGTCCCTGTTCCCGAGCCTGCTCCAGTGCTGACTCCTCATCATTGTCATGACTGTCACTCTCTGAATACAACTCAATATAACGAGTCTTGCCCACTTTCCTTTCCTGCACACCTGTGCCCTGCTGCCCAAGGCTCTTGATAGTTGAAATAGAGCTTCTTCCTTCTTAACTCCTTCCTGGTCTCCTTGTCCAACTTCGGTTTCCTGGTGCCCTCCTTTTGAAAAGGGTTGAATCCTTTATCTTGTAGGGAAAGAAAGGCTTAGGAGGGAATATACTCTTAGGAACAGCATCCTACATGTCCTTGTCTCTGTTAACTACATCATGAAGAGTGGCTAGTTGATAGCCTTTAACCCAACCACATAGAGGCTCAGACTACCCCACCACAAATAGCATCACCAATCGGGCCTCTGAAATGTCTGTGACCATAACCGTTAATCTCTGAAACTCTGAAATATATGCCTCCGGACTGCTTGTCTGCCTGAGCTGGGCCAACTCCTTGAAGTGAATCTCCGAATCCTTCCTGTCAAATCACTCTATGAGCCTCTGAGTAGACTCAGTGTATGAGGTGATGCTAGTATGACCCAATGTCTCTAACCCATGGTACCACCACTTATGGGCTTTGCTATCCAACTGCAATGTGGCCAACTTAATGGTCTCATCCTCCGTCATCTGATATAGCTGTTAATATGTATCCAACTTTTGTACCCATGACTGAGCTGAGCATTTAGATGACCCATCAAAGCAAGGAATGGTAACCTTCCTCGATGTCTTCTGTAGCTCGTGATTCTGCCCCAAAGCCTTTTGAGCTGTCTTAGGCTTGCTCTTTATTTGGAGGTGGCAAAAGTCTGTGAAACTCATATCAGCTTGGAACTCATGTCCCAATGCTCTATCCTCCAAATAATCTGCATAAGGGATCCCTTTACTCGTTTGCTTTGTTTGGTCTTCTGCTGTCTCATTAATGAAGCGAGGCATGTCGGGTCTGGGTGCTCTGCTGTATAAGTGTGAATGACTCTGCATGGTAGTGCAGGCATGGTTTCCCTCTGCACTGTTGGACCCTTCTTGGTGGAAATCTCTTTGTTTGCTATCCTTCCCATCAGATCCACCATCTCCTTTTGGCCCTTAGCCAAATCATTTGATGCACTAAGCCATTGAATGCTTGAGTTTCGTCGTCCCCCATGTCTGACTCTTCTTTTTATGGTGTCCCTTCTCCCCCTTTTCCCCTTCTAGGAGTTTCTTCTTCCTCTGTTTTCTTCTCTAAAGACTCTTTTTCTTCCCAAATGGGAGTGGGATATCTGCCTTCATAACTCCTCCTATTGGTTACCCCATTGAAACGATTGTCTTCCGAACTCATGAATTAATTGATAATCTGCCCTTTAGATCCCACATCTTTCCAAGAACATGCTCTGATTCCACTGTAAGATACCCTCTTGGAATATCTTCAAATTTTCCCTTAAATTTTTGAGTATTGTTGAGATGTTCAGTGAGAGGTTTCGTCAAACAATTTGTAGGAACATGGCCGTAGGTGCATTTTCTGTCATAAAACCCAGGGTAAAGAATACAATATCATATCCACATTATGAGATCACTTTAGTTCAACAAATATACTAGTATTAAGTTCAAAAAAAGGGACATTCCACATATACAAATGCACTTAGCAATAGAGGACCATTATAATCACAAATAACAACATATATATATGTAAACAATAAACAGTGATAGCATGAAGTTTAGAGAACAAATCTGGAATGTTATGACATGAATGACATTGACAAACAATAGCTTGCTTCAGCAGGAGATACGTGAAAACACTGGTGGCTCAAATAGATGTCTACGAGAGCAACATGTCCATCCATTACTACAGTGACTTGACCTTCATGAATACTATGGATTTGGTCCCTTTGTTTGATACCTCAACTCCGGCTGCCCACTGATATATTTATTTGTGCTCAGAATTGTATTGCACAACCAACAAGGGCGGGTAACTTTGTCCTCTGTTTTGGGCTTCCTTCCACAAGAAACTCAAACTCAGATATCCTGAACGTACAGAGATAATACATCCCCTCCTTAAGCACTTTGACTCAGTGGTTAGGGACTGAACTGGGTCTTTTATGAGCTTGAATACACAACAACAAGGGAGAGAGATTTTGACCAACAATGAGAATGAGTAACTCATCCTCCCTTGAGTAGTGAAGAACTCAGCCAACTATATAAGGAGTAACTCACCCTCTTTTCTAGTGCTAGACTCAACTATTTTTCTAGAACTTCGACCCACTAACTTATGGGAGAGTGTGGCCCCTCTTAAATTGCAATATTGACCTTAGATTTCGCTTGGAACTTCCACTTGTAAGATGATATATAGAAAACACAAAATCAGAAGATAAAATCAACTAATAACACTTTTTACCTCCATTATCTTTTGCAAATCTTCTTCTTCTTGGTATCACAATGGCAAAAGCTGACTGATTTTGCTCTATGAACCAACTAGGGTGTATAATTTCAACATTGAAGTTAGCAATGATGGCTAGGGTTTCTCAAACCCTAAGCTTTTCTCCAAAAACTCTCCGAAACTCTCTTTTTCTCATATGGCAAGTGATAAAATGAAGAGAGGTTGTTCACTTTTCCCATTTTATAACTTAGTGGTCACTTTCACTGCCATTTTACCATTTTAATTTTATAAAGCCATTTTAAGAACTTTTCACTTTATAAATTGAAGGTGGCTTTTCATTAGCCTAGGATATTGTTGGAATTTGAGTCGCCATGGTCGGTATTTTCATCATGAAGAAATTGAAAAATTTGAATTTGTTTTATGCCTCCCAAAATTATTCAAGTCGGCTGGGCCCCTTTAGAGGCTCCTATTCGACCCCCTTTAGAAGTCTATATATTGAAGCGTCTGTTAGAAAGTGTAACTAGGATCGATCTTCATAATGACTATGTAATTATGAATTTATGTAATGATGAAGACAAAGATAATAAAATGTATTTTGTAAAGCTTGACTCATGGGTTTCACGAGCAAGTAGTTTTTATCATAGGTCAAAGACTTCTTCTTGATGTCTTTTAGGGGTTTGTCATCTTGTCATAAATGTATAAATTAGAGTCATGTACATGAAGCAAGGTTACACTTATAAAAGTGTCAAAGAAACAATGTAAAAGTATGTTCCACACCTTGTCACCTTATTGGAAGAAACTCTATGAAGTCGGATACAATACTTAGTGATAAGCCTCCTTATCAAGTCGACCTACCCACTGTTTGACAGGTCGACCTAAACGCAGGAAGGTTAACACTATATATAAGAAGGTTTGCGGTTTCATTTGGCAAGAGAATCTTGATCAAGTTTGAGTTAAGATTTCAGATAAGTTTGCAATTGAAGTGCGAATTAAGGGTTCACAATTGAAGCAAAGAAGGAAGCATTTCAGCAAAGAAAATGACTCTCTGTTTTGGGTACATCGATCTCAGTCAAGGTCTGGGATATATATATCCGAATTGCGGAACGAAGTAGTATATACAACGAGAAGAAAGGAGTATCCATCTTGGACAAGTCTATATATGCGAAGAAAGGAGCAAAGAGGACAAGTGAAGAAGAGGTAGAATAAGTCTACCTTGATTCGGTCTTAAGCCACGCTATATATCTCATACAAATCTTAAAGAAGTCGAGGTCTGTTCTAGGGTCTGTTGCAACATCAAAGAGACTTTGTCTTGAACATAAAGTGACTCATTAAGAGTCAAAAGGATAAGCGAGGAAAGGACTAAAGGAGCCGAGAAGAAGATCGAAGGAAGTAAAGGAAGGAATCACTGTGTTAAGGGACCGAGTTTCCTAGTATTGGTGCAGTGCGATGCAAAAAGAAGGATCAGCTATAAGGAGCTAAGAAGAGAAGGTGACAAGGGTATTGGAGGTACACTAAGGTCAAGGGTTTGTGTCATGGTCATGGTACTTGTCAACTGAAAGTCTATAAGAAGAATTACTTGCAGGTTTCCTCTCCAAAGGGGAGAGGTTTTGGCCCTGGTCGGAATAGCCTAAATTTGTGTCTCTTGTATTTTTGGTAATAAAGAGAAGACTTAAGTAAGAGAAGTAAGCTCACAAGTAATTATCAAGAAGAGAATTGAATTAAACTACGCCCTATCAAATTATCAACAACGCCCTCCTCCTTGAATGATAGAGGGGGCCGAAAATCTGAGGAGGCTTGACATACATGTTTCTAGTTAGATATTATCTTTGATGTTTATGTATTGATGAATTGCACTCTTTCTCTCTCATAAGGTTAGATTTTGTTGGGTTTTCCCCTCGTGGGTTTTGCCCTGGCCATAGGCCTAAATCTCCGTGTCTCTTGTTTATCGTCTCACTGTTGTTTCTACTGTCCTTTCATGTTCAAATGGTTGAAATTTTCTTGTATAATGACTTGATGATGCAATATGGAACTAATGTTAATTAATCATTAGAAGTAGATGTCATGTGAGAATTTTTTTTCTAGTTTGCTTCTACTAGAAAATGCTCAGGAAGATCAAAGAGCAGTTTGAAGAACCTAAGAAGGACGTCTACCTTAGAGATAGTTGAGCCGAAGGAGGAAAAGTCAAGTCTATTCTAAGTCTAAAAGGAGGCCGAGTTACTCTTGTGGAGTAGCCGAATTTTTTTGTGAAGAAAGACATTTGTCCTTGCGAGGTTCTGGACCAAGTAAGTCTACAATTCTCTATGTGATTTAGGCCGAGATTCAACCCCCCCTCTTGAATGTGATCTTGTGGTTAATCCGAGCTACATGTGGTTGCTTGTGATCTTGTCTGAATTCCTGTGGTTAACCTTGATTCCTGTGGATGAAATGATCTAATTTGAAACTCTGTTCGAGTCCGAGTTTAAGGTATTAAGTTTGAGTGTGTAATGAGATAAGTAATGAGCTCCTTAATCTAAGACAAAGCATGGTTCAAGTCCAAGCAACTGTGATCATATCCGAGTTTGTTATTGTGATGAGATCCAATTCGAGCTTGTTACTTAATGTGAAGTTTCGTGGATGGTGATCTGAATCTCTGAGGGATCTAAGGTCTTTTGCCCCCATGTAATAGATTCAAAGTCGGCTCCTAGCTGAGATCCAAGCCTCCTCTTGAATGTAATCTTGTCTGAAGTTCTGTGAGCATTTTGTCTTTGATCTGATTTTGTGGTTAAGGTGATCTAAGTTAGAATCTCCGAGTTAGGGTGATCTAAGTCGAACCCTACTCTAATCACAGATAAGTGATGGAGGCCGACGTCTGTGACAACATTATGCTATAATGCTAGTGTGTAGGCCTGTACGAGCTCCTTTGGAAGGCTTAATACTATTTCAAGAGTCTGTGCTAACGTAGAAGTCATTGGAAACCTAAGTCTGTAGTGGCATTCAAATGATGAGCCTCTAGATCTGAGACTGAGCCTATGCGAGACTCCTCCTATGATCTGAAGTTACATGATGATACAAAGGGACCAAGCTCCCTGTGTGAGGAAAGGGCCATGTTTCAAATGCAAAATTCATGTTCAAGATGTTATCTCAGTGTGAGTTCTAGGCCGAAAATTTTGAGCATGCTTCCTGTCTAGTCCGAAGTCTATAATGGGTCTGAAATTTAGAGTGTATTCTTGTGCTACAAATAATTATAGTGTGAAGGTAATTTGATTGAAGGTTATTTCAGGAGTAAAGGTTACTGTTGACCACACTTTGTCAACGACCCCATAGCAGTACACCCCCATTTTTTCAAATGGGACTTATCATGTTCGAGGCTTGTTTCATCCAGATTTCATCGCCGATCGACAGTTTTTTATAATGATGTAAACTCATTCTGCATGTTATGATGTAAATGATCTAAGTAAGACTGTCAATGTATGTAACAACCTAGGTAAGCCTAGTATGTTGTTGATGATTTCCATCCTAGGAGGTTTTTTGTCTCACTGATTCACGAAAGTGATCGGCAGAGTTTTTCCCTCCAGCCTCACCCCAAAGCTAGGGTGGATTTTATCATCAACATACTAAGTGAGTCCTAGTGTTCTATCGAGTCCTTGTAAAAGTAGTTTCAACTACTTGGTCTACTAGATCATGTTTTGAGTCGCAGAATTGGGTATTTATTTGAGGGTCTATACGAATGGGTTTTCCTCCTTCATGTATGTAAATGTATTATCTCATGTAAAAGAGGGTTGGAAAAATAATTATAATCCCCTCTTAGTCAATTAATTAAATTTTCTGGTCAATTAATTAATAAAATCTTAAACCATAAATTTAATTAATTTAGGGTCTTTAGTTAGGATTAAATCTTTAAAGGCAAAATTTGTGGGTCCTTGGAAAATGATTTTGAAAGCCCCATGCCAAGGGAATATTGAGAATTTTAAGAAATATTGGACCCTTGGGCCTTGGTGGTTAAGTCAAGGTCAAAATTTTGGGGTAATTAACTCAAAAATAATATTTTTGAGTTAATTAAAATTGAATTAAATGATAAATTCGTTTTTTCCCCCAAAATTTTAATTTCAATGCTCCGGATTAAAAGATAATTAAATCTTTTGGACGGTTGAGATTATTTTGACGAGGATCATCCAAACTAGCCGTTAGAGATCTTGTCCTATAAATTTAGAGGTCTTTCTCATTTTTGAGTCATCCAATCTTAGGATCGTGCACTTGTTCTTAGAAGCTCTTGTAAATTTTTGAGGAATAAAACATAAAGACTTTGGGGTTATAAATCTGGATGTTCCTTCTCAGATCTATGTGGTGAATTGTCTCTAAACTCTGCTACTTTATTTCTTGTATTTTATGGTTGATGACCTTCATGGATTAATCTGCATACAGGTATCTTGTGCAGTTTTCTGGGTTTATAAAATAACATTCTGATTTTTCTGCAAAGGTCTCATGTTGTTTTCTTAAATCTCTATCGATCTAAGATTCAGATCTAACTGTGTAGGGAATTTTTTTTTTAAGATTGGGCGTCTGGGGAAGTCTTCGGTTGGACCAACCGACTCTCAATAAACATAAATCTGATAAGCTCTTTATTTGTTAAATTCTAGGTCTATCTTACGATATTTGTGATTTTGCAGGGTTTCAAAGGCTTGTGCCTCTCATTTAAAAATTTTAATTTCTAAATTGTGCTAAAACGGATTCAAATCTGACCATGAGGGTCCCAAATCTTTAAAGTAGCTTGTAAATTTGTATCTTTGTTGTAAGTTGTAAGGGTTTAATAAATTTTTGGTGTATATATATTTTTGGATCTGACTGGTTTTGTAGATTGCAGCCTGCAGGGTTTATTCAGAAATTTTTTGAGGCAGATCCGGTCCCCAGGAGCCAGATCTGGCCTCAAATTGCCTCTATGGGAAATCTGGACATTGTTTAAAGAAGCATAAGAATCTGAGCTTAATCTAAAGAAATTCTAAGTTGCTGGGCATCTTGAAATGTACTGGGTTTATTTTGAAACTATCTATGCCTTAGCTGCTGTCAAACACTCGTTCATTCATTTGCTTTCAATTTCATCAATCTGCAGTCACAAATTCCTCTAGCCATCGATTTCCCATTCAACTTCCCTTTACCCGTCCAATCCTCACGCTGCACCTTTCCTGTTGCCTTCGACGTGACCCTTGACCCTTGGCATCCGTCCATCGAGCCTGCTCTTGCCCTTGCCATCGTGATCTCTCCTCGGCTTGCTCTTCATCAACCTGTGTACACAAAAAATTTATGCAGACACTTGTGTTTCAATTTTTTTGTGTGCGGATTTCTGATCGAACCCTTGCCTTCAATCCGCTGTCCACCTTGCTGCTGCCGTCCAAGCTCCCTCACTTCATCGAGCCACTGCCCAGCACTCATCGAGCCACTGTCCAGACCTGTAGCCTCGTCGACCTGCACACATAAAAACAAACGCACATAGAAAAAGACATGCGTTAAATTTTATTTAGGTGCGGATTCACATTTTTTTAAAAGCGTTAGATTCATTTTTGTATATAAGTTTGGCTAGCGTTAGGAATTAGTTCAAATTCTTTTTTGTTTAGTTTAAATTTAGATGTTGGGTTTTTCATTTAAATCGATTTGGATTTCGTAGTTAGATTTTTAGTTTAGTCGTGGTTTTAGGTTGTATTTTTTTTTTGGTTCGATTTTTTTAAATGGGTAGTTAGATAGGGTTGTTTTAATGTGTTAGATTTTAAATTAGATTTTTTATTTTAATTTTTATTATTTAATTTCTAGTTTTAATTCTAGTTTAATTAGATTTTTGGGTTTAGTTTTAGTTTAGAGTGCTAATTTGGATATAACAAAAAAAAAAATAATGAAAAAAAAAAAAAATCATAAAATATAAAATTCAAAAATTTTTTTTTTAAATTTTTAGAGTTTGTTTAGTTCTAAGTTTCATTTTTTAAGTTTTGATTTCATGAAAAATAAAACAAAAAATAATAAAAAATTATAAAAATTCTCAAAAAAATATCTTTGATAGTCAAAAGAGCTTTTGAAATTTTATCTTAAGAGTGACTATATAAAATATTTGATTTGTCTGGATCGAAATTAATTGAAGCATTTTAAATCCTGGCATTTTCATCTTATTGTTTCATGGTTGTAGTGTCTTTCATTGAATATCATTGTGATCGATCGTGTTTTAATAAGCAGCAGTTAATTGTCACTTACTTATCTATAATTGCATAACGGGATTTTGTTTGACTCCATAAGGCACTGGTCTTAAACGTGAAATCTAATCTAGATATGTGAAATCCTGTTATTTTTATCAAGTATTTGGTGTTTTAGCTGTGTCTCTTGGATTTGCCTTTCATTTATAATAGGGTCTACCTCCCTTAGCTTGCAAGGAGACAGCTTAAATAGAGAGATTGGGGATAAGAGTGACAACCCCCAATCTGAGCCGTTGTCGCGGTGCCTTGACAATCTGTGCGACAACAGTTACCTTGAATTGTGTATTACTTTGTCGATTGCCTCGTCAATATCATTATTTGGTAATCAAAACTACAATTGATGAATACGATTACTACAAAGATGACAATTACAAAGATAAGGTCCAAGGCCTTGTTATCGCTCAAACTAGCAGGGGATCTTATGGAGCTACTACTAGGTCAAGTGGCAACAATGTAGCAATAGCTCATAGTCACTTCAACTATTGCTTCGTGCTCTTTACGGACTTTCACCGATGGCAGGAGACCCGATATAAGAGGAATCACAAGGATGAATAGATCAATGAATAGGTGGGGAGTGATTCCTAGAGCCTATTCACAAGAGAGACTCAATTAAATGGATTTTTTGCTTAAGGAGCAAGGTGATGGGCTCTCTAGGAAGGGCTAAGAGGATACTTAAGCCTAGGTTTGGAGAATATCCCTTGACTAGAGGCTTCCTAGACCTAAGAACCCTTGAGGAGAAATGGCTTCTATGCAATCCTTGTAAAATTTGAGTTACAAAGTTGCGGGACCACAAAGAACCCAAGTGGACCCAAACTAGGTCAAGGGTATGGAGTTGATCAACAATAGAGGAGCTTGACCTGTTTAGGGAGGAGAACAGGATCAAAGGACATTTTTTCTTTTGAAAAACAAATGCAATGACCCAAGTGAGGACATAACCCAAATCAACCTAGGGAAAGGGATGGTATTATGGCCAGGGCTTGCTATATCTCTGGATTCCACCATCTGATTTGCCTCAACTTGGAGGACGTTTGGAGAAAACCCTAGCACAATAGTGGACCAAAATTCAAGGGTTTTGGATGGCTACAAAGAATCTCACTTGATGCCCTAGGTGACCTACTAGGGTTAGGTCTAGGAAGAGGAGAAAAAGTGAGAAAAATATTCGTTTAGGTGATCACCAAGAGGCTAGATTGGTGCCTTGTCCCGGGAGAGATGGAGTCAAGGTAATTTTGAAATCTGGAGAGACTTTACCCCATCAAGGAGTCCTTAGGCAACTTCACATGGCAAATTAGGGCATGAACTCGACTACCAAAGGATTTTATACTTCCATGTGCAATAATTGATGACTTATCAAGGTATATTCAATGAAATTAAACCTCTAAGAACATTCATTCATCATACATGACACATCTAACATATGCAACACTTCAAAAGTCCAAAATTTCACAATTTCACATAAATTAGGGCAAATTTCAGATCTAGAGAACGAAAATCCCATACATTATTCATGTGACAAGATAAATGTAAAGAATAGACATGAATAAGAAAATAGCACTTACATGTGTAATGAGTATATCCAATCATCAATTCAAGACAAATTTGAAGCTCCAAGACCAAGATAATAGTATCCAAATTCCAAACATCAAAATTTATCCATGAAACCAAATTCGTCCTCCAAAAGGGAATGCAAAATTCTCACAAGATTCACTAAACCAATCCAAGTGATGGTGAGAGGAATGAATGAGCCTCTCATCTATTTATACAATCCATAAGGGGGTTCGAATAGCCTAATAATGCCACAAATAATAAAATAATGTACAATAATGATATGACTTGGTGACAAGCCCACCAAGATAGCTCCAAAATAGAAAGATAACCCTCTTAAGAGGGAAAAATAGTAAACATAATGAATTGTTGGGCCATTTAGAAGGCCTAGTGGAGTCTAAAGTGTGCAAGGTGAAGGAATAGACTCCAAATGTAGTGAATAAAGGGGTTGGCCCCTTGATATCCAAGTTAGTCACATGCGGTGTCCCCAAGTGGGTGTGGTGGCACAATGACATCCTCATGGGTCTCCAAATGCCTGTAAACCATCAGCAAGGTCTAGGATGATGACATAGGCCCTCCCTTTGTCTCCCGCGGTGAGACACATCCTTGTCTGGACTTACCAAGTGTGTGGTACAAGTGTGAAGCCGATTGGGCATGGTGATCCAGGTGCATCACCGTTATCCAAAAGGTGGAACACGAGCAATCACTGATTGGTGCAGGGGATCCATGAAGTGCTTCTCTGCTATGGTGGAGGCCTATGGCTCTCTACACTCACCCTACAAGTGCCAATGTGACCCTTTGGAGGGCTTGGACCCTATATAGGGAGACCAAACCTCAAATGGAGACCCACCTGCAATCCTGCATAAGATCCAATGCGTCCCCTTGCCTTCCAGTACAACAAATCATATGAGTCATCAAGTAATGTTTACAAAGCATGAAACACAAGTGGATACTTCATAATGGCATGCCCTTCCATAATGGGCTTTGGCATATACAAATGTCTCCAAGCTCAAGAGGGGGTTAACCAAGGACCCTATTAGGTGGTTTCATCCTATAAAGGGGGTGACATGTCCATGGTACATCCATCAAATGGTAGGTGGCTTATGATATAATGATGGAATGGAGTGGCGCTGAAGGAGAAGCTCCGGGCCACATGCTATGGTACAGGGGTAGCTAATATAGGAAAACCCACACTTGAGTATATGAGTGTAGGAGGGAGAAATCGTGGTACATGAGTTTCCCCGACCTTTGTTTTTCCACCCTTCTTCATATGCCTTTTGCCTTTTATTAATTTCTTCCTTATAACTACTCGAGGCTCTAGGGGAGGAAAGCATGATGCGTAGGATACAACAATAGATACCTCCTTTAGGTGGGGCAATTCATTTTCCACTAGGGGTTGGGAAAATGAATTGCCCATAGAAACTGGGGTGATGGCCATGGATAAGGGGTAGAGCTCATGTTTGGCTTTTGCCCACGTGCTAAATTTGTATGTTCTGACCATATTTTGCATTTTATTGTACAACTTCCTGTTGAGAGTGGCCAAATATGCTTTTTCTTTTCTTTTTAGTTGCATCAACCTTCGGGGCATTGTTCCAGGCCCGACTCAAGGTGTCGACAAGCGGAGGGGGAGGCTAACTCCTTGTGGACCCAGTGGACTAATGTGGACCCAGATGGGAAATATGATGAATGGGGTTGTAATGAGTGGAAGGGGAGTGATGTATATGGTTTTGGGAAGTAGGACCACATAACTAGAATCAGGGTTTCCCATGTAGTGTCAACCCTAAAGCTAGTAGCTAGTAAAGGAGATCCCACGAGACTAGGATACAACATTAACCATCAAATTGGGTAGGGGAGACAAGAGTATAGACCTAACCCACTCTTTCTACCGAAACCCCCCACTAATCCATGCCCACAAGTATCTGTGACATGTAAACAAAATTACTCAATCACAAAATTATAAGCCATTCCTTCAGGTTTGTAAGGCCCACCTTCAAACATACGATCATAACAGATGGGCGAGGGACCACATGGTTGGCTCAGGTGGCAGAGAAAATGGCACATCATGCTATTTGGTGGCTCTAAGGGGCTGCTGACTACGGACTGAGGACCATCTAGGAGAATATTTTTCTCCTATGGATATCACCCACAAAGTGGCACGTAACATGACCTAGATCCTCTGTGATATCTCCTTGATAGACCAAAAAACAAGTGCGAGAACTAGGATCTGAGCCAAATTGATTTCTCTTCGAGCTTGCACAGGAAGGAGAAAAGTGGTATAGAAAGGAGACAAACTATCCTCAATGATGGAGGTTGCTGGAAGAAGGAATTATCTTACTCTCAACCTAGATCAAATAATCAAGATTTGAATTCTGAGTTGTTGATCGTTTGATAAGCCTTGCTCTATACATAGAAGAAAGACGACATTCATTGCAAACGAGCCAACCTGACTGATCTGGTATGTATCATTATTATTATTATTATTATTAACCTCTGTGAAGTATTGTCTGCAAGTTGTTTTTACTGTTCTTCTGAAGTGAAGTTTGGAATGGTAAAGTCTGAGACAAATGAAGATTGATCTGAATATGTTGTGCTACTATGTTTATTTTTATCTTACAAAATCTTGAAGAAAAGCTCTTGAAGAATCAAAAGGAAGTCATACATATGTTGAAAGTCAAAATTTTGCAAAGGACTCGTGATCCTTAAGAAAGATTGAGTAAGACTAGATCTAAGTATCAAGTCAAAGCCATAAAATGACTGAAGGCATTTTGATTTAAAAGACTTGTATAAATGTTGATCTTAAGGCTGATACCTTAATGATATATTGCAAACACCACTGATGATTATCTTGAAGGGTTTCCAGATTTGAAGATAATGCAACAATGAGTGTTGAGTGTTACATATCTAGGGTTTGTAAGACCCTCTACAAATCTTGAAGAATTTGAAGATTCCTTGGCATCTAGGGGTTGGTAGTTTGGACTATATTCTAGAGTTAAGAACATTGGAATAGTTAGGGTTTGGAGAAGAAAGCCTAGGGCTCATTTTGCTACTATTGAAAGAAGAAACCCTAGCACCAATGAAGAAAGATTAACTCACTGATGATATGGAAGAAGTTGACTCTCTGATGATATGGACAAAGTTATTTCCCTGATAATGATGTGGACAAGGTTGTCCCCTTGTGGGATGTGAACGAGATTGATTGGATGCAAGAAGGCTAAGATCAAGATGCAACTGACACATTCTTAAGAAATAAGTACTTTCTTGTTTGTTTCTATTGTTGTTTCATTATGAGTCTCTTGTCTTTGTATATCTTGCTTGGTTGTAATTTTTCTTCCATGGCCTCTTAGTGAGGATTGTAGGTACATAATGAAGACTGCCAAGGTGTGGCAATCGTTGAAAATGGATGGAAGAACAAAGTGACAAGAAGACTCGTGATTTGATGAGCTTTGGACTCAGAGGGAGTAGACAAGATCAACCTACTTGAAGCATGTTTTGATCCTGTTACCACTCAAATCAGCAAGGGACCTAAGAGGGATTCCTATGAGGGCAACTGTTATGTCAAGGGCAACGATGGAGACTTAGCCCGTTGTCACAACTAAGACTCCCTACTCTTTACGGAATTTCACCGATGGGAGGAGACTCGGTAGTTTAGGAAGTCACTTGTAAAGTATAGATTAATGAATAGGTGTGAAGTGACCCTAGAAACCCTTTCCCTAGGATAAAATGAAGGATGAGACTTGCTTGCCTTTTAAGCAAGGGACTTGATCTTCTAGGGAGAGGGGGTGAGGATTGGAGGGTCGAGGTAGAAGAATAAGATTTATATAAGAGGTTCTCAATCCCTGAAATCCTTTGGGAACTTGGATTCCCGAGTAGTCCTTGATAAATCAACGTTGATGAAGAATGGGACCACACGAGGCCAAGTGGACCCATCCCAGGTTAGGGGATGGATTTTGGCACCCAATGATGTTCTTAACCTGGTCAAGGTGAGGGGAAAGGATCAAACAAGAATTTTCTTTTAACAATCCCAAATTGATCTTACTAGGTTTTAGCCTTGGGAACTCCTAGGCAAAACTTGATCCTAGAGCTAGGGCTTGAGGTATCCGGGGATTCCATCGTCGGAATTGGCCCAAATTTGGAGGAGAGTGAGGGGACCCACCAACGTAGTTGCCTCTAGGAGATCGAAGTTTTCCTGTGGCTAGATTCCCAGGAAATTGATGCCCTAGGTGACCTATTGGGGCTAGACGTGGGGAAGAAGGGAAAAATGTGAAAAAGAGGGGAAAATGATCACCCTCTTGTGAGGGACCAGTGCCTGATTCACTTGGGGATTTGGAGTCAAGAATAATAATGAAGAAGAATTTGGTTTCTTATTCAAGGAGGCCCATAAAGTCAACTTCGTCCAATGTGATAGGAAAGATAAGAAAAGTGACTTTCAAGCATTTATACTTCATACAAACAGTGCAATCTTATTGAGATGCAATCTTATTGAGATATGATGATCTCTAGGACATTTCATTCATCTAACAATGACCCATACATAGAATAAGCTAGATAGACACATAATGCCACATTTCAATCATGCAACAATTAGCCCTAATTATAGCGAAATCGAATAGTATGCAACGACAAGAAAAATAACATTAAATTTACACCTACAATGTTAGAGAGTATATCGAACTAGCATTACATTTTCACATAAGAAGCTCCAAGATAGAATTAGCCCAAATCCATACATCAAAATTCATCCATCATCCAAAAATAGTTCTTCCAGGAAAAATGCGAAGTTCTCTAAAGATAGAGAGATCCCAAGTCAAGTGATGATACAAATGAATCCAACTAACTCCTATTTATACACCTTTTAGGAGTTCGATTTAGCTAATGAACCTACATTAGCCCCTAAACATAAAATAATGTGCAAATAACATAATTTTTGGTGACAAGCCCACCAAACTAGCCTATAAATGAAATAATAAGCCTCTCAGGAGGTCAAATAATAATATGTGCATGTCGTGGGGCCCTCCAAAAGGCCTGATAATGTCCAGAAGTGCCATAATGATGAATAAAATCCTCAAAATGTGATGGACATGGGGTGGCCCCTTGTTTTCCAAGTAGTAGACCTGTGGTGCTCCCAATGGGTGTGGGGGTACACCAATGACCTCATGGATCTCCATATGAGTCGAAGATGCCTGTAGTTCATCTGTAAGGGCTCAAATGATGGAATGGATGTTGCCATGTCATCGTACAAGTCCTGGGACACTTGCCAAGCGTGTGATGCTCCTGTGGGGTCTGCTGGGCATAGTGTACCAAGTGCATCATCCTCGTCCCAAAAGTGGATCTTTAGTAATATCTGGACATCGATGGGGGTCCATGGGGTGTTGTCTGTTGCTGTGGAGGTCCATGGCTCTCTTCACACACCCTACATGTGCCAATGTAGCCCTTTGGGAGGTTAGGACCCCATATAGGGAGACCAAACCCAAATGGACATCATCTGCAATCCTGTATAAGATCCATTGCGTTCCCTAGCCTTCCAGTACAACAAGTCATTAGAGTAACCGTGTAAAAGACCTTACAAACCATACACAACAATGTGGGCACTTCATAATGGCATGCCTTTCCGTAGTGGGCTTTGGCATGTACTGATGTCTCCAAGCTCCAAAGGTGGTTAGCCAGGTACCTTATTAGGTGGTTTCTACCCTTAGAGGGGATAGTATGTCCAAGGTACATCCCTCAAATGGGGGTGGCAAGTGATAAAGAAGTGAAATGGAATAGGGAATGAGAGGGGCAGTCCTGGGCCACATATTGGGGCTCAAGGGTAGCTAGATAAGGGGAAGCCCACACCTAGGTATATAATGTGTAGGATGGAGTAATCGTGGTACATGAGGTGCCCCGACCTTGATTTTTCCACCCTTCTTTATATGCTTTTTTCCTTTTATGAATTTTCTTTAATTAACTACTCGGGGCTCAAAGGACAAGAGCATGATGTGTATGATTACCCCCTTTTAGGTAGGGCGGTTCATTGCCCTCCAGGGGTTGGGACAATCATGGGTAACTGAATGATAAAGGAGGCTCATTTAAAGCCTATGGAACTAGGGTGATGACAATGGGTATGGGGTAGAGCTCATGTATTAGCTTTTGCCCATGTGCTATTTTTTTTTTTTTTTGTCTGGACACATCTTTTGCATTTTGTGGTACAGTTTCCTGTTGAATGTGGCCATTTATGCTTTTACTTTTTCTTTTAGCTGCTTCAACCTCCAGGGCATCATTCCAGGCTTGACCCAAGTTGGGGGCAAGGGGATAGGGAGGCTGACCCTATGTGGACCCAGAGAGTCAATGTGTACCCAAGCAGGAAAAATGATGAATAGGTGAGTGGAAAGTGAGTAATATATGCGGATAAAGGAGCGAGACCACACACCCAAAGTCAGGATTTCCCAAGTAGTACGACCCTGAACCAAATGGTCAATAAAGGAGATCCCACGGGACTATAAGATCCAACGGTAACATCCCAAAGAAATCAAGGGGACAAGAGCACAAGCTAAGCCCACTCTTTCCGCCAAATCCCCCCATCGATCCATGCCGAGGAGTATCCTCGATAAGTAAAGCCAATACTTAATTACCAAATGACAAGACATACCTTTAGATTCGGGAGGCCCACCTTCAAACATACGATCAATACACATGGGTGAGGGGCCACATGGCTGGCTCAGGTGGTAGAGAATTGGCACAACGAGCTAGTAGAAGGCTGCAAGGGGGTGCTGGCTGCTGACTTGGTCCATCATGGAGAAAAATTTCCCCTAGGGATATCACCCACGAAGTGGTGGGTAACAGATCCATGATGTAAAGAAGTCAATTGTGACTTCCAATATTAAGATGGCTTGATATCTTGAAGATTAATGCTAATACAAATCTGCCAAAGAAGAGCTTGGGACTTTTTTGCTATGTGTTGATGTTGTGTTTCTGACAAGGACTGAGGTCCTCTTCGTCCATTATAAGAGGGAGTTGATTGAAGAATTGAAAGTGTAGCACAAGGCTAGTGAAATCCTTGCTGAGGTTGTGGCATAATGGATTGTGAGTCCATGGACACTTGCTTGAGGAAAATTTGAAGAAGCTGTGAGACTCTATTGCCAATCTAATGAATACCTTTGATTGGCCCGTTGAACAAAGAAAGAGCACTGCTAGTTGTTGTGTTGGTTTGATTGACATGGATGTTCCCGCTGCATTTAGCACGATTGAAGCTGGAAGTGTAGTTGATTGGTGAAGTAGTTTGGCTTCGAAAGTTGTTTTATGATCTATTTAATCTTGTGTTGGAATCGACAATGGTATACATCTTTTCCAAGGAGTAGGTTGCTGATATTTGCTTCTGTGAGAAGCCACGACTAAAGGTGAATGAATAGCTGGTTGTTCAACCTATTATTGTTTGCTGGAATGATTGATCGAGAGCTGAAATCCACTATGGCTACTTTTCTGCTGTTCAACAGGATGCTGATGTTTTCTTTTGTGAGAAGCTTGGAATGGCTGAGAACCCCTCTCGGAGAGGGAGCACTAATTGATAGTATCATGAGAATCTTCCTTAGGCATTTTGTGAGAGACCATGGTTACGGTCGGGAAGATTGTCACTCCCTTAGGTCATTTGACTGAGAGGCCAGTGAGTCTGGTCATGGGGTTTGATTCTGAGGCCTGAAGTGATATCTTGGTTTTTTATCGAGAGACCAACTTGGTCGGGTACATTGATTTTGTGATCTCTCCCTTAGACAATCACTGAGAGACCTATGGATTGGTTGGGGAGATTGATATTGAGCTCCCTTCCTTGAGTCGTTGACCGAGAGACCAATGAGTTTGGTCGATAAGGATGAGTTCTCTCTCTTAGGTCGTGGACCAAGAGACTATATAGTTGGGGATTGAGATAGGGATTGCTTCCCTAGGTCATGGACAGAGAGACCTTGTTTGTGGTTTGGGAGATGTACCTTGTCCATATGATTGGCTTCACCTCATTGATTGATCCCATTGGTCAGTTGGGCACTGACCTGGATGCTATGTATCTTTCCTTATGACAAGACATGTGATCTCTCCCTTAGGCAGTTGCTGAGAGACCTATGGATTGGTTGGGGAGATTGATCTTGAAAGAGAGAGAGACTCATAGATCTGATCTTTCCCTTGGGATTTTTCAAAGAGGCCTATGAATTGGTCAGGGAGATTGATCTTGAGAGAGAATGAAAAGTACCTCCCTGACTAAGTGGGAGTGTTGGAATTTGAGTAGCCATGATCGATATTTTCATCATGAAGAAATTGGAAAATTTGAATTTGTTTTATACCTCCCAAAATTACTCAAGTCGACCTCCTTTTGTTCAAGTTGGTTAGGCCCCTTTAGAGGCTCCTATTCGACCCCCTTGAGAAGTATATATATTGAAGAGCCCTCCTCCTCATTTAGGCATCTATCTATCTCATGATGAGGTCTGTTCCAACGAAGAAAGGAAGGATGAAGGGGGTCGAAAATCTCAAGAGGCTTTGCATACATGTTTTTGTTCAGATATTATTTGATGTTTTGTTTAGCTAGATGTATTGATGAATTGAACTCTCGCTGTCATAAGGAAAGATTTTGCTGGGTTTTCCCCTTGTGGGTTTGTCCTTTCCATAGGCCTAAATCTACGTATCTCTTGTTTATTGTCTCACTGTTGTTTCTACTGCTCTTTCATGTTCAAATGGTTGAAATTTTCTTGTATAATTGCTTGATGATGCAATATGGAATTGATGCTAATTTAATCATTAGAAGTAGTTATCATGTGAAAAAATTTGTTCTTGTTTGCTTCTACTAGAAAATCAACAGATATGACCCATTTTTCACCCCTTTAACATTTATAATTGTTTTCCTATGCGAATCACGTTCCCTTAAATTTTTCCCCGTCTTAGCCTATGGGAACCTATTAGGCTAGCAAAACCTCGTCTTATGCCTCTTAAGCAGTTGGGGACATACAATTTCAAATTTCTAAGAAATTTGACCCCCCTTTATTTTACAATAATTGGAGGGGGGAATTGAAAGCCTGTTCGTGAATGGGAAATATATATATATATATATATATATATATATATATATATATATATAATTTTTTTTTTTTTGCATTACTTGATGAATTTTAATGTAAATATTATTTCCATTTGATATTGTTTATTTTATTATGTTTGATTTTGTTGTTGGTTTCTTGCAAATTTACTTTTTTGATATTTTATATTTTTCTTTGATATTTCTTTGGTTTAGTAGTACTTTCTTTATGATTTGATATTACGTACTTTTTTTTTTCTTATGTTGATATTTGCTTCACTCATACTTCATATTCGAAGGTGTTGCAATCTATTTGTAAATTAGCAGGGGTTTTTGCATTATGTGAATTATTGATTTAAGTCTTGACTACTTAAGTAGTAGCTTCTTATGAAGAAAGTTTTTATCTGTTATTTTTATCAGAGCTCCACCCACTTCACACTATTAAGGTCAAGATTAGTAATTGTTGGTAATGAGAGAAAACTCATTGGCTAGGTTTTGATACACTAAACTTTTGCTAATCAAAATAACTCTCCTATTTTCCCACTTTTGTTACAGCCATGCATTTGCAATATTTTTATACAAATTAAAAACAATGAAAATTATAAAAACATGGAAGTTAAAGAAAACTTTTCATAAGTGTGGGAAGTACAAGTAAACTCGTCAGGGCTATGGATGCTCATTGGTAGCGGGTCAATACTAGTATGATACCAAGGCATCTTCATCACAAAATCTTGGTGATGCCACCAACCAGTAGTCTTGGATCAATTGTTGGAAAATAAGTGAAGAAGATACTTCAAAAGCTTTGTTTCACAATCACAAAGCAACAATGATGCCATCAGGCAAAAGAAATGTTGCTGATTTTTTTTTGAAATAAATCAGTGGGAAACCGTATTGCAAGGCACTTCAATCTGATACATAAGATCTCCAAATAAGTGCATGAAGGAGGCTCAAAACAACCTTAAATAACATGCCCCACTCTAGCCAATGAAAACAAGTTAGTGCTTAAGACCAAGATAAAATCAACTTCCTTCGGGAAATCACCACGAAAAGCTCTTCCTGGAAAATCATCATAAAATCAACCTTTTTTGGAAAACACATCACAAATCAACTTCTTCCGAAAAATATGCAATATACTATAGCTGTAAAAATAAAGAAGGAATGTGTTGACATTAAAAAGATGGTTTAAACCCTAGAAAAACCGTTGAAAGAGTGTTGTTCTTTAAATGAGGGTTTATGTCCTAGAAAAAGCCTATAAAATCCAAAAGGGAAATGTTGAATAAGGTAAGAGAGGTTCATACCTGCTCTAATACCATGTTTTTTTTTATATTCTATTCTATATGGTTCACGAACCCCGAAGATAGGTGATTGCTATGTCCATGGATATTTGTACTAGGCAGATCCATCCAAAGGGATCACTTCTTGTTGGCTCAACGAAGCCTAACCTCGAGAGTGTCGAGAGAATTGAACCCATGACCTCTCAATAGCAGTGGTACTTTAACGACGGGGACTCAACCAATTGAGCTAACCCTCGGGGTTTCATATATGTGGTAGACGGACCTAGAAGATCGGTGACTAATACGTCCACGAAATATTTGTACTAGCCAAATCCATTCGAAGGGATCACTTCCTACCGACTCAACCACGGAGCCTGACCCTGAGAGTGTCGAGAGAATTGAACCTCTAACCTCTCAATAACAAAGTTGCTTTAACGACTCGACCAATTGAGCTAGCCCTCAGGGTTGCTCTAATACCATGTTGAGATCCATGAGAGAGAAATGTTTGAATAGTACCAACCAACAAACCCTAAATCTGCATGAAGTGAAATAAACAAGCACAAGGGCAAAAGATAAATATGCACTAGTGCATAATAGAAGAAATAAAAAAGCACGCCTTCGGAGATAAATCACCCTTGGACACTAGAGCATAACACTTGAGAGAAAAACATTGAACAATAGATCACACGATGAAAGAGAGCTCAATGCTTGTAGGCTAAATGAGTGACTTACTTGCATAAGAGAGCAATAGCCCTAAATGATATTACAAATGAGTCTTGTGTCATACACAACTCGAGAGGTAGGTTGCCCTCCGTAAGAGGGGTTACGAGCCCATATAATGATTAAGGCAATCTTAACCACCTAGGATTACAATCAATGAGTGTTGACTAGGTTGGCTTTATACCAGATTCTAGGAGCACACTAATACACAATAATGATGATTATAAAGCGAGGTTGGCCATGGCTGTATGTGAAGATTAAGTTGAAAATAATGGAGAATATTGTATTATTGGAGAGAGTTTGTTTCTTAGTTGTACGAGTGTCCAAGATTAGGATTAGTTCCTATTTTCTAGGAGTAAGTTCTAACCTCTCTAAATTGATGTAAACCTATGCATTTCTAATTTGATGATTAATTGATGAGAGTGTTCTCTGCTTGGGCAGTCTCTAGGTGCAACTTGCTCACTTGTGAGCTGCTAGTTTTAGATTATAAGTTTTGTCTTCCTTAATTTTTAACATGGTATTAGAGCTGGTGAGCCTTAGTGGCTAGTGAGTGCCTTAGTGGCTGAATTGAGTGCCTTAGTGGCTGGAGTGCCTTAGTGGCAGAATCGAGTGCCTTAGTGGCAGAATCAAGAGCCTTAGTGGCAACAGTGGAGCCTTGGTGGCTGATTAATTCGAGAGCCCTGGTGGCTGGGTGTTGTTGAGAATTTGGTAGGGCAGTGATTTATTCAAATTCTCTACTTGATAATTACTTTTGAGCTTACTTCTTCTACTTATGTCTTTTCTTCTTAGCTTATTATATCTTTCAAGTCAATTATCAATGACAAAAACACAAGAGACAGATTTAGGCTCTTTGAGCCAGGGCCAAAACCTCTCCCTCTTGCAGAGGAAACCCGCAAGAAATTCTTCTTACAGACTTTCAGATGACAAGTACGATGACCATGACGCAGACCCTTGACCCTCGTACGCCTTCAAGAACTTATCACTGCTTCTTCATTGACCCCTTGAGCTGATCCTTATTTCTTGCATCTCCTTGCACCGTTTTGCACCAAGACTAGAGAGCTCAGTCTCTACTTGGCTCGTTACTTATGATCTCAGCACTGTGTCATAGACTGTCTTCCTTAGTACCTTCACTTAACCTTGCTCATTGTACACTTGTATTCTTTCCTTCAAAGAGTGGTCCATAGCTTAACATACTTGTTGTAGTCCTTTCTCACACTTAACATAGTCAAATGTTCATACTTCAATAGAGCCCTTCTCTACACTTGATCATAGTCTTGTTTATGCATCTTGACACAATCATCCATTCGCACCTTTGTCACAATCTCATATTTGTACCTTTACGGTCATCTATCCGCATCTTTATACAGTCACATATCTGCACCTTTACAGTCATCAATCCGCATCTTTATATAGTAACAGATCTGCAAATCTCAGAGCTTTATATACTTATATATATGTGATATCATGTCTACTTTCTTCACATTTTATACTTGTTGTATCATCCTATTTCTAGAGTCTGTGATCCGCAATTTATCTTCCTAAAATTCCATCTGAAAATCACAGAAGAATATGAATTACTCTCTCTGATTTTCTGTGCAATATATATAGGGTATATATAGTTGTTTCTAGTTGTAATAGACACCATAGTCATTGTCTCTCCAAGGTACATACTCCACCCAGGTGTTCCCAGAGTATGACCTTCTTGGACTATTCTTCTCTTGGGTAGCCAACCCTCAAAGAATATTTGTCCCCGACTACTCTTATCTTGAATGCCCTATAACATTCTCAAAGAGTATCGAATGGCAGATGATTACCCAATCCTCCATTCTGTCTTCCAGGTGAAGATTAGAATGATGTGTCTATCCATTCTCTCCACATGGCCTTCACTGAGACTTATGGCTGTTCTTCCTGGTCTAGTGCATGACACATGTATTAGATAATCATATATGTCACTCCCTCTTAACTTAGGGAGGACATACTTCAAGTTTCTTCCAAGTAAGAAACTTATCACTAGGCTCCCTCTTAACCAGGGACCTACAACAACAATGGTGAGACACCCAACTGCTCATGAAGAATTCCTCCCCTCAATGTCATGGATTTTGATATTGAGGAATCTTCAACCTTTTGGCTCCATGGGGCACAGATCATCCATCACTTTCATCCACAAGTCATGTCAACCATCATAAAGCGATCAGGACCTTTATCTGGTCCACCTTTATGCCATGCTGCTTTCCTTCGAACCATCTCCCAAGGATCTCACATCCTTCCACATGATTGGAAACCCTGCGTAAACTCATCTAGATAAACATATACATAAGAACTTTTAAATCAAAAATTACCTTAGTGATGATCTTTCACCATGACATCTTCCTGTAGGCATCGACATCCTCTATTCAGATTGACACATCTCCTAAAGATATGTCTTGTCAAGGGTATTCTTATTTACCATACTTCTATCAGAGTCCACATATCTTCCCAGGAGATCTCCTAGTCACATCTTCTTAGCTTTCGGATGATAACCACCTCTTTACATGGTTGTACTTCATGATCTCTTCCATTCTTTCTCGACACAACTTCATCCCCAGGAACTTCCAGTATCCAGTACCTTGTTTGTATACAACCACCTCATATTCCATATGAGGACATATTTAATTGCATTTGTTAGTAGCAACCTGTACACCATAAGAGATTTTCCTTTCATAGAACATAGAAGTTCATCACCTGCAACCACATGACATGACTTCACAACATCCAGTGTCAACATATAGATATATGTACCTCATACTTTTCCCTTTGAGTCATCCTGTAGCAATTTTACTAGAATGAAGAACTTCATTCCCTTGACCTGCTTCATCAATATGTCATCGTATCCTAATCCCAAAATTCTGTAACATAGAATTCTTGATGAAACCTTTTGCTTTCTTTCCAACCAATGAATCCATTAGAGAATTCCATTAGAAAATGTCAGCACTTGTTTCCATATTGATTATTGAATGATGACCCTTGATCTTGATGACTGCCTTCCATCATTGTTGTTTATCAGTGAGGTTTCCAGGAGCTCTTTCTTCAAGTGCTCCTCCCATGCTTCTATTATGATGCTGTTACTTCCTATCATACTATTTTACAACCAACGAAGATCACTCAAAAAGATGATCTCAATCATAATAGAGATCTTTTGCTTCTTCTTTCTTAGATTTCTTTGTATCAGGTTCTTCCCTTACATCTGTGACATGGGCTTCTTCCTTTTTCCTCTTGTCCTTCCCAGATTTAGGACAATCCCTTTTATAATGCCCAAGTTCATTACATCCAAAGTATCGTACTTTGTCCCTAATTCTTCTTTTATTCTGAGGACCAAATTTTTCGAATCTTCCTTTCTCCCTGGACATGGCTGCAAAGATGTGATTCCATTCATTTGATCCTGTATCGGCTTTGGCTTTTAATCTTGTTTCCTTTATTTTACATAGAGACCATAGATCGTGGAATGGTGTTGCTTCTTTCTTCTCGTGTAAGCTTGAAGTGAAGTTTCCCCATTCTTCTGGTAGAGCATTCAACACCACTGTAGTCATCTCACTATCAGACATTACTTCTCCCAATTCCGGCAATTGGTCTCTTATTTAAGAAATCCTCATAAAATATGAAGTGATTCCTTTCTCTGTTGACAATTTCATCTTGTATAGTTCTTGTCTCAGAGAGATTGCTTCTCCTGCAGTACTCACAGAGAATAGCTCCACCAGTTTCTCATATATTTCTTTTGCAGTTTTCAGTTTTGATACATAGAGTATGAGTGAGTCCTTAATGGATTCTATGAAAATTCTCTAGGCTCTGATTTCTCCTTTCATGTACTTGGCATGAGCTGGGGCATCTTCTTTTGAGGGTTGAATTGTAGATCCTTCGATGTAGCCCATAACTTCGTCTTCAATTAGATTCAAATCTGTGCTCTTCTTTCATGCACTAAAGTTTGATGACCCAACCAATTTGTTGCTCTCTTTGCAGTAAGTCATTTTGACAGATTTAGATAAGGTCATAGATACTTACTTGAGTAGAGTGACTTCCTTCTTCTAGCAGCTTCCTTGATGATGATGAAGATGAAGTCAACAACTTCCTCTTAGATTGAATTCTCCAATGTAGGTGTTCTTGGATCCTTGATGATAAAGAATGTCTCCAAAAAGATGATGTCTCTTCCAACAATGTCTTGAACATAAATCTTTGATGGCAAAGATTATTTTCTTGATGAGCCTTTGAGTGAGATTGAAGATCTTTCTTGAAATGGCTTGAGAATCTTCTTTGCAAACTGATTTGACTTTTCAACGCAAACTTTGACCTTGTCTTTGATTCTTGCTTCCTTGAGTGCCTCCTTGCTAAGTAGCCCCTGTCTTTAGCACCTTACCTCTGATACCATGTTGAGAATTTGGTAGGGTGGTGATTAATTCAAATATTCTACTTGATAATTACTTGTGAGCTTACTTCTTTTACTTATGTCTTTTCTTCTTAGCGTATTATATCTTTCATCAAGTCAATTATCAAAAACACAAGAGACACAGATTTAGGCTCTTCGAGCCAAGGCCAAAACCTCTCCCTCTTGGAGAGGAAAACCCGCAAGAAATTCTTCTTATAGACTTTCAGATGACAAGTACCATGACCATGATGCAGACCCTTGACCCTCATATGCCTTCAAGAACTTGTCACTGCTTCTTTATTGACCTCTTGAGCTGATCCTTATTTCTTGCATCTCCTTGCACCGTTCTGCACCAAGACTAGAGAGCTCGGTCTCTACTTGGCTTGTTACTTATGATCTCAACACCGTGTCATAGACTGTCTTCCTTAGTACCTTCACTTAACCTTGCTCACTGTACACTTGTATTCTTTCCTTAAAAGAGTGGTCCACAACTTAACATACTTGTTGCAGTCCTTTCTCATACTTAACATAGTCAAATGTTCATACTTCAATTAGCCCTTCTCTACACTTGATCATAGTCTTGTTTATTCATCTTGACGTAGTCATCCATTCGCATCTTGACACAGTCTCATATCTGCACCTTTACAGTCATCTATCCGCATCTTTATACAATCACATATCCGCACCTTTACATTCATCAATCCGCATCTTTATATAGTAACATATCCGCGGATCTCAGAGCTTTATATACTTATATTTATGTGATATCATGTCTCCTTTCTTCACATTTTTATACTTGCTGTATCATCCTATTTCTAGAGTCTGTGATCCGCAATTTCCTGAAATTCCATCCGAAAATCACAAAAGAATCTGAATTACTCTCTCTGATTTTCTGTGCAGTATATATAGGGTATATATAGTTGTTTCCAGTTGTAATAAGTCGATCTGTGTATGAATAGGTGTGACAGACCTTTGAGCCGACTTGATCACTGTTTTGTAGGCCAACAAGGAGGCTGTCTAGAGGAGTATTTCAATGCTGATCTGGAGCATAATTCTGAGCCATGGTTGCTGTGCTTATGTTACAAGGTCTTGAGGCATATTAGATTGACTCGACTCTTCATATACATGACTCTTAAATACATTTATAACCAGAAGAAAAATCCTAATAGACATCAAGAAGAAGTCTATTGACCTATAATAAAACCTTGCTCATGAAACCCATGAGCAAGCATACCAAAAATATATTTTATTATCTTTGTCTTCTTAATTACATAAACATAATTACATAGTCAATATGAAGACTGAACCTAGTTACACTTTCCAACAGGTGTGTCGTGAGCCTTAGTGGCTGAAGCTTGGAGCCTTAGTGGTTTGAGAGACGCAATTTATTTTTGTTTTTTTTTCCTTCTCTCGTGCACATTGGAGCAGCGCGAAATTTTGTGAGGGGTGAATTTTTTTTTTTTTTTCTCTTGTTTGATGCTATAACGCACCTTGCAGGTTATACACAGGGCGTTATAATGCAGGTAGGTATTAGCAAGCACCGCGTTACAAGTGGCAAACTTACCTCAGTTCTGCAGCACGCGGGTTCCTTGAAGTTTTTTGCAACGTTAGAGCACTAATGCGGTTCTATTTAACGAGACGAGCGTTAGTATGCTGCCCAACTTAACGAGACGTGCGTTAGTACGCTGCCCAATTGCTATGGTTGATCTGGTGCACTTTGGTGGATTCATGGTAAGCTAGGCGTAGTAGAAAACTGAGTTGGCAGCATGGATCGATTTTTGCATAGATCATGGTGAGTTGGCAACATGGATCGACTGCTGTTATTGATCGCTGTGTTTGTATCGACGCCAACGCTGAATCTCCACTACCTCAATCGCCAACTCTGATTTTTTTCCTTATACAGAGACCCTGTGGAGACTTGTGAGACTTCAAGGGGTTCAAAACAGCAGATAGTGGGTATCTTGTCTCGGTTTTTTACTCGAGGATTGATATTCTTTTCGAGTTCTCTTAATGGGTGTCGTGTCAGATCGCTCCATCGCTCCATTTAAGCTCGAGATTGGTGATTTTTTAATGTTTATTTTAAATTGAGATCCCTAGTAAAAATTTGGTGGCTGAGATCTCTATGTTGGTGTCAGTTATTTTTTTTTTTGAACTTGAGATCACCTTGTTGTGGAGATCACTCCTTGATTGATTGCTGGAGATTGAGGATCTTGAGGCAGATCCATAGATCAATCTGTCCCAATGAATAATCATATTGCAGAAGCGTACCTGAATGAGAGCAATAAGCTCGATGGGTTGAATTACACCAATTGGAACTTCAAATTACAGACACTGCTCGAGGGTTCGAGTGTGTGGGCAATCACAAATGGGGATGAAGTGAAGCCGACCATAGCCAGAGGTGGAACAACTGCAACAATCCAAGATTGGGAGAAGAGGGAGAACTAAGCGAAGGTGTTGCTGAAGATGTCAGTGAAGGACAATATCATCCCTCACATTAGAGTAAATCTGCCAATGATATTTGGGTGACTCTCAAGGATCTGTATGAGACAAAGAACACAAATCGAGTATTGTTCCTGAAGAGTAAGATTCTGTCCATCAGAATGGAGGAGAATGAATTTGTTGCCGCATACATCTCTCGAATCAAAGACTTGAAAGACAAGCTGGAGAAAGCGTCCAACAATGATCTTGTCACGATTACTTTGAATGGTATGACTGATGATTATTAGATGTTTATTAGAGGGTTGACATTGAGGGAGAATGCTCCCACCTTTGAAGAGATGATAGGGATCTTGATGCAGGAAGAAGAGAGGCGGATGAATCTAAAGCCTCTGAGTGCACATCTCGCATTGATGGCGAAGAAAAAGCCTTTCAGAGGGAAACCCAAAAATAGGAAAGAAAGGCGGCAGGATACCCCACAAAAGGCCACTTCAAGGTATGTCTTCGACCGGAAATGATTTAGGAACCAAGTGTTTTTATTGTGGTAAATCTCGTCACATTGCTAAACATTGTTATAAAAAGAGGGCTGATGAAGCCAGACATAGATAGAAGAAACATACAAGACACTTTGCTGACAAAGACCAGAATCACGAACTCAAGTTCTTTGTGTCTGATTTTCCCTTTCTGCTGAGATTGATGAGGCCGAAACCTTGTTTGTGGATTCTGCCGCATACACTCACATGATAGGTAATAAGCATTGGTTTTAAAGTTTTAAAGAGACCAGCAGTGGTGCTAATATCTACCTTGGTGATGACAGAGCCTAACAGATCAAAGGATATGGAGACATTCATGTGATACTGCCTGATGGCAATATCAAGTGCGTCTAGAATGTTGTGATGTATGTATTGGGCATTAAAAAGAATATGATTTCTGTCTCCATGATTGCAGACCAGAACCTGAAGGTAGAATTTTTTAAAACCTATTGTGTCATAAAGGATTTGCTAGATAAACAAAAACTGGTTGCATTTGGAATACGAGATGGAGGCCTGTACAAGTTGAATGTCACAAGCGTGCCACACCAAACTTTAACTTCAACAACGATGACAACAAAGAATCTTTGGCATCAAAGATTCAGACACATCAATCTTCATGACGTATTGCTGCTACAGAAACAAGGTATAGTTGATGGTCTTCCTGTTTTAAAAAATGCACATGTTGATTGTGAAGGATGTGCACTTGGAAAAATGCACAGGGATGAATTTCCCTCAAGTTTAAATAGAAGAAAGAGAGATATCCTCTAACTTGTGCACACTGACATATGTGGACCAATGCAGACAAGATCATTAGGTGGAGCATATTATTTTTTATTATTTGTTGATGATTGCACAAGATATACTTGGGTATATTTTCTCAGAAAGAAAAAGTCATACCTTTGAATATTTTAAAGAATTCAGAAATATGGTTGAAAATCAGACAGGGAAAGTCATCAAAATTCTCCGCTCAGATCAAGGGGGAGAATACAAGCTGGGAAGCTTCATCAAATATTGCAGGGATCATGGGTTAATTCAGCGATTTACAATACCCCACATTCCACAGCAGAATGGGGTTGTAGAGAGGAAGAACTGAACTCTGGTGGAGTGTGCACGCAACATGTTGAAAGGTAAGAACCTCTCTAATGGCTTTTGGGCATAAGCTATTAATACTGCAGTATATTTAAAGAATAGAAGCCCAACTGTGTGTCTTGATCACAAGACTCCATTTGAGGCCTTATAGTATGGTTTTAAGCTTGCAGTCTGTTGTACATATTTACCTCTGCAGTGGTCTAAAATCTCATGACCCAGCTTGCTATTACTATCTCCGCCCGAAAATCTGCTTTACAATGGTTATAGACCCAAATTTAAATATATCGGGCCGGGTCCCTAAGAGTTTGACTCCCTCCCGCGTTGGCTTCTATATGGCCCGAGACTGAAAACCATAATCCAAAACGAAAAGGTGCATATTGCTTTAACGATCGGGCGCAATGCTGGCCGTCCGATCTGGCTCAAATCAACGGCGCGACAATCAACTTATATGGAGGGCCCGCGCACAGCAGACCGGCGGTATTTCATGGCCCACCGTTTTATTACCCTCCGATGCAAGTGTAGCCGTTGATCTTGTTCTGAGGTCGAATGGTCCTGGGTCAATCGCAGTCCTGCCCTCAATCGCAATCGGAACTTCCAAAATGTGCCACCCCGGTCTCCCCGCTCCACTTTCCGATTGCGATTTCCGATTTGGGTCCCACCTCCTGTGGTCGTGTCATCATAATTCACAAGTGTACGCCGTGTTCCTCCTCCACCATCCACATGTTCCGGTGACGTGTCATATTTTATGAACCTTTGCCCCGTTCATTCATTGTCGCTCCATTGTATTCTGCATTGTCACCCTCTATTTCTCCATTATATTCATGCGTTTCCTGTCACCCTGCATCTTCTCAACATTTCGCCTAGTCTGTATCACCAATTCCATGGCCGCTGTCGTATCCACACTCCCTGTCACCGAGTCAATTTTCTCTAATGTTTTGCGGGTTTTGCAGGTTTTAAAACGACTTAGTTGGCGCTTTAACTTGCCGCCTCCGTTGCAAAGATCTGGAACATACCAAAGGACATATCCTACTGGCGAAATTAAGGAAAGAAGCCGAGGGTAGGTGGGAGAGGTGACCGCCATTAAAGAAAACATAGATATGGATCCTCAGAACTCTCCAGATAAATTCGCCCCGCATTAAAGATCCAGGACTCAAATCCAAAGCCAAGGGCCGAGAGTACAGTACAGAAATGCAGATTATTTCAAATCTCTTACGGCAGCAGATTTTCCTTCAGCCGCGGGCAACATATTGTATATATTTTATTATTTCTATCTTGTATATAAGGAGATTTTATCTCCCAGCATTTATTTCATGGACAGGTTGTCTAGTACAGTCATTAACAGTTGGTCATTCATAGAGTGGGCGCAAATGTTTTCCGCCATTTTATTCAAATTGAGTCATTAATTGTGTTTCAGCTACCTCCTCCTCTAGAATTCTCCATCATTCCTATAAAGACCAAAAAAGAAGACATTGGGGAGGTTCCAGATTTCTATCAGCAAACTGTGCAGCGAGAAGACTTCTGTATACATTTTTGTAATATTTCTGTATGAAGCTTCAGAGCCCGTAGGGTCTCAGTGAGGAGGGGTTATAACTGTAATGAGGATTCTGGTCTCTGGTATCTCACAGTATGTAATTTCTCTTATGTGTTAATACAATATCTCTTTCATGCTATTTATCTTCTTGTATCATGTTCTAGAATGCGAGTGGCTCTCTAGTTTGCATTAAGGATTCATCCTCGTTGATGCCCTTTCTGGAATTAGTCAAGCGCTTTAAATAGGCCTAGTCATGGTATACTGTTCCATGTTCACTCTTTCCATATTTTCTGCTATATTAGTTGCTTGAGGAGGGCGCTTTTAAAACGCCATTGTCATATAAGGATTCGTAAATTGGTGCGCCCTTATATGGTTCTGTTGTGTATCTGGGTATCAGTCTCATGCCAGCTAATATCTTCTTATGTTTCCTCACCGCACTCACTTCCTGATATCTAATTTCTGTGATATATTATTTGAATCGGCCCTCTTTACAGTAAGCGGTCTCTTAACTGTCTGATGCTTTCATGCTGAAGTTTTACATGATGTTCCTACATTATTCTTATCTTTGTGTCAGCTTCTGAGAGGGATTGGTCCCATTCAAGTTTAATTTCCTTGTTTAAGCAAGAGATAGTAGGAAGGCATTTGGATTGACAACCCAAGCTATATTACGTGTCTCCCTGCTATATTAAGATGTCCTAGGCACTGGTCTATGGCAACTCTAGGCTGTCTCTAGGAGGGTGACAAAATCATCCACAACATCTTTCTGGCGCCGTTGCCGGGGACCGAATTCAAGAATATCTGTTTCCCTGGGTTCGACATCTCATATTCACTCTCTAATCAGGTGAGCACAGAGAGGTGAAGAGTTGCAGATTTCTCACCTTGGCGACTCCACTGGTCTTTATTTAATAAATTTTATTGGAAGTCCTGGCTTCCCGGAAGCCCCATTTGAGGTCGGATACCTCGCAGCCGAAAACACCCGTGTCTGACCTGGAGAAGATCTTTCATAAAAGAGGTTGGAAAGAGAAGAAGTCAGTCCGTTCCGAAAACCCGAAATATTCCGTTGAAGATCTTCCGCCCTCTTCTTCTCAAGAAGTTAGAACAGAAAAAACCGAGTTTTACTCAGAAACTCCACGTAGAGGAAATACCTGGATTGAAGGAGAATCTCATCCTGCTTTCGAGGCTGAAGAAATTAAAGAGGTCACAGAAGTAGTTGCCGTTAACCGTGAGTTATTCCCATCTACACTTCAGGCTTCTGTGCAATATATTCCCATTGTTATTCATACTCCACTTCCTCCTACTCCTCTCCCTTCATCTGTAGCTCAAATTGTTGTGCAACCCCCGCCTCCCCCAATGGCCAATGTTCCTGCCTTTCTATTAAATAAATATGCTCCTCTGGCCTTGCCCCAAGTGCTAAATGATATGCCACAAGATTACTTGAAGATTTTGCCAAGATTTAATGGTGAGAATGAAGTTGATGCTCAGAAGCACCTGGAGACTTTCTGCTCCTTTGCAGAGAACTTAAATGTTGAACATCTGGATGTGGTCCTGAGGTTATTTGTGCAATCCTTGGAAGGTGAAGCCCGAAAATGGTTCAAGACATTGGCAAACCATTCAATCACCACCTGGGACCAGATGGAGAATGCTTTTCTCAGGAAGTGGGGAGAAAAGAAAGATCACGGGCAGAGCCTCGTTGAGTTCAATACACTAAAGAAGAAACATAACGAGGGGGTGGCAGAATTTATCAAAAGGTTTAATAAATTATATCTGAACCTCCCTGCTGATATGAAACCTCAACAAGCTGCTGCGAAAATTGTTTTTATAGCAGCTTTTGATTCTGATTTCGGTTTCTCTCTGCGGGAAAGAATGCCTGTTACCCTGGATGATGCCCAGACAGATGCTCTAGAGTTGGAGGCAAATTTTGCTGCCACTGGGAAGTTAAAAGGAAAAATTGAATAGGAAACCAGAAGGAAGGGCAAAGAGGAGGTTTCTACCTCTAATCAAGAAAAGGATTCAGATAAAATGGATGAGATAAGCAAGATGATAAAGAAGATGATCAAGCTCGAACTGGAAGCTAAGAACGCAGCTCCCAAGAACTATTATAACGCTCCAAACAGAGGATATAATCCTCAGTACAGAAAGCCTCCATTGCAGATATTGCCCAGAGAAGCGAAAGAACAGCAAGATCAGGTACCTCACCCCTTGTACCTTGAAGGACCAGCAGATGACTCCACTGGAGATGCAGCTTACGGATTAGAAGATTCTAATCTGGCCTTTTCAAATAATGATGATATGGAGTGCCCCCTGCAAGAAGAAAACGAAGAAGCAGAGATTGACCATTACTGCAAGCAATTTGCCGATTTCATGGAAGCACAATTCAACGTCAAATATGATCTCAGATCCTCAAGGAAGAGGACCAGAATCAGGAGCAAGAAGAAGAACCACCTCGAGAGGAAACATCCGCTCAGAAGGAACCAGCAACCAAGAAGAATGCGGAAAAAGGTAAGAACCTTCTGAATACCCCCTTGCAGTCTAATGATCAGATTCCCTCTTCTTCTAAAACAGTTAGTCCTCCTAATGCTGAGCCAACTTCAAAAGAAGTCAAGTCTTCAGTTGAAAATAAGGAGTCAAAAGAAACTGCGACAGAAAAATTTCCATCTGCTTTCAATTTGCAAAAAGAACTTGAGAAGATTAAGATTCCTGTCCCTCTGACTGAGCTATTAAAACAGCCCGCATATCAGTCTCAAGTTACCTCTTTCATACTTCCTCCTGAGCTACCAATTGCACCTGATAGTTTAAATCTTCAAGAAGATAGACCCATGGTAGTTTTTGGCCCACATGTCAAGGAGATAGACCCTTCTACTCCTCCCTTTTATGTGTCCCTAGTCATTCATGACCTGCTATTACATAACTGTATGTTAGATTCTGGGGCTTCCCATAATCTTATGCCTTTGTCTGTCATGGAGCAACTAGGGCTGCAAATTACAAGGCCATATAAAGATTTATATTCATTTGATTCCAAAAGAGTTAAATGCTTGGGAATGATTAAAGACTTAGTGGTCAATTTGGCTCAAATCCCAGCAAAGAGTGTGGTCATGGACATTGTGGTTGCTGATATCCCAGCCCGCTTCGGCATGCTGTTGTCAAGGTCATGGGGTACCAAGATTGGGGGATCAATCAAATTGGATTTAACATATGCTACTGTCCCAGTCTTTGGAGGTCAAGAAAGGAGGTTATACAGGGAGACTAGATTTGTTAATATGGTAACTAAGGCTGACTGCTCAGATAATTCCCCAGTTTATAACAAAGAGGGAGACTTTTCATGTTTAATGTTAGAAGAAAATCAAAATTATGCTCATGAGCCCCTTTTTGGTCAAATCCAAGCTGAGTAGCCTAAAGAAGAGCAGGAATCAGAAATTTGGACTTTACATTTTGATGGAGCTAATTCAAGAGAAGGCAATGGAGCTGGGGTATTGTTGATTTCTCCTACAGGGAAATGGGTGCCACTGTCCTTTAAACTGGAGTATGAGGCTACAAACAATGTAGCTGAATATGAAGCGCTATTATTGGGACTGCAGACAGCCAAGAATATGGGCATCCAGTGTCTAAAAGTGTTTGGAGACTCTGAGTTGGTGGTAAGGCAGATAAAAAATGAATGTCAAACTAAGCATCCACGGCTCAGAGCATACAGAAATGAAGTATGGGACATGATAGAAAACTTCTTCTCAGCATTTAACATACAGTTCATGCCCCGGGAGCAAAACAGAGTAGCAGACTCTCTTGCGGTAGCTGCCAGTACTTTCCGTCCTCCTCAGAATCCGCTTCTAAGATATGAAGTGGAGGTACGGTACAGACCATCCATTCCAGATAATATAAAGCATTGGCAGGTATTCGAAGATGATGAACAGATGAAAAGATTTATGGAGACTGTGGGAGAATTCTCCAATATGGAGATTGATGATAATGAAGAGGAAGAAGTTGAAAGTATTACAGGACACAAATGGGAAGAAAAGATAGCAGGAAACAGAGTGCTGCAGCTGAAAGGCAATATTATACCTAGAGGCCTGGTACCTCTAGAAAGATTATTTAATAAAGATGATGTTCCAATGCAGCCAAACAAAGCAGTAGAAGAAGATCAAGTGGGAGATTTGAATCTGGGTACTTTCGCTGACCCCAAAATTGTCAAATTATCCAAAAGAGTCCCAGAAGGATACAAAGAAAAGTATTTGAAGTTGTTTCAATCTTACAAAGATGTATTTGCGTGGTCCTATGAGGACCTAAAAACTTTTGATGTAAATATAATACAGCACAAGATTCCACTGAGGGAAGATGCAAAGCCATACAAGCAGAAGCTCAGACAGATAAACCCCTTGCTGCTTCCCTCAATTGAAAAAGAAGTCAAGAAATTACTGAAGGCCAAGATAATTGTGCCATTAAGGTACTCAGAATGGATAGCAAATCTTGTTCCAGTTCGGAAGAAAAATGGAGAAATAAGGCTATGTGTAGATTTCAGAAATTTGAATAGGGCATCTCTCAAAGATAACTATCCACTGCCTAAAATGGATCACATCCTGCATAAAGTAGTGGGAGCATCCAGAATGTCAATGATGGATGGATTTTCGGGCTACAATCAGGTAGCTGTGTTCCCAGAAGACCAGAAGAAGACTGCATTCACTACACCATGGGGAACCTTTATGTATGCTAGGATGCCATTCGGATTAATTAATGCAGGAGCTACTTTTCAGAGGGCAATGGACATAGCCTTTGTCGGAGAACAGGACAAGTTCTTGGTGGTGTACCTTGACGATATCACAGTGTTCTCAAAGAATGATGACGAGCACATTGAGCATTTGAGAAGAACTTTTGAGAAATGCAGAAGGTATGGCCTTTCTCTAAACCCTCAAAAATCTTTGTTTGCATTAGATGAGGGAAAACTCTTAGGGCATATTGTGACTAAAGATGGTGTGAAAATTGATCCTAAGAGAGTTGAAGTGATAAACAGCATTCCTTTGCCAAGAAATAAGAAAGAAGTACAGGTGTTTTTGGGCCGAATAAATTTTTTGAGAAGATTTATTCCTAACTATGCTGAGATAGTTAGGCACATAACTAATATGTTGAAAAAGGAAAATGAAGTAAAATGGTCCCAGGAGTCTAGAGATGCATTCACAAGGATAAAACGGGCATTTGCTGAAGCTCCTGTGCTAGCAGGGCCAGATTACAAAAAGCCATTTATGATTTTCTCATTTGCTTCACCACATACAATTGCTGGAGTGTTATTGCAGAAAAATGAAGAGGGATATGAACAGCCCATAGCTTTCTTCAGTCAAGTGCTTTATGATGCTGAATTGAAATATAATATACTGGAGAAGCAGGCATATGCCCTGGTAAAGTCCCTTAAAGCTTTCAGAGTTTATGTTTTGCAGTCTCACATTACAGCTTATGTCCCCACTGCGGCAGTCAAAGATATTCTGGTCCAGGGAGACAGCGAAGGTAGAAGGGGAAGATGGATTGCAAAAATCCAAGAGTATGATTTGGATATAAGGCCTACTAAGTTGGTGAAAGGACAGGGACTTGCTAAGATGTTATCTGAATCAAATCATCAAGCTTTGGGCATTAATCTGTCTGTGATAGCAAATGAAAAATCAGAACAAGAAGAAGAGCAACATGGACTAGAGATGGCTACTCAAAAGATACATGTGAAATATCTAACTAGTCCTTGGTATAAAGAAATAGTTGAATATCTGTTAACACTTAGCTGTCCTCCAGGATGCGACAAGGTGAAATACAGAGCTGTAAGGATGAGATCTCAGAAATATGCAATTGCCAATGGGCAGCTCTATTGGAGAGACCCTCTAGGCATATTACTTTTATGCCTCACAGAAAATGAAGTGCAAAATGTAATGACAGAATTTCATGAGGGGATATGTGGAGGACATTACAGCTGGAGGGCTACAACTCATAAAATCTTGAAGGCTGGTTTTTACTGGCCAAAATTGTATTCAGATACTTTTGCTTGGGTCAGATCGTGTGACAAATGCCAAAGATTTGCAGAAAGGCAGAAATTAGTAGCAATGCCCTTGATCCCTATTCATGTAAATGAACCATTTCAGAAATGGGGATTGGATTTTATAGGTGAGATACATCCCCCATCAAGTGGCCAACATAAATGGATATTGACAGCCATAGACTATTTTACGAAATGGGTGGAAGCCATACCTACCAGAAATGCTACAGATGCTGTAATAATGAATTTTATAGAAGATAATATCATATCTAGGTTTGGCTGCCCTGCAAGAATTGTAACTGACAATGCACAGGCTTTCAAGTCTGCCAGGTTCGTAAAATTTTGCCAAAGATATAACATCATCCTGACTCATTCTACAACCTACTATCCACAGGGAAATGGTCTAGCAGAGTCATCCAATAAAACCCTGGTGAGAGCCCTGAAGAAGACAATAGCTGAAAATCAGAAAAACTGGGACTCTCGATTAAAGTTTGCTCTATGGGCCAATAGGATAACCAGCAAAAGAGCAACAGGGAAGTCACCTTATGAGCTGGTGTATGGGCGGGCTGCAGTGTTTCCTTTGCAATTGGCATTGCCAGTGGCACGTTTTATGCAGGAAAACCAGGAAGAACCAGATGACATGATCCGAAGAATTAATCAGCTGGTAGAATTGGAGGAAACAAGGAACCAGGTAGATCAGAGATTGATAGAATACCAGGAAAAAATGAAGAATGTCTTTGATCAGCACGCAAGGGATAGGAATTTTCAAGTTGGAGACCTGGTTCTTAGATGGGATGTTCGCAGAGCAGAAAAGGGCAAGCATGCTAAATTTGATCCATTGTGGTTCGGGCCATTCAAAGTAGTGAAGCTGGAAAGAAACAACACCTTTTCTCTAGAAAATCTACAGGGTGATCTGCTGGATGCACCCGTGAATGGCCAGTTCCTCAAGCCTTATTTTCAATTCTGACCCAGGTTGGGAATACCTGATTGTATATATTGTATACAGTTTGTTTTGGCTTTTGTTTTTTTTAAAGGAAAAGAATGTTGATAATTACTTGAAGTGAGAGCGCAGGGGAATGGAAAAATAAGATGAGATATGCAATGGTCTGCGTGTTCTCGACATGCCCGAGGACGAACATGTCGTCCCCAGATGGAGCCGATGTTGTACATATTTACCTCTGCAGTGGTCTAAAATCTCATGACCCAGCTTGCTATTACTATCTCCGCCCGAAAATCTGCTTTACAATGGTTATAGACCCAAATTTAAATATATCGGGCCGGGTCCCTAAGAGTTTGACTCCCTCCCGCGTTGGCTTCTATATGGCCCGAGACTGAAAACCATAATCCAAAACGAAAAGGTGCATATTGCTTTAACGATCGGGCGCAATGCTGGCCGTCCGATCTGGCTCAAATCAACGGCGCGACAATCAACTTATATGGAGGGCCCGCGCACAGCAGACCGGCGGTATTTCATGGCCCACCGTTTTATTACCCTCCGATGCAAGTGTAGCCGTTGATCTTGTTCTGAGGTCGAATGGTCCTGGGTCAATCGCAGTCCTGCCCTCAATCGCAATCGGAACTTCCAAAATGTGCCACCCCGGTCTCCCCGCTCCACTTTCCGATTGCGATTTCCGATTTGGGTCCCACCTCCTGTGGTCGTGTCATCATAATTCACAAGTGTACGCCGTGTTCCTCCTCCACCATCCACATGTTCCGGTGACGTGTCATATTTTATGAACCTTTGCCCCGTTCATTCATTGTCGCTCCATTGTATTCTGCATTGTCACCCTCTATTTCTCCATTATATTCATGCGTTTCCTGTCACCCTGCATCTTCTCAACATTTCGCCTAGTCTGTATCACCAATTCCATGGCCGCTGTCGTATCCACACTCCCTGTCACCGAGTCAATTTTCTCTAATGTTTTGCGGGTTTTGCAGGTTTTAAAACGACTTAGTTGGCGCTTTAACTTGCCGCCTCCGTTGCAAAGATCTGGAACATACCAAAGGACATATCCTACTGGCGAAATTAAGGAAAGAAGCCGAGGGTAGGTGGGAGAGGTGACCGCCATTAAAGAAAACATAGATATGGATCCTCAGAACTCTCCAGATAAATTCGCCCCGCATTAAAGATCCAGGACTCAAATCCAAAGCCAAGGGCCGAGAGTACAGTACAGAAATGCAGATTATTTCAAATCTCTTACGGCAGCAAATTTTCCTTCAGCCGCAGGCGACATATTGTATATATTTTATTATTTCTATCTTGCATATAAGGAAATTTTATCCCCCAGCATTTATTTCATGGACAGGTTATCTAGTACAGCCATTAACAGTTAGTCATTCATAGAGTAGGCGCGAATGTTTTCCGCCATTTCTTTCAAATTGAGTCATTAATTGTGTTTCAGCTACCTCCTCTAGAATTCTCCATCACTCCTATAAAGACCAAAAATGAAGACATTGTAGGGGTTCCGGATTTCTATCAGCAAACTGTACAGCGAGAAGACTTCTGTATACATTTTGTAACATTTTTGTATGAAGTTTCAGAGCCCGTGGGGTCTCAGTGAGGAGGGGTTATAACTGTACTGAGGATTCTGGTCTTTTGATATCTCACAGTATGTAATTTCTCTTATGTGTTAATACATTATCCCATTTCATGCAAATTGTCTTCTTGTATCATGTTCTAGAATGCGACGCTCACTAGTTTGCGGTAAGGATTCATCCTTGTTGATACCCTTTCGTGCCCTTCCCGGAATTAGTCAAGCGCTTTAAATAGGCCTAGTCATAATTATCTTGTTCCATGTTCACTCTTTCATATTTTACTGCTATAAGTAGTTGCTTGAGGAGAGATTGCTTTTAAAACGCCATTGTCATATAAGGATTCGTAAATTGGTGCGCCCTTATATGGTTCTGTTGTGTATCTGGGTATCAGTCTCATGCCAACTAATATCTTCTCATGTTTCCTCACTGCACTCACCTCCTGATATCCGATTTCTGTGATATATAATGTGAATCGGCCCTCTTTACAGTAAGCGGTCTCTTAACTGTCTGATGCTTTCATGCTGAAGTTTTACATGATGTTACTACATTATTCTTATCTTTGTGTCAGCTTCTGAGAGAGATTGGTCCCATTCAAATTTAATTTCCTTGTTTAAGCAAGAGATAGTAGGAAGGCATTTGGATTGACAACCCAAGCTATATTACGTGTCTCCCTGCTATATTAAGATGTCCTAGGCACTGGTCTATGGCAACTCTAGGCTGTCTCTAGGAGGGTGACAAAATCATCCACAACACAGTCAAACATTTCTGAGTATTTGGTTTGAAAGCTTTTGCTCATATTCCTGAGGATAGGAAGAAATTGGATGCTAAAGCCATAAAATGCATATTTGTAGGGTATTGTTATGATTTTAAAGCATACATACTGTTTAATCCATCTACTCACAAGGTATTTGCGAGTAGAGATGTTATATTCCATGAGTAGGTTGATGAAGGGAACAGAGACAAAAGCTATGAGGAGTGGCACATGCCTTTGCTAATTGAAGATAGCAATGAGGAAATTAAAGACATCGATGTGCAACAACAACAACAAAAAGAAGAAGCAAGTGATGCAGGTACAGTCAGAAATCCAAGTCCACTAAGGAGTGAGCAAGACAGATTTGAGGTAACTCCACTACCAAGGAGATCGGGTAGGCAGACTCATTTACCAGCAAGGTATAAAGACTATGCTCTTATTACTAGCATTTTAAATATTGTTGAGCCCTTAAATTTTAATGAAGCAAGTCAGTATGATGTATGGAGCGTAGCTATGAAAGAAGAATATGAGTCAATAATTAAAAACAAAACCTGGGATTTAGTTGAACTACCAGAAGGGAAAGAACCTATAGGTTGTAAATGGTTATATAAACCCAAGTTCAAAGTAGATGGTAGTGTAGACAAATATAAAGCTAGGTTGGTAGCTAAAGGTTACTCACAAAAAGAAAGAATTGATTATGAGGAGATCTTTGCTCCAATAGCTAAGTTAAACATTATTAGAATGTTAATTGCTTTAGCTACAAAGCATCATTAGAGTCTACACCAACTAGATGCGAAATCAACCCTTCTAAATGGAGAATTGAAAGAGGAGGTTTATCTAGAACAACCTGAAGGGTTTATCAAACATGGGCGAGAACATTTAGTCTGCAAATTAAAAAAGGCACTATATGGATTAAAACAGACACCCAGGTCATGGTATGAAAAACTTGACTCCTTTTTCTTGCAACATGGTTATAAGAGGAGCAAAAACAACCCAAATCTGTATACTGTGTTTGATGAAAAGGGGTAAACTGTTTTGATTTCTCTATATGTAGATGACTTAATTATCACTGGAAATGTTGATGAATTGATTAAAGAAATCAAAGTGCAAATGTTGCAAGTTTTTGAAATGAAGTACCTCAAAGAATTACACTATTGTTCGGGTTTGGAAGTTTGGAGGGACTCTAGTCAGACTTTTCTCACTCAAGGAAAGTATGTCAGAGGATTATTGAAAAAATTCAGAATGGAACAGTGCAAAGTTGCATCAGTGCCTTTACAACAGAACCTTAAACTTCAGATTAATGATGATTCTAAAGAGGTGGATGCCACATTATATAGACAACTAGTTGGGAGTTTGATTTATTTGAATACAACTAGACCTGACTTAGCTTTTTCAGTCAGTGTGTTAGGTCAATTCATGTCAAAACCTCTTGAGAACCACTGGGTGGCAGCAAAAGGTGTCTTGAGATACCTTTAGGGAACCATTGATTTTGGTATTAAGTACACTGATCTTTCTGATTTTAATTTGACAGGTTTTTTCAGATTCAGATTGGGCAGGAAACGTGGATGACAAAAGATCCATAATAGGTTATGCTTTCAATGTCGGGTTTGGGGTAATTGCTTGGAGCAGAAAGAAGCAAAGTACTGTATCCTTATCTTCTGCAGAAGCGGAGTATCAAGCAGTGTGTGCAAGCACATGTGAGGCAATTTGGTTGAGGAGACTTCTCCATGATGCTGGAGAAGAACAAAAAGATGCTACAGTAATAAAATGTGACAACCAAAGCTCAATCAAGTTGGCGAACAATCTTGTGTTTCAAAAAAACACAAAACATATTGATACTCAGTTTCATTTTGTTAGAGAGAAGGTTCAGTCTAAAGAATTTTTTATTAAATATTGTAATACTTGTGATAATGCAGCAGATATTTTTACCAAGCCCCTTGAGGATTAAATTTGAAATGTTTAGGGAGATGTTAGGAGTACAATTGAAGCCTTTCTCCATTAAGGGGGAGAGTTGAAAATAATGGAGAATATTGTATTATTGGAGAGAGTTTGTTTCTTAGTTGTACGAGTGTCCTATATTAGGATTAGTTCCTATTTTCTAGGAGTTAGTTCTAACCTCCCTAAATTGATGTAAGCCTTTATATTTCTGATTTGATGATTAATTGATGAGAGCTTTCTCTGCTTAGGCATTCTCCAGGTGCAGCTTGCTCACCCGTGAGCTGCTAGTTTCAGATTATAAGTTTTGTCTTCCTTAATTTTTAACAGATTACACCATCTTTTCAATAGATATGCTGTTATAAGCTTCGTAAATATGGTCAAGGTAGATTGTTTATCATTCTTATAGTACCATACTTCTTATTTTAGGCTAAATATTAGCAGGATATGTAAATTGTTCTTGTCTTCGAAGAGATTGACTTTTTGGGGATTCAGAAATGTAGTTTGTTAGTTAGTATGTTGCATTCAGATTTCTACCCTTATTTAACACTTTGACATGATACATTTTCTTAATGGATTGTATGTACATGTTTAAACTTTATATATGGTCGTTTGGTGCAAGGATTTTTCACTATTTAACTTTTGGCATATGCCATTTCTACCTTGTATGAGTATGGTTCTTTGAGGTTTGGGCGTTGATGTGTGAGGTTTTGAACTTGTAGTCGCAGATTGAATTTGTGAGCTTTTCTGTCTAAAGTGAGGCTTTTCCAATGCTCATACTCTACTTTTCAATTAATGATATTCTTGAAGGGTGGAGGGGGTCTGGGTTGAAGGGTGGTCATGACATTTGTTTTTCTCATCTATGTTTGTGGAGTGAAAAGATAAGATAAGATAAGATAATTTTAATAATGTTTGAAAAATGACCACAAAAGTAGGTCAATGGGACTGAAAAGTACAACCAATATGGATACGATGCAGGAGTGCCAATGCAACTTCTAGAAAATGCCGGAAATAATACAAAGAAAGAAACCTACATAAGTATAACATCGTAGGCTGTAGCTTATGTATAAAATCATGACAAAGGCATGATGCTAAAAACCACTAAGTGAATTTGTCCAAGATTGGAGGTGGACAACCCAACCTAAGAACCTGTCAAGAGAGAGAGAGTAAGAGAAGGAGATTGGATGATGAGGCTGATGATGTCAAGCTCTCTTGGGTTTGATGGCAGGTGAGAGGGGAAAATTGGGCATTGGCTTGTTGTTGGAGTCTTTTGGAACCATCGAGGAGCCTAGTTGAATGATCTGAGGGGGGATGTATGGGTGAGGGATACTCCTAACATCAAAGGTTGAATGAAGGAAACTTAGAATGGATCTTTGTTTGCTCCTCTGGATCGGGGTCTAAGAGGTAGTTTGACAGGTAGGGCATGCTCTACTTTGGATTAGTTTGGAGCTAATCTCTCTAATGCTTTGTGGACGTGTGCCTTGGTGTATGGACCGACACCTCCAAACCAATCCCAATAATGTTTGGTGGTCTCGCAGAAGGAGATGCCGAGGAGAAACTCGAGATCTCACCATCTTGCTTTTTGATATGTTCTAGAACTTTGCATGCTGTTTGTTGCTCCACTTTGATGGATCAACAAGTATGAGGTAATCGGTTTGGTCATCCCAGGCTAGGGCATGGCTTGTAGGAGATGAGATTTGTCCCTATAGAGGTAGTGATAACATCCTTTAATCTCATAGTATAGGGGACATTGAAAAATGAGGTGCATTTCCATCTCCGACTCTTGAAGGTTGCACAACCTGGCAGATCCTGTCAGATTGTGGCATATGGTGATGTCTCTATTTAGAGTTGACGGGAGCTGACTGGGAGCCATCCCAAAGGGATCCTGAGCAAGTGCATCCATTGTCTGCGTGTATAAGGGGGGTGGATGTTCATGCCACCACATAGCTCCAAAAAGTGTTGAGGAGCCTAGCTGCACGATCCTAGGGGGGATGTATGGGCGAGGGATACTCCTAACATCTGAGGTCAAAAGAAGGAAACTTTGAATGAATCTCTTGTTGCTCCTATGGATCTGGGTTTGGGAGGTAGTCTAATGGGTGGGGCGTGCTCTACTCTGGATTTGTCTAGAGCTGATCTCTCTAATGCTCTAAGGATGTGTGGCCTGATGTATGGACTGACACCTCTGAAATAGTCTCAATAATATTGGGTGGTCTCCCAGAGAGGGGGGCTGAGCAGAAACTTGGGTCTCACCATCTTGCTGCTTGGTATGCTCTGGAACTTTTGCCTACTGTTTGTTGCTCTGCTCTGACAAATCAACAGGAAAGTCTGAGGTAATTGGTTTGCTCATTCTAGGGCAGGGCATGGCATGCAGGGGCTTGATGTTTGTGGCTGAAAGTCTTCCTGATGAAGAGGCCTAAGCATCTCTGATCATGGTACTGGAGGAAAGTAGAGAGGGAGCCTCCTGAATCCCTATAGAGGCAGTGATAGCATCCTTTGTATGGTTTCTGTTTTTGTTGTGGTTATTGGCCATCTATGACTTGGATTATATATAAGTATGCTTGCAGTGTGACTGATCTATTTCATCCTATTACAACATTTTTTGTTGTCTTTGGTTTATCTAATCTCTATTTGCTGGCAAAAGCACTTGATTTTGATGTTTTGGATTGAAGCGTTATCTACTGACCATTTTTATTTTGTCCTTGTTCCCATGTTGTTCCCCTTTTCTTGCGATGTCCTTAGAGTCTAGGACTACGAGGTGAGTCTGTCTTGAGGGTATCGACAAATTGAAACACATATGTCTAAACTTGATCCAATCTTGTAGATCCACTCCCTTCCCCCCCAGCACGATGAATATTATGCCTCTGGACTTTCATGTTTGAGTTCTTCATTGCAGATGCTATTTTCTCTTCTTTCAGTAAACAAAGCGGTTATATTTTTGGCATTTCTAATGGGTGGATGGGAGGGAAACTTTGCACTTGCCTGAATTCACCGTTACTGATTGGTCTCCTTAACACCCCATAGGTACAGCTTCATGTGCTTATATAATTATGAAAGTAATTTGAACTGGTTGGTAGTTTATACTACTATCTTCAGAAAGGACGAAACTGCAAGTGCTATGTTTTAAAAAGAAAGGATTGGATATTGTAATTCCAAAAATGTTATGTCTTCAACTGATGTGTGTATCTTCCTGTCTCCATCGTAGATGATTAATCTTTTTATATTTAAAAGATCCTTAGTTTTGTTTTGATTCCCATGATAAAGCTCTAGTTGATTACATTAATGTTCTGCTTTTCTTGTTGATTGAATTCTTCCTTGGATATTTACATCAATGAGTTGACGTGTACTGCATTTGATCATCTATTTTTTGTTCACGGTCTTGAATGTTTTTCATCTGAGCTACTAACACATTAGATCTTGGAAATTTATGGTGATTGGTGTGCAGGTGGCATTATTGGATGGATTGACAATGGGAGGAGGGGCGGGCATCTCCGTCCCTGGGATGTTTCGTGTGGCAACAGACAAGACCGTATGTACCAATCTGAATATAAGTTATTAAATGTCTTTTATACTTATACCGATACATTAAGAGTTTGATAGCATTTTCGGGTGCAAGACATGACCATCATGTTTTTGAGAAACATGCCATTTATTGTTATTTTTGAATGGATAGTCTTGAAGAATTTATGGGGCATCAAACCATTCTTTGTTTTTCATTTTTTTTAATACATGGCAACTCAATATATGTTCAATGAAAATATGTAGTAAGTCTCATATGTAAAGATTTTAATGCTCTCATATGAAATGTGCACGCTTGTTAGACATTTGATACTCTGCATTCGTGTAAGTAGCAAAACTTGTCAAGTGATTAGGAAACTCGCTGAGTCTACTTGCCTTGATAGGAAAATAAGTAGCTCACGTATAACTCAGCACATCTTTGGCCAAACTTGAGAAGCCTCTTGCATATTCTTACATTCTCAAGCCATGGAAATCATGATTTTGTCCAAACTCATTGTTGAACATGACTAGGAAACTTGGACATGATATTCAGTGATTAATGATTGACTTTTTCTCTTCCTTTTGTTAGTATTACTTCTGTGCTGGTCAGTGTGTGTCCCCCAGCATTGATGGCGTTCTTCAACATTCACAGCAGATCGGATTTGTCCTTGGTTCCTGTATGTGACACAGATGACTGCAGGACCGTAGCGCAGCACCAGTTAAGCTTCTATAATGCACTTTAGTATTGTACAGTAAGATGAAGACATGAATATGAGATCTGTATGGGCTGAGTTATGTTTAGCTTTTCCTGTACTTAGAAGCTTTTCTGTTTTAGAGTTCTGTTTTCCAGTATTAGCATAAGTGCTATGTTGGCAGCTGTTTGCATTTAGAATAGGTGCATGGAAATGCTCTCGAAATAGCTAGGGTGCAGTCTCCAAGGTTGGGGGTGCTCTGCCCTAGGAATCACTTCATGCAGTGAGGGTGCACTTTTCTAAGTAGCTTAGGGTTTGTCTATTTTTAGCCTAGGCGTACTACTGGCGTGTTCTATTTTTGTGACCTATCTTTTCTTCTTTTATAAAAGAAGGGCAGGTGTGTCAGTGCACTAATTCATTCCAGTTTTGAGCTATTGCTCTTTAGTTTTCTTTTCCAGTTTGAATACAGATGCAGAGTTGAGAGAGTCAGACTATTCATATTTCCAGCAGTATGTGTTTGCAGGTTAGCATACTCAGATCTGCTGTTTTAATGTAATGTTCCAAGGGGATTTTGCCCTTAGGGTTATAAATTCACAAAATAAATTCTACCTATTTTGCAGTCAGAGATGATGTATACATACAATAACGCTCTCCAATAATAAATTTCACCATATATCAATTATTCAGAATAGCCTCCACTTTAATAATTGTACCCAGGGTTACTGCACCAGTAGGCCTGGTGCATACACAGCAAAGTAACAAAAATCGCGATCGGGAAAAAATCGCTGAGGGGAAAAAATCGGAAAAAATCGTAAAAATCGGGAAAAAATCGTAAAAATCGGGAAAAAATTGGCACATACAAAAATATTCATTTTTTTTCAATTTTTTTAATATCTAAAGCATCTACAGCATAAAATAAATGCATTGACACATAAATATGAAAAAAAAACTAATATATAAGATGTGTAATATCATGTCTAGTGCTACATCACACATAAAACTGAATCTTGTCCTAAATACTAAGTCCTGAGTCTCAACTCAACCTCAAAATATCAACAAAAAATATAATAATGTATCTCATATCATGAGTCATAATGTTATATACAAAGGAATGCACCAAATAACCTATACTATTGATTTCCTCTGCCCCTCTTGCGAGAAAATGTAATAGCTTTCCCTCTAGACGAAGAAGTTGGCGGGGCTGGCAATGGACTCTGTTGTGCTCCAGATCCTGAAGCACTACGAGCTAAAGGAGGTAGACCACGTCCTCTACCGGTAGCAGGGGTAGGTGGTGTCACCTCCTCCTCCTATTGTTGCTCCTCCTCCTCCTCCTCATGAAACTCGTCATTGATTCATCGCTACTAGAAATGGGATCATCAACAAGAGATACATAAACATCATCTAGCTCAAAGTCTTCAGACTTGGATTGCTCAACCTTAAAATGCGGTAGAAAAAGATTAACATGCCTAACTAGTTGTTTTCCTTTGAGTGAAGGGTACATTCCTGTTAAGGCCACAGTAGGGGAGTTCAACAATCAATACCACCAACATCAACAAAGTTCAACAATCAATGCCACCAACATCAAGGTTCTTAAAGGACTTCATACTCTTGATCAAATGCCAATCACATACCCTTACACATAATAGAATCAAATGGAAACAATGTAAATCCCCAAACCATGAAACCCTGAAAACCATTAAGTCTGCTGAATTTTGAGTGAAATCTAAAATTCTAGTTTCTCCATATGAAATCCAATGAGGTCGAAACCACTCTTAAACATCCTGAGTCATTTCATGGTAATGTTAAAAATTTAAGGAAATATCACTTTTACTTTAAGAATTTAACATTACCATGAACTGCCAACAGGGTGTGTCAGGAAAATGAGAGGGCTGCAAAAATGACAAAAAAAAAATCGATTTTTGAACTTATAGGGTTTCTATTTGATGGGTCCACGATTTTTACCAAAATAATCGTGATTTTTTCGTAAAAATCGCGATTTTTTCGCGATAACGATTTCAAAAAATCGCCGATTAAATCGGCCGCTTGAAAAACTCGCGATTTTTTCAAAAAATCGCGATAAAATCGCGATTTTTGTTACTTTGATACACAGTAACAACCCTTAGAATCCACAGATAATGTAAAAATACCAATCTGTCCTAATATCCTATTTTAAAATATGGTTTTCAAACTAAGAACTATTCAACCAAGACCTGTGCCAGTGGTGCCTTACTTGGTTGGCTTGTTGCAGAATATACCACGACTCCAGTCCTTAGTGTGGTTATCAATTGAACCCTCGCTGAACCCTGGTTTCCTTTTGTTGTCTCTAGAATGGTCCTGTTACCCAACTGAGCTTCAGAGGGTGGGTTGCGGCTCCAGAAAGATCCGAATGCAGGTGCCTCAGGTCAGATGCCTCAGAATGAGCTCACTGTCAAATTACTCCTCCACAATATGGATCAGGAATCTATTCCACGACTGTTTTCTGCTAGATTATGCGTTTAGTCAGATAAGGGTTTATTGCTACAGAACGAATTCCAGAACCTCCAGTGAAAAGTTTCCTGACGGAGATAGGGTCTCAGGTGCCTCAATGTCTTCAGATTAAGCTTGGGTGCCTCAGGGAGGGCCTTACGCTTCCTTATTCTTCTTCAGCCAGTAATTTGGTAGCCCTTTAATACCACAGAAACACAGAGGGCTCTTTTCTGTCTATAAAGATGACCTTCACTGCTCCTTGAACAGGGTTTGTTGACCAAATAAGCCACAGAAAGGTTTCTTTCCTGTCAAACAGATCAGAGGTATCTCAAGATATTAAACTGTAAAAGAAGGAAGAGAATGGGATTAGCTAGGATGGGATCATCTCCACTGAAACTAATCAAGGGAAAAGGAGTCTTAATCCTCAGAGCTGCAGCTCAAATGAAACCGAGATATTCCAATCCAAATCAACTAAGTTACCAGGATTCGGATATGGATCCGGATCCGGATTTGCTAGTTTTTTGAAAATTCAAGATCCGGATATGGCAAAGATACGTCAAGTACAAAAAATATAATAATATTAATAATAGACACAATATATATTTCTTAATATATTTTTGTCTTTTCATAGCAAAATGTTAAAATGCATACCATATGCCATCATAAATTAATAAACTATAGAAGTTCAACTAGAGTTTTAAAGGTTCAAAGCTAAAAAAAAGAAAAATACTATAATCTTAATTTGATACCTAATTCTAACATCAATTAAATTACAATTAAATTTCTTAAGTTCTTATTTTAGACAAAAATCAAATATTTTAAATAATTACATATTTTAAAATACTACATTTAAATATAATATTTCATTTCTTAAATACCTTTCCCAAAAAACTCATAAGATTATTCACACCCTATCACGTTACTATAAATGTTATTATATACATTAACCATATATCATTATCAATATTCCACTTACAATTATAAATGTTATAACTTATTACATACATTAACCATATATATCATTATAAATATTCCACGTACAATTATAAATGTTATGCATACCACAACCATATATCATTATCAAAATTCCCCTTGGCATTATTGCAACCTTTATTGACCATATATATTTATTTTCGTTTGATGACGCTGATTATAAAAAATAAAAATAGAATGCCGCTGGAATAAGAGCTAGGTACGCTGACTGTAAAAAATTAAAAATAGAATGCCGCTGGAATAAGAGCTAGTTGCGCTGACTGTAAAAAATTAAAAATAGAATGCCGCTGGAATAAGTGTTGAAGCGCTGCAGTAGACGACCTCCGTTACGTTGACTGTCCGTACGTTTACTGTAGAAGAGGGGATAACGTTTTTTTTTTCAAACTTCAAAATATTTCAGGAACCAAATTCAGAATGCAGAAATTTAAAATACCTCAAACACATAAGAAATTCCTGCTGCCGTATTCCTGTTTTATTTCTGCATTCTGAAGTTTGAACGCATCCGTACAGTGCGATCAAATTTATTAAGGTATGTTTTAAGTTTGATGCCAAATTTATGAAGGCACGACGACGGGGACTGTGAGGTGTCTGTCGTCCTGTCGAAAGCAGTGTTGCAGCAACTACTGCCAAATTTATTAAGAAATTTAAGACTCCTGCTGCCAAATTTATTAAGAAATTTAAGATTAAGATACCTTAAACACATAAGTTAGGGCGATTTTAGCAGGATCCGTTTCCAGCAAGCGTGATCCGTTTCCGAAAAAAACAATGCGCCACCTGCCGTTTCTGATCCGTATTTCCGGTGGATCCGGATCCGGATCCGAATCAGATCCGGGGATCCAAGGGATTTTGGCCCTCCCCCGCCAGATCCGGTATCTTAGCAAATCAATGATGATAAAATGATTCTAACTCTCCTTTATTTATAGATTCCTCATGTGGTCTTTCTTCCTTAATCTAATGTGAGGGGTTAAAAGTGTAGCCCCAATTTGGGCTTTTTGCCCCAGTTACCCCAAATTTACCCAATGTTGCTCCAGAGTCCAAACACATTGGATACTGGGTTTCCCCCTTTATCAATGAATATAGTCTACAGTGTTGGATAGACTGCTTTGTCCATCCTTGGGCAATTAATCCATAGGGAACATTACAATTAGAGTGTTTGTTTTAAGCTGTCTAGTTGTTAGGGTTTAAATTCCAAGTGCAGAATCTGCTTACCATGGGCTAAGAATAAACACTTTTTGTAACTTTCTCCTAATATTTTTCTTTTAGTGTACTGTCTCAAGCAATCAAGAGTGCTTTTGCTGTTCTATAATGTATTTACAACTGATTTAGATAATTGGGAAGAAGATTGAAGGGTCACACATATGATTTTCGATTCTTCCGAAGAGTTTTAACTTTTAAGGGTTTCACACCTGATCCAACAAATTGTTAGCTTTTTTTGAAGATCAGGGAAGAGTCTTTCATAAGGAGTTGATGTTGTTGACTCAATCTGGATTCTTGACAAAGTTTGAGTGGTTTTTATGGATTTTTGATTGCTTTTTTGGCTAAACAAGGCTTTTCCAATGGGTTGATTTTCGGAATTTCTATTTCAAATAGTTAATCAAGGAGATCAAAGGGCATTGAAGAAGATAAGTAGGATAATTTTACTGATGTCCAACAAATGACCATGAATAGTTCAAAGGGACTGCTAGGTACATCAGAAAAAATACACTATTGGGAGTGCTAATTCCTCTCTTATTAAAGCAGATCTAATCTATGAGATCTAAGACTAGAAACTAAAATCTATCATCCAGTAGGGAGATACAAAGCTGGGAACCACGAAGAAGAGATTCCTTGTCAGGAGCTTGAGAGCTCCAGATTCTGGAAGAATGTCTCAACGAAAAATGCTATAGGAGAGTGCTTAAAGACTCTTGATGCAATCGTTGGTCAATGAAGGGGGGAAGCTGCTCAGCTTAGAGCTTGCCTTCACAGTAAGTGTACCTGTCTTACCATGTGAGGCCAAATCAAAGAAATTTCTGATGGAAGATTCTTTGGATGAACTAGACATGGAAGATCTAGGAGAGCGGGTTTGTGGTGTATCACATTGCTAGGAAGAAAGCTTCTTTGGTTGATAGTTGGAGGAGAAAGAGGAATGTTTGATGTGACTGGGATATTTTTCATGGTCCCATATGCGACACAATCGCAATTGTCTTGTAGGCTAGGGTTGGAGGTCTCCCTATGATCTCTCATCTAGAAAACAAAGCATCACTGCTCTCTTATTGTCTGTTGGTGCCTTTGTCTATAAGCACCAAGAAGAAGGTGTTCATCTTGGTAGTGTTTCGTGGCAATGGCGGTGGTTTGAATGAAGAAGATTCAATTTTGAGAGCCTCGCTTGTGTATATGGCCCAGCATTGTTGGTTTGGAGATCTTAAGAAGATGAAAAGGAATTTTGTGACTCTTTAAAAAGGATATGATACCAACTTGGATCTCCAAATAGATGGGGCATCAAAAAATGAAATGCTCTTTCGTCTCTGTTTCCTATAGATGATAGTAGGATTTAGGAAAACCCTATTTGCTTATGTGATATGGTGGTCAACTCCACATGAAGTCAATGCAACGTTCAAGCCCACTTGGGACTAGTGAAGAGGGATCCTGAATGCATGCATCTAATGCCCAAGTGTGTAGGCTGGTCTGATAATGAGGCTGTCCCATAGTTGCATAGAAAGCCATCTTGGGCTTGAGCCCATGTGATGGATCTATCCAAGTGACCTAAAGGCATTTTAAGTTTTATACCTCTCCTAACTAACCGCCTTATTTTAAAGCAAAAAAATTTAAACAGGTGTGAAGGAAGGGGATTCTATTGGGGTATGTTTGAGAAAGGGAAAAGTCTAGGGCATGTTTTTCAATTAACATATAAGTGGGGGTTTAAATTATCTCAAATACTACATTGCTCAAATCATTGGCCATAGTGTCAACCCTTTTGCTAAAGTTCCCCTGGACTTAAAAGAACAAGCTGCAAGTTATAACCAACTTAGTGGCAATTTTTGCTTTTAAAAATAAGATGAAATAGGGAAACCATTGGCATTATTGCATTGAATTGTCAATAACAGTAATAGGATTTGGTTATGGAAGTACTATTAACTGCGTTCCAATTTCACATCTTCAGAGAGCAAGAGGCACTTTTTTCATTCCTCTTGCTCAAGCCAATTCTCACCAACCTTAGAAAATATGAAATGGAGCAATAGTATTCAGAGGGATCTTAAGAAAGCCACAGGTATATCTTATTTTGTTTACACTTGCCCATTTCCCTAGACCACCATATTGGCAGGCCATGGTTGATGCTCTTGATTTGTGGCTTACATGTTCAAAGCCTCTAGAGTTGAGTCTCTTGGGGTAAGATTTTGGTTTCTGCTATTGAAGATGTCAAAATAATGATTGGACAACATGCTTCCTAAATGACAACCATTCTAAAATTCCTTATATATTCTCCTTGGGGCACAATATTTCCTAAAAGGGTTGATGCAATTAGTCGACAATGCTTAATCACTTTGTGGTTTGCTAGAGGATGTTGCTTTAGAGGTGAGAGTAGCATGTCATGCAAATAGTTATTAACAATATATCCAATTATGCCATTGGTGGTAGATTCCCATGGATGGATGACTCTTGGATCTCATGTGTAGCTTCTTATGTGAACCTGATTCTGAAGCATATAGAGAAGCACTATGGATTAATTTGGTTGTCAAAAAGACTAATTCAATAACTAAGTTTAGTTTTCTATTACATGGTTTACTGTCAATTTTATTTCTTTGCAAGCTTTATGTGCCTAACTTCAAGGAATGTTTATAAGCTAGGAATAGCTCGACTCAAAATTAGCAAGAGCATATGTGCAATTAATCTTGTAACTTTGACCTTGAATGATACTCTTTGGAGGGATGCTAGTGAAGTCATAAATGTTTTAGTGCCATTGGTTAGAGTATTTGGGATGATGGATGGGGATAAATTCCCTATGGGCTACATGAGGTCACAGATAGGGAGAAGAAGGCCATTTAGACAAAAATATAAAGGAAATAAGGCAAAATACATATAACTTTAGAAGATTCACTAATTAGAGGTAATAACTTGAATTACATAGAACTTTGTAGAAAATTGGGCACTATCTTATTGACTCTTCTCTTTGACATCCTTAAATGTTTATTCAGATGTTATGGAGGGTCTCTTCCAGTGCATTTGGAGGATGTTCCCAAATAGAAAAGTAAAAGCTTTTGTTCATTATTAACTCCAAAGGTATAAGAATGCTGATAATTGATTTTGTTATCATAGAAATCTAGGATGTCATGGAAGGCCTCTTCCAGATATTTAGATGTTGTTCCCAAATAGGACGGTACATTGTTTTCAATTTTGTACATTAACAACTAAGAAGTGTAAGAAAGATGATGAATGGTTTGATTTGATTTAGCATTCTAGGCCAAAAGGACATCTTATCATGTATTTTTCTTTGCCTTCTAATTTGATATACATGGTGATTTATTTCATTTTAACTCTTGAATCTTGATTTAATTTCATTCCAAGTATTTGGTTATTTTTTGTTTTTCCATTATATTAGGTGTGTATTGGGAGAACTTTGGCAACCATGCACTTGATGTACAAAACGTTGCTATCCATGTTTTGAGCCAAATTGTAGTTCTTATAGTTGTGAATGTAATTAAAGCATGCTTGAGCATAAACAATGGATTGGCTCAAAAATGGAAAATGATCAGTGTTTTTTGACCATAGTAGATTTCATAACAAAAAAATTGGAGATAAGATATTTTTATTAATGTCCAATAAATGACCACAAGGCTAAGTTGCACGAAATGTGGAAATGTCTATGAGTTTTCAAAATGGGAACACCTAGATAGTAGAAACGTGACCCCTCTAAAATGAGTATGTCAAGGGAAACATAGTATATTAAAAACACTATATATATATGTTATTTTCTATGTGGTTCATGTTCCTCAGAGATTGGTGACTGCTACGTCCATAAAATATTGTACCAGGAAGATTTACCCGAAAGGATCACTTCTTATTGGCTCAACCACAGAGCTTGATCCCGAGAGTGTCGAGAGAATTGAACTCGTGACCTCTTAATAACAGAGGTGCTTTAACGATGGGGACTCTACCAACTGAGCTAACCCTCGGGGCTCAATGTCATATATATATATATATACGACACATTATCTTGCAAGAAAATAAGAATGGTACACATAAATGACATCTAGAAGAAAAACCTCGTCCATATCAACTCTCATAGATGATGACATGATGCAAAATTGAAAACTAGCATTTATAGATGAGGCTATACATCCAAAATCATCCTCTATACATGAGGTTATATGTGTTGAGAGTGAAATTAAATTATACATATATAGTGTGCCATTCTTATTTTCTTGCAAGATAATGTGTCATATATATATATATATATATATATATATGACACATTATCTTGCAAGAAAATAAGAATGGTACACATAAATGACATCTAGAAGAAAAACCACGTCCATATCAACTCTCATAGATGATGACATGATGCAAAATTGAAAACTAGCATTTATAGATGAGGCTATACATCCAAAATCATCCTCTATACATGAGGCTATATGTGTTGAGAGTGAAATTAAATTTGAGCTAAAGACAAGTACAATTACATATCCATCTCATCATCATCCTCATCAATAAAAATAGTACAAGATGTTTGTCAGCACAACTAGAATGTGGATTGGAAGAAGAGAGTTCTCCACTTGTAGTTGTATCACCACCAATATCAAGATCAACAGGAGAGAGTTCTGAGTCTATGCATTTTGCATCCACATCCTAGTCTCTATGAGGCCTACTTGTATATTCTTCATCCCTATGAGACACAAGGCGTAGGTTTGAATGCACAAATACAAGATTCTTAGCCTTTTGCGTTCGCAACCTATTGCACTTCACGAAATGAATGAAACCATAGGTGATCTAGTTTCTTTCTGTTGATGAAGAGCTTGTCACTTGTGATAGAATACGAGTGGAAAGGTTTTGCAAACATACACTATTTGTCCCATGACAAGTCCAGCATTTAACCGGGTTCATGCTCCTTTGCATCCAAACATGATATGTCTACAAAATTCTCTAATCTAGCCCAAAAATAATCGTAGAAATGTGGTCTTTTTCGCTAAAATGGATTGGAAATTTCATTGACTGTACCATATGCTGTTTCCAAATCAGGGAACATTGTATGGTACAATTGATGGTGTTTCCAGGTCATTTCATACTGGCCTCTGCATTTTCAGGATTGGTACATAGCACAGGTGGTAGTTTCTTGCAACTTAGTAGCTAGCCATAAAGGTAGTTTAATGGGATTGCAAAAGTACATCCAATAAAGAAAAGTACATGTCAGAGTGTGGAAGCCATCTCTTAGACAAAAATAGAAAGAACTTGTCATAGAGAAATAAGGCTATTGAAGATGTTGATTTGGGCAAGGTCAATTCAACATTTGACAGGGTTTGGGGAGGCTAAGTAGGTAGCCTTTGTAGATGAGAACCATTGCTAATTAGATTGAGAAACAAAGACACTAGCACTATCAAAGGATTTGGTAGGATGTTTGGGTTTCCAATCTCAGACACAAATTTAGTAGTGTTTATGATTTTGATTCTACTTGGTTCATGTTGATGTCATGTAACTATTTTATAGCTTATAGATCATATGTAATACCATGTATTTTGAGATTCTAGTTTGTACGCTTTATTGTTGCAAAAGCGGTTTGCTATGCCTTCAAGGTTTCAACTTGTAATCTATTGCATATATGTATACATAATACATATAGTTCATTTATCTACATGGATGCCTATTTTGATGTCTGAATAGTGGATTTGTCATGTAAACACAATATCTTAAATGTTTTCATCAAAATTTGAATATCTTTTGTATTTTTAGTTTCTTGAGGTTTTGTTGAGTCATTTCAAGTTTTTGTCAAGTGATGAGTTGACTCTTACAATTTCTCTTAGTGAGTTGTAGTCATGTAATGCTTATGATTTAGGAGACATCTTGCTATTGCCAATGTGATTACTGCTAGTTTCTTGGTTGAATGAATGGCTTACAATTGAAACAAATGCAGAACATGGTTCTGATTGAATATATTCCACTTATGTTTGATGGCTCTTTTGTTGGGTTTCTAGGTAATATATCTCGGGGAAACCTCCTAGGTACTTACCCTCATTCCAACAATGGTACCTAGGGTAAAGCCTAGATTCTTTAGGGCACAAGACTAAGTCATTTCCTCATGAATAGATCATATATAGCCCATCAACATTTAGCTCACTAAGAGCAAATCTGTCACAAAGTGGGATTTGAACTTTGGTGGGGACAAGGGGTAATAAATTTCCGACAATCATTTGAGTGACACCCAGTTGACATGTTTGATTTCTCTTGCTAATACAAGAAATGAATTAAACACGTTATTATATTGGACTTGTTGACTGCTCAAATTTACATTTGAGGATTATTCAACTACCTTGTGAGCAGAGTATATTTTGAGCATTCCATCATGGTTAGAAAGTCGGAATTTCAGGATTTCATTATCATCATTCAACAAATTGTCAGCATGTTGTATCCCAAATTCTGCTGCCCTGTGGGGATGATGTAAAATGATTCTAGTATGATGAAAATGAAGCCAGGTAACACACTTAGGTAGCCTAAGATTTTTGCTAGAGAGTTTTCACTCTAGGGAGTATTTTTCCTTAACTAACTATTTATGTTTCTCAACACTAAATAATTGGTTAAGTTTTTCTTCCACATATCCCTCAAAGCTAAAGTGAGGCTTGATGGTGAAGTCTTAGGTGAGTCATATTGTATAAAATCAATGTATATTGCCGTACTAGATCATTTGTAAAGTTTCACAAAATTTGGTTAAGTCTTAAGTGTCACTTTTTAATTATTAAAAATTTCCCACTGGTCGAGATTTTTAATAATTATTTTGATGTAACATATAAAAGAGTTGTCCATACAAGTTGTAGGGGTGTGAGTACTCGAAATTAGACGTCAACACCTCAACTTTCTATATAGACACACTTCAGGGGTCAAAACATGTGTCTATTCCCCTAAAATTGTATTTTTTTTTTTCCATTTTTTGGCAAAAAATGGCAAAAAATTAGCCGAAATTTGGCCAAAAAATTAAAAATGAGAGGAAAATAAAATTCTCTCCAAGTGAAAATTAAAAAAATAAAATAAAATGGAAATTCCAAAATATAAATTTTAAGTCAAAATTTTGCGGGAATTCCATTTTCCAAAAAAGCAACAGTCCAAGGAAAAGTTTGATGGTTCAGGAAAAAGGCCCATGATCCAGTAAAAATCAATTTTTAAAGGAATGGTCCATGGAGGTTATTTTGAAAGAGGGATTTTCAAGGAGAAAAATTGAGAAAATATTTTTGTGGTCCAGGACCAAGGTTTTGGTCCATCCAGTTCAATCTTCAAGGAAAATCGAATTTCCTCTTAGAGATCTGCACAGACAATCAAGGGATATGAATTTTTTGGAAGGATCTAGCCGTTTTTCTTGTGGATCAAGTCAAAGATGTGCAACTCTTGGGACCTACCCTTTTTCACTTGGAGAGGGATCTAGATCTCTCATTTTTTCTATTTACAGAAGCTCTAACCTCCTCATTGTATCATTATTAAATTGAGCTCTTGGCTATTGAAGCTCTACTACAGTCTTGTACTGGATTTTTTTTTAATGAATAATAAATAAGTCTTTGGGGGTAAATTTTGGTGGTGTTCTTCTTCCATGACTATGGTAATAATTTTCTAGATTTTGTGCTTAATATTTTACTGGTAATAATTAAATTGTTATTTCCATTTGCTATTGTAGATTTATTGGTGTATAGTTATCTTGCTCTGGTATTTAGGTTAGAGAAATACTTTAGATCTGGACATCCTAGTGGGTTTTCAGTTGAATGCCTATAACTTCGTTTTCGTTGTACTATCTAACCCCTTATGGATCTAACAATTTATCTTAGATGTGTGTAGAAATCATTTTATTGAATCAGATCTCAAGCGTTAGGGGGCGTTTTCAGTTAAGCTAGCCAACTCTTGACCATAGAAGTGGAAGAACCCACTTTATTTGTTTTTAAAGACTTATCTAATGAAATTTTTGCAGGGGTTTCTTGGCCTTAGCTTGTGATATAATCTATTTCTAATATATTTTTCCCAACTACTGTGCTTTTATTGAATAGATCAGGCTATTTAGAGCTTGTATTTTAAAACCTAAGAGTGGAGTTGTACTCACACTCTTTGGGCTTGCAAATCTGTAAATTTTGTATATATTTCCTAACCCTCTTGTACATTTCTCTTGCATATATTTCTTGTTTTTTCTCTTTATTTTCTTGCAGATTTGAAGCTAAGAGTAAGCGTTTGGAATTTCTTTTGATACTTTTTTGTTGGAACAAGCTTGGGATCAACGGAAAAATTAAATTTCTTTTTCCTCATTGATTAAACCCTCTCTTTTCTTGAATGATTAGGGTTTTTAAAGGAGATCGATTTGAATAATTTTTTTGGGACCGCCTTCTTTCTAGAAGCAAAAAATCAAATTTCTTTGAGGGCCATTTTCAATCTTCTGGAATCAAATCGAAATTTCGGAAGTCGTCTACACTTTCTGAAGTAAATCGAATTATTTTTGGCAGCCTCTATCTCTCAACCGCAAACTTTAGAGAATTTCGAGTTCGATTTATCACTGGAGGCTTGGAAATTCAGATCAATTTTTTTTTTGAATGCTGTCTTCATTTTTGGAGTAGTTTCCCTTTGTCGTAAGCTTAAAAAAGGGCTTTCTTTTCTGCTTATGAGAAGACTCTTTCCTTGGTTGGATGTCAAAATTTCTTGAGCGAAATTATCTTGGGAATTTGGAGAATTAATTTTTGGAAGGCTCAATAATTTAAAGTTATAATTGTTTGGAGGCTTTCATCTATTGGCCGCAAATATGAGAGGGTATTTTACATTAAACCCTTGTGTAAACTTCTTTTCCCTTGGACGTTTGGGCAACTTGAACAAAGTACATTTTGGAAGGGAAAGTGAAATTATTTGTAAAAGAAATTTCAATTTCATTTTTGAGAGAAATATTCTCATTTTAATTTTTGTAAAATAATTTTAAAATTTCTCTCATTTACACCTTGAGGAAGGGGTATTTAAATTATATTTTGTAAACCCTCCATAAAGGTTTTAAAGCCCTCTCCTTTGTCTAAGGGGGTTTTCTTTGTAAATCTAATAAAAATAAGTTTTTCCTAGAGGGAGATTGGGATTTATTCCCATGCTATCCCACCTCCTATCTTGGTAGGGTGGTCTTTATTTGATCACTAACTTACTAACTTGGTAATTAGATCTCATTGCTAACTTGTTCATTTTTCATTTAATAATTCATAGCATCTAATTGTTAGATTTAGATCTCATATCCTCTGTTAATAGATTTTGAATCACTTATCTTTTGCCTTGATCTAACTATATGGTGGTTTCATTAGCTATTTAATTCAATTTCCATTTCAATAATTAGGTCTAATTTGCTAATTGGTATTTCCATTGAAATTGTTTTATCTTGTCATAGATCCAATTTGCATTGCTTCATTGAGTAATTTTCACTTGCTTCATTAATCATTGACATAAGCTAATCATATTATAATATAATAAATTGGGCTCAAAGTGCTAATTGTTGATTTGATCATATTAGTAAAGTGGCAATTATTATTGGCATATTTAAAACATTTCACTTTTAAAGCATTTTTCCAAATATGTTAAATCTCATTGAAACATTTGTCATAATCTAGATATCATTCCTAATTTGCATTTAGATTTAGTTCGCATCTTATAAAATTAACCTCTAAGCATAAACTTGGTTGATAGAAATTTTAGGATACTTCCCTAACTTTCATTCAATTTGATAAATTTGAGTTTGGAGAAAAGGTTAAAACACTTGATCTTGCAGTTCTCTTGTGGCTGAGCCCTTGTAGGAATGAAGGCACATAGTTGTCTTGAAGTCTAGGCGGGTATCGTTAATGACAGACTAAGCACCTCCTCGTCCTAGTCTTCTTGCAATTCACCTTAGTCGATACCAAGTTTTGAGAAATTGAGGGGAAGTCTCACCATAAATTATATTTACTAAGAGCACTCTGTCTCACACACTTCACATACACATCCTTGCATTCTTACATAATTGGTTATTTTGCAATTGGGATTGTGAGCTAATCATTCATTTGCAAGATTGTACTGAAAATCCTTGTACTTGTTGATCTCAATTCATGTTTATTGTCCTTTAAATATCATATCATAATTAAGCAACCTTTACTATAAGTACAAGCTTTCTTCTCTTGCGAAATCAATTTCAAATATTTTTGATCATATCTCAAAATTGTATATAATCTCTTGTGATATTGAATGGTGATTGCCTTGCCTCTTATCTCCTAGACCTTGTTATCCTTAATAAGTTTTTCCTTCAGTTTTATCCTTAGGGACTACCCCCTTTGACTTAGCTAGGAGAGAGTCTAAATAGAGAGAGTTGGGAATAGGTGACAACCCCTTCTTTGAGCATTGCACCTTAAAGACCACACTTGGTGGCATTGAGGACTTTGCCCACAATTAGGTGTGCATCTTATGCGACAACATTTTCTGGCGCTGTTGTCGGGGATAAGTTTTTTTTTGACTCGATTTTTCGACAAACTTTCGGTTCTTAGCATATTGAATCCTTAGGTTCCTGTTCAAGTGGCGACTCCACTTGGTTCATTTTCTGCAAGGATCTCTACTAAAAGGCATCCAAGTACCTTGGTTAACCACACTCTTGATCCTGAAAATATACTTAAGAGTGTGATTAAATATCTCTCTTCTCGTAGACTTCTTGCTAATCTTGGACAAGAAGCTCTCTCTGATATCCATTTGCTCTTTCAGGGACAAGCTCAACAGGACATCATGGATGACTTGTTTTCCCCCTGTAAGTTTGCTAACATTCAGGGCTATTTGAATGCTATTCCGAAGAAATCCATCGAGAAGTTGCCTTCTTTTCAAGGCAATAATGCAATTTTGACCAAAAATTATATTAGGAATTTTAAACTTTGTGTGAGTAAGTGGTGTATTGATGCTTACCATAACCATGAGGATGTGAAGGTGAGATTCTTCGTCATCTCGCTTGAAGAAGATGCTCTTGATTGGTTCATAGAGTTTCCTGATAACACGTTTGACTCATTAAGATCTATCTTTAGTGCCTTTGACGACAAGTGTGTAGATAAAAAAGAAGAAAGGTACTTGCTTAACGCTATTAGCCATATAAAAAAGAATGAAGATGAGACTGTGGAGGAATTTAACAGGAGGTTTAATAGTATTGTAAAATATTTGCCTCAAGAGTATAAGCCTCCCAAAAAGTCTTTATTGATTTATTATATTGATTCATTTGGAGTTGACACTTTATGAGCTAAGACACGATAAGCCTAATGACTTGAAGGATGTTCAAACTTTAGCTGAAGAATTGGAGAAATGTGGAAGAGCATCATGAAAGTCTGAGATTTCGGGGTTTATAGGGGTCATCATAAGAATGAATCCAAAGGAGAAGAAATTAAAGAAATTGAAAGTGATCCCATAAGGGGAATTGACAACGATGATTAAGAATATGGAAATGAATCATGCACAAGTAATAAAGGCTATGGAGCTCAATCAAGCACAAATAATTAAAAACATGGAACTCAATCAAGCGAAAGTAATAACAAATCATGCCAAGGAAATAAGTGCCATGGAGGCTAGTCAGGTTGCTCTTCAAAATAGGTTGGTGGCAATGGAAAGATCGCAAGCACAAAATTTCCAACCAAGGACAAATGATAGATGACAGAAGAAGGGTGTTAATTTTAGTTAAAAATGGTATGTTCTATGCTTAGCACAATTACTTCAATGTCCTTTTAGCAACACAATGACAATTTCCAAATTAGATTCCAATAACGATCCCATTAACCATAAATCACATTTACAGTAACTGTAGATAGAACATGAACAATAAAATGCAGAAGACAAGTCAAGACAAAAGAACACCAGATTTGGCGAATGCCAGGGAAACACCCCAAGATGGGGAAAACCTTTTGATCAATTCTTCTTATTATTATATCAAATGTTCAGCAAAGAGAGAGAACAATAAAGTCAAAATTGACTTGCCAAATGATAGTCAAAACAACCTTATCAAATTTGAAGTCAACAACAGTCAATATTGCCCAAATCAGAAAGTCAACGTTGGTCAACATAGCAACAAGCAATCCTTTATGGAAATCGGTCAAACCCAATCAAACTCAACCTTATTTGTTGGTCAAAGTCAACCCAAAATAGTGATGAAAACAACGGTCAAACTTGGTCAAACTTTGTGGTCAGGCCTGCAGTGAACCCTGTGATTGGTCTGTGGTCAAAGTCAACATAATGGCTCAGTTCCTGTGCCAATAAATGCAGCTAGCCAAAAATGAAATTATGATCCAAAAATCGCAGTGAAATGTGGTCAAAACACCCCTGGTCAACGTTGGTCAAACCTGCAACAGACTTTGAAATTTCAGCCCTGTAATTCGTCATTTTGCTGCCACACGTGTGAGGAAAAGAGATGCCCAATAAGCTGTACGAACCATTCAGATGAGGAGAAGAATGTGTGTGATGAGATGATGCCAAATGAGGTTTGAGGTCTCTCATATTTATACAAGTCGTTGAGGGTGAAGTGACATGTCTCTTGGGCTTCATGGGCCTACATGATGATGTGGTCGACCTTGACAATTTGCATGTGTGGGCATAAATTCAAAACATATTTATTCTTATCCAAATTTAATGATCGTTAGGTCAATATTGGTCCTCTCGAAAAGAGGAATTCAATGCAATAGTCATCTCCATCAAATGAGCTGTCCAAAGTGGAATTTGGCTCTAGTTGCCAATTTTAACACTCCCTCTCAATTAGGGAGAATTCCACCTGCCAATCCATCCATCATCATGCCATCCTGTCATTATGTACCATCTCTGCATCTCATCTCTACTCTGCTAAACACCGATATAGATAATGAAGAAGAATCGATCGAGAGTAAGTCAAAAGACCTTACCACTCTCCACTGACAAAAGTCAGTCTAGGGGTAGAACCCCAATCAGACTTGATCCCAGATCAAGTTGTTGAACACCATGCATCCTAGACATAGGGAGTATGACAATACACGATGTGTCCATCTGTAGTGCTATGGTCCCGATCCACTTTTCCTAGCTCATTGGCCAGATGAGAGGTACTTCCCATGAGTCCTGGACTACATGGGTAGGATGTATGCCGGGGCATTCACAAGAGAAGGTGAACCACTCATCTTGCTCATATGCCATAGGAGAAGGTGAACCACTCATCCTATGCATATATCCTCGATCGTAGGGCAAGGTGAACCACTCAGCCTACACACATGTGTCATCAATCGTAGGGGAAGGTGAACCACTCACCCTACACACGTTAACCATCATGGGGTATCACAGGGGAAGGTGAACCACTCACCCTGTACACAACACACCTATAGGGGAAGGTGAACCACTCACCCTATGGTCGCTCGTAGCTCCAAGGAGTACCCCAAGTCCCCAAGAGCTCCCAGAGCTCAATGTCCAACTCAAGCGAGACCCTCATTAGAGGGTCCTTCCACGATTCCAAGTCTCTCTTGGAAGGCTAAGAATTTGAACCCGCTCATCAATCTTGATGTGTTGGAGCCTTATTGCTCCTCGTTGTACCATATCACGAATAAAGTGGTACCTGATATCAATGTGCTTGGAGCAGTCGTGGAACACGAGTTTCTCTGAAAGGCGAATCCCACTCTGGTTGTCGCAATAGATCATGGTGGTATCCAGAACGTGCTCAGATAACTCACTGAAGAGCTTCCTCAACCATATAGCTTCACAACAAGCCATACTAACTGCAATGTATTCAACCTCGACGATGCTTAGAGCAACCGTTTTTGCTTCTTTCTCAGCCAATAAATTGATGCAGATCCCAATGAGAAGCAACATATCGACGTGCTCTTTCTATACACCACACTGCCAGCCCAATCAACATCAGTATATCCGTGTAGCCTCAAATTTCCGGCAGTGTATCTTAGCCCATAGTTGATTGTGCCACAAAGATATCTCAAGAGATTCTTAGCAGTAACCCAATGTATGTGATGAGGCTCAACCATAAATTGAGTTTACCAAGAACATCAGGGCCCCCACAAGTTGTCTATATTCAGAAGGGTTTGCCAATTCAGGCCCAACAACAATTCCACATAGTTTCTTGAAGTTGATTTCCATCGGAGTAGACACAAACTTGCAATCCACCGTCCCACATCTCTCTAACAACTTCACAATGTATTTTCCTTGAGAAAGGAAAATATTGCCTGGCGTTTTCCAAACCTCCAGGCCTAGGAAGTAATGCATTAGTCCTAGGTCCTTCATCTCGAACCTAGAAGTCAACTCCCTCTTGCATTGATAAATGAGAGGGTCTGCACCGGTCAGAAAGAGATCATCAACATGAAGGACCAATGAGAGGCATGTCCTTTTCAACCTTGAAGTATAGTTTTGGATAAGCATAGCTCCACGTAAATTCCAGCTATCAATCCTCTCATACCAAGCCCTAGGGGCTTGCTTAAACCCATAGAGGGATTTCTTCAACCTGCATACATGTGACCTTCGATCTTGTACTTCGAACCCTTGAGGTCGTTCCAGGTAGATTAACTCCTTAAGCAATCTTAACGTCCATTTGATGTAGGCTCCATCCTTGAGTGGCAACGAGAGCAATAATAGATCGGATAGTGGTATATCGGGCAAATGGTGCCAATATTTTGTCATAGTCCACTCCTTCCTTTTGAGAGAAGCCATGAGCTATGTACTTGGCATTATATTTTTCAGCACTCTCATCAACTCCATGTTTAATTTTGTAAAGCCATTTTGAGGTGACCACGAACTTGTCCTTAAGTCTAAGCACCATGTCCCAGACATCATTCTTCGTGATTGATTCATATTTTTCATTCATCGCATCCTTCCATACTTGGTGCTTTACGACTTCTTCAAACGTGCATGGTTCAACTTGAACAATAGTACTCATAGCAGCCAAGTACCCTTGATACTTGTTTGGCTTCTTGCTTTCACGAAATCTCCCTCTTGGAGGAGTATGTTTTTCAGCATCTTCGAGAGTATCTTTGATTCATAAGGGTCTTTTCCTTGACGTAGAGGGATCACCAGGATGTGGCTCAATAGGATCCATCAGATCATCAACATCGGGCATAGGCTCATCCATCAGAGGTTCACCTTGTTTTTCTGTAGCAACATCATTGTCTTTCCTTGGGATAGGGAGATCTCTGGCTTTCCCAAGGGCAATATCTTCATCAAAGGTGACATCACAACTTACTTCCACATCTCTTTGACCAGGTACATAGATCGTATATGCTTTCGAATTTTCACTGTAGCCAACAAATATACCTTTCTTCCTAGATGCTTCCAACTTGTGTCTTTTCTCTTTAGGCACATCAAAGTACACGGGACAACCAAAAATTCTAAAATGAGAAATATCAAGTTTCTTACTAGTGAAAACTTCCTCGGGTGTCTTGAAATCCAATGCTTGATGCAGGCTCTTATTTTGAACATAGACGACAATGTTGGCAACTTCTCCCCATAAGAAATTCAATAGACCTTGATCGTGGAGCATGGCACGGGTGGCTTCCATGATTGTTCAATTCTTTCTTTCAGCAACTCCATTTTGCTCAGTAGAGTATTGAACAATTGTCTCCCTCTTGATGCCACTGTATGTCAATTACAATGATTCATATTCGGTTCCACTGTTGGTCCTTAATATCTTGATCTTCTTCCCTGTTTGATTTTCCACCAATGCTTTGAAAGAATGGAACCACTTGAACACTTCATCCTTCCTTTTCAAGAAATAGATCCATGTTTTGCGAGAGTAGTCATCCACAAAGATTGCATAATATAAGTATCCTCCCAATGATGTTGTGGGCAACATACCAGACAAATCAGAATGGACCAATTGAAGAATATCAGTAGTCTTTCTTTCACTAGAAGGGAATGGTCCCTTTGTAAGTTTTCAAGCGGCACAACCCTGACAAACACCTTCATGATTCATGTTGAACTCGGGCATACCTGTGACCATCTTCCTTACCCCAGGTAAGGCTTTGTAATGTAAGTGGGAAAATCTCTGGTGCCATAGCTCAGATTGAAGTGAAGTGTCGCTTGCCAAAGCTCCCAAAGGACTTCCACCAACTTGATAGAAGCCATCAACCCTAAATCCAAGAGTAAATGCATCTTTAGGGTTTCTTTGCCAAATACGTACCTTTCCATCAACGAATGCCTACCTTGAAGCCTTTATCTTCCATTGAAGGAATAGACACTAGGTTCTTCTTCAAATTAGGCACATACAATACTTCTTGTAGATGAATGGTTTGACCTTGATTCAAGTAAAGAGTGATAGTACCTATCCCTTTCACAGGGTAGGTGGCATTATCTCCAAGTATGATCTCGAAATTAGTCTTCCTTTCAACCAAATTTGAGAGGGCCTCCTTGTACCCAGTGAAGTGCCTTAAGGCTCCACTATCAATCAACCATTAATCTAATGTATCTAGAGGAGAGGCAGTAGATAGAACGGAAATAGGATAAAACTCATCTTGTTTTTCTACAACACTACTTTCATTATACCTGGCATTTCTTTTCCTCTTGGGAGGTCGACCATTTCCATTTCGAGCAACGGGAGCATTCCTCTTTCCTTTGTTGTTGAACCTATTGTTCCTTTGATTACCATTCCCTTTGAAATTGTTGTGGTTATTGTTGTCATCATCCGTTGGAGAATTCTTCTTGTGAGGACATTCTCTAGCATAGTGACTGAACTTGTTGCAATTGTAGCACCTTCCTTTTCTTCCTTCTTTGAGTCCCTTCTTGAATCCTTGATCCTGTCTTCTTGGATGAACATTATTCTTTCCCTTTGCATGAGTGGAAAAAGCAGTAGGTTCATTTCCATTTGATGGCTTTTCTCTCTCCATCATCCTAGTCTCCTCTTGAGTGCATTTAGTCAATAATTCATCGAAACTAGGCATCTTGTCATTGTTGAGAATAATGGTGACAAATATGTTAGAGTAATGGCTGTGAATTACTTTCTCTTTTCATGACATTATCTTGTGATGTTTCTTGGTATTATTATGTGTTTTTTCATTTTATATTTTCTTATCATCAAGACTAATGCCAAATAACAAATAGAAGAGGACACAAGATGTAGGCACATGCCAGGGCAAAACCCCACTCTTGGGGGGAAACTCGGTCAAATTCTTCCTTCAATAGTTTCAAGATGAGACGACCAAGACTCTTAGACTGTAGACTTCCTCCATCAATTCATTTCTTCACAGTGTTAGCACCGAGATCTATATGACACTGAGGTCTCCCTTGCTTGCACTTAAACTTCATCCTCATGGCAGCGTAGCATCGAACATCATCATAGTACCGATCATACCGAATCATCATAGTAGCATCCTAGATTTCAAACAAAAGAGTCAATCAAGATTAATCACAACTCAGACATTATCATGATCAGCTTTCACTAGGGTTAGTTGCAGAGCCTAGATTTTGAAAACATACCATGGATAGCGTCTACTAGGGTTTGATTTGACCCCTAAATTTTCATCTATAAATTCTCAACAACATTATATCAATTCAGATGAATACACATACTAGAGAATTTAATCATTACTAGAGCTTAGATGTAAAACTCTAGACTTTTCAAACATCATCCTAGAACATTAAACTTTGACTAGGGCTTGTTTCCAAACCCTAGGACTTATGACCATTAGAAATTTGGTCAACTCATCTATCTAGGAGATTACCATCATGCAGAAGCACATCATATGATCAATCAATATTTAATATATCAAACATACATTGACCTAGACTAAGCTAGGGATTTAATCAAAGGAATATATACCTAGGGTTCATTCCTAGGACTTTTCATGGAAAGGATTTTGCTTGTAGACATAACCAAAACTTAGGGTTTCGATTCATTGTCAAAGCAAACCCTTATTATATCAAGGCTTCAAAGGGTCGAGATTTCGAATAACATCATTTCAACCTTAATATCTTAGAGGTTCCATGATCATATCAAAATCCCAAACACGACATTAGCAATATATCGATTAGTACAACAATTTCTTCATTAATGACCCTAAATAGGTTTAGGGTTTCACACATCAAGATACCCTTAGGTTAGGGTTTTCCAAACAATCTTTCAGGGTTCTTTTCATGCCAATAATTAGAGATATGTAAGGTGGGTAGATTCATTAGATGATGAATCACCCCAAACAAGAATCTTGTAAGATTCAAGATAGCTAAACATGACAAGTGTTAGTAGTGTAGATTGGATTTGACAAAGAGAATAACAAAGCTTTATAATTAAGACCTACCTTTGTCTCTTGACAGACCTTTTGTGATGCCTTCCTCCATACTCCTTGATATTTTAGCCAGTCATTTCCTAGAAGTGTGACTCATGGTCTACTATATCTACAGTGCATACTTTTAAGCAAACCGTGATATGAAGAGTATAATTTGATCTTTCAAGTTAGATCTTAGAGAACAAAGATCAAGATTCTAACATGTATGCTATCTAGGGATCACAAATTAGACTAGCTATAAGAATTATTAGATGTAATGCAAATCTAGAAATTCATACGTACCTTTTAGCTACATACCTTTGATTAGACTTGTTGTAATACTTACTTGATTTCCTTAGAATTTCGGATTCTTATATGGAGATTTCTGTGTCCTTGGGCACTAAGACTATGATAGACATTATTGTAGATTTTATCAAGACTAGTCCACTTGAAGTCACTGTGATATTGATCTTTGACTGTGAGATATTATTGAGGGAGAGCACCGAGACTGTGAGAGAGTGAAGCCACTGAGATCAATCTTCTGAAATTATTTGGGATTTACTATAGTCAATGCCATGATCTCTTGTCATTGTCTTCAAACTTTTGTTGAGTCATCATCCTTATCATTTAATATCTTCACTGTTGTGGTACCAAATCTGCATCTTTGTAATAAGATCCAACCAACCTTTTGTCACTGAGGAATGTTATTGAAATTATGTGGTCATTGTACTGTGGGTTATTTCTATAATAGCCAATTGTTGTGATGACACCTATCCATATCACTGTAATTTCTGAATTGATTTTCCTTCTGTAGTTATTGTGGAGGTATCGAGACTTTCTCCATGTTACATCACTGAAACCTTCAAATTGTGGTATTGTGGTTAAGCTTCATCACTGAAATCCTCTACACTATATCAAACCATTTAATATGATCTCTGAGTCTGAGCACTGTGATATCAGATCTATAGAGTAGTCCTCCTTCCAGGTGTCTTTAGAATTGTCCTTCTTCAAACTGCCGTGACCAGAGCCATAGCTCTAATATCATGTTAGAGAAATGGCAGTGAATTACTTTCTCTTTTCATGACATTATGTTGTGATGTTTCTTGTTATTATTATGTGTTCTTTCGTTTTATATTTTTTTATCATCAAGACTAATGCCAAACAACAAATAGAAAAGGACACAAGATGTAGGCACATGCCAGGGCAAAACCCCACTCTTTGGGGAAAACCTGGTCAAATTCTTCCTTCAATAGTTTCAAGATGAGACGACTAAGACTCTTAGACTATAGCCTTCCTCCATCAAGTCATCCCTTCACAGTGTTAGCACCGAGATCTATATGACACGAAGATCTCCCTTGCTTGCACTTAAACTTCATCCTCATGGCAGCATAGCACCAAACATCATCATAGTACCGATCATACCGAATCATCATAGTAGCATCGAACGTCATGACTGAGATGACACCGAATAGAGATTTGATCTTATAGCACTGAGTTCATGTGTTGTTGAGATGGTACTGAATCCATGTATCACACAACATTGTAGCAACAAGGATAGGAACAACATTATACTACCGAGCATAGAGATCATATCACTATGCATATAGATGATACTGATCATAGCATCATATTTCCGAACTACTGTACCACTGCAGTTTGCACCTGAACCGGCACCACTATACCACTGTAAACTTGCACCTGAATTAGCACGAGCCACTTTTCCATTGTGAACTTGCACCTGAACTAGCACCGAGCCACTGTACCACTGAAATTTGCAACGAACCTGTAATGTGATCTGAACTTGTGACCCCTATAATTTCTCGACCTTCTGAATTTATCCAAACTACAGAAGATGATCCGAATCTGAGTGAGGAAATGCAGAACCACAACTGGGTATATATAGTAGTTTGTCGAGCCGATATGAGCATTGTGAATAGGTGTGTCCTATTTTGAGCTGACTTGAAGATGGTTTGAGGCCGACTTGAGGAGGTTGCTTTGATGGCTTGTATCATTTTACTTGAGCGCTGATCTTTGAAGTAGATTTTGTTGAAGACCGAGGATGATGACCTTGAAGAAGATGACTTGATGGAGGAGCCATTTTGACCATCCATGATTTAAAAACCCAAGATGGATCAATTTAAATTTGTAATGACTAACCAAGAAGTCCAAAATTGGGACCTTAATCTAAATATGACCCAAGCATGAAACCCATGCTTTAATAAGTCATTTAACAATAATGAATTCTTTTGACAAATACAATAATGATGAAGAGCGAACCTAGTTACATTCTTCTCAAAATACATCCCAAGGTCTTGTAAGACCTCCAAGTGCAATGAGAGTGAGCTCCTTATCAACAATAACTTCTCCAATAGATAGGAGATCATTCTTGATTTGAGTGATTCTCATAGACTCCCCTTTATTCATCTTGATGTCCTTCATCTTGTTTTTGAGAAAGAGGATTTGATTTGCATTGTTTACTTTGAACATCCCAACCAACTTATCATACATCTCCTTATATGTTTCTAGAATAGAAATATAAGCAACCAAATGCTTTTGAATCGAGTCAATGATATTTTTCTTAGCTTTGACCTCACCTTTTCTATACTTTGTCTTAGTAGTAGCCAATGTATTTGAAGGAGGCTCCACAACTTTTCCCTGCACATAGTCCATTCCATCATGCTCTTCCAAAGTCAAGTCCAAAGTCATTTTCCATGCATGATAGTCAAATTTTTCATTGAGCTTGTCCTCAGTCTTGAAGTGAGATGTAGAAGCCATGGAGAGTTGTCTAATCAGATCTCTCTTAGTGAATTGCTTTTCTCTCTCTTGCTTGGGCTTTTGTCTTCACTTGGGCTCTGGTTCCATGTTAATTTTAGTTAACAATAGTATGTTCTATGCTTAGCACAATTACTTCAATGTCCTTTTAGCAACCCAATGATAATTTCCAAATTAGATTCCATTAGCGATCACATTAACCATAAATCACATTGACAGTAACTCTAGATAGAACATGAACAATAAAATGCAGAAGACAAGCCAAGACAAGAGAACACCAGATTTGGTGAATGCCAGGGAAAAACCCTTTGATCAATTCTTCTTATTATTATATCAAATGTTCAGTAGAGAGAGAGAGTATAATAAACTCAAAATTGACTTGCCAAATGATAGTCGAAACAACCCTATCAAATCTGAAGTCAACAACAGTCAATTATGCCCTAACTAGAAAGTCAACATTGGTCAACGTAGTAGAAAACACTTGTTTATGTAGCTCGGTCAAACCTAGTGGAACTCTACCTTCTTTGCTAGTCAAAGTCAACCCAAAATAGTCATGAAAACATTGGTCAAACTCTGTGGTCAACCCTGCGATTGGTTTGCATTCAAAGTCAATAGAATGCCTTAGTTCCTGTGCCAATAAATGCGGTCTGCCAAAAAGAAAATTTTGATCCAAAAATTGCAGTCAAAATACCCCTGGTCAACGCTGGTCAAACCTGCAACAAACTTTGAAATGTCGGCCCTGTAATTCATCCTGCAATTCCTTGTTCTGTTGCCACATGTGTGAGGAAAAGGGATGCCCAATAAGTTGTACGAACCAATCAAATGAGGAGAGAGAAGAATGTGCTGATGAGATGATGCCAAATGAGGTTTGAGGTCTCTCATATTTATACAAGTCGTTGAGGGTGAAGTGACATGTCTTTTGGGCATCATGAGCCTGCATGATGATGTGGCCGACCTTGACAATTTGCACGTGTGGGCATAAATTCAAAAACACATTTTTGCTTATCCAAATTATGATATATAGATTGATTTTGGTCCTCTCGAAAAGAGGAATTCAATGCAATAGTCATCTCCATCAAATGAGCTATCCAAAGTGGAATTTGGTGCTAGTTGCCAATTTTAACAAAGGGCCCTCCTAATAAGCAGAGGCCACCAAATCCACTTCAGTCTACAAATCTTGTTGATCAAGCTCCATCTTATTGTAGACCTTGTGGTGATTTTCATGATGAGCTTGCTTGCCCCGTTGTGAATGTTGATTTTTGTAGCATCAGATGTGCTCTAACCTTGAGATTTTGCAGAGAGGCTAAGACACATGCATTCCACAATACCTAAAAAGCATTTAGTTAAAATAATTAATCATTTGTAATTTATTCCCAAGTCTAAACTTAGGAATTGTGATTAATTAAAGTGTATTAATTAGATCGGGTGCGAATCTTCTAGATAAAGACAAATCAACTCCCAGTTAATCTTAGCCTTTGATTATGTTTTAATCTTGGTCGTTGATTTGTCAACGAGAGATTATAAGAAGGAACTTGATGGGCAATTGGAAAACACACTGAGTGAGAGATCTATAGATCGAATTCTCAAGAGTGTAGTGCATTAGTTGTCGGAGGAAGATCGAAGTGATTTCTTGTAGTGAGGGGCATGGATAGTTTGTCGGAGGAAGTTTTTCTTGATCCGGGGAATACATTGAAGAGGAGGTAAAAATATGTTCAGAGAGGTTGCACAGTGCCATGTTGGGCAGCGCAGAGCTACGTTGAGGCAACACAGAGCCTTTGAGGAGATTCACAGTTTTGCTGAGGAGCAATCCAGATCTAGTGCCAGGACCCGGGGTGTGAGACCGGAGGGCCGAAGATCTGAGTTTCCAGTTGGCAGATCAATTAGCCAGAGGAGTGACCCAGTCCCTAGAGGCTATGACGCAGAGTCAACACAGAGGATGCACAAAGGCAATGTGGGGCTAGCCATTCAGTGGCTGGATTAGTGCCAGATCGCCAGTAATAGTGTGAGATAATTTCTCACTATCTTTGTGCCAGTTTATTCTCTGTATCAGATGGTCAGTTTGGGCATCCAAATATTTGTATTCAGAAACTATTGCATAATATTAAAATCCTCAGCTGCTGCACCAGTTTTCCTGCATAGGGTTTTTTCGGGGACATTGTCCAAAAACAACGGTGTATTTGTGTGTTTGTTTCTTTCCTACTCAGTACTCGATTCCGCAATATTTTTTTATGTTGTGAAGGCTGCAGTGGTATTTATTTCGGTTTTTACTGTGTAACACCGTAAATAACTTGTAAGAATTAACAAGTAGAAGAAATAACATCAGATTGTTGCAGTAGGGATTCCCATTCTGGAATTTTCACATGGTATTAGAGCGCAGGTGAAGTAGGAGAGTAGAGCAGGGACAACCCAACGCTGAGCAGAAGGAGGAGTTCGAAGGATTGCGTAAGCAGTAGATTGAACCCCGAGGGGCTGCGCAGTCCATTGGCTGGGAAGGTTGATTTTTGTGGAAAATTACTTCTCTGAGTGAGTCGACAGAGAGTAAATTTTCCGGATCGAGATCTTTTTAGAGGCAGAGGGAGCAGGGTAGCAGATTTAGTGCAGAGCAGATCTTCAGTTGGGATGCAGTTTTCTGCAGTAGTTTGGAGGGACAAAAAAGCGTCAGAAGAGGAAAGAAGAGCACATACTAAGGGAATTTTTTCCTAAGAGAATTCCGAGCCAAGGAATTTGATTTCTCACTACAAAGCAACAGTATCCGGGAGCAGATCTACTTACTCCAACAGGGAGTGCGTAGAGCCAGTCAACAACTGTGGAGAGGAGAGAGGAGGCAGTTTGACATTTGTTTGGCGAGATGGCGGCAACGAGGTTGAGAGATCAGGATCAATTGGAGGGTGCCTCCAACTATGTGATCTGGAAGGCAAGGATCTCCTTCCTTCTAGATGAGCATGATCTTAAAGCCTTCATCAATAATGTGGTAGCTGTCCCTGCATATTAGGATCCATTGAAAGCTTACAAGAAGGATATGGCAAAGGCCAAGAGGTTGATCTTCGACAGAGTGAGAGATCATGTTGTATCTCACATAACAGGCAAAGGCACAATCAAAGAAATGCGCGATGCATTGGTCACGTTGTATTAGGGATCTTCTGAGTAGCGAAAGATATACTTGCAAGGGAAGATGAGATCCACGAGGATGCAGAAGGGGGAGCGCATAGATCCCTTCCTTATGAGGCTTCAGGATGTCCGGGATTAGGTGGCAGCTGTAGGGTCAGCGCTGCAGGCTACGAAGATGGTGAGATTAGCCCTGAACTTCTCTGAAGAATGACAAGTTTTTGTCCAGAGCATTTTGGGCAGAGAAAATTTGCCGGATTGGGAGAGGATGTGGCCGATCTCCAACAAGAAGAGATGAGGCGTGATTTAGTGAAGAGAAACCTAGATGGCAGGAGCAAAAACAGGCAGAAAGCAGAAGTAAAGGAAGAAGAAAATGCAGTCCTCGCATCAAAGGGGTAACAGGAGTAGCGTAGGCGAATGTACATTTCGAAGATCAAGTGTTTCTGATGTGGTGAGATGGGCTACATCAGTTCTCATTGTTCTCTTCAAAAGATGGGCAAGGAGAAGGAGCAGGATCAACAAGCTGCTACAACAGAGATAGATGGGTTGTCCTCTAGATTGGAGGACTTTTCCAGGGTTTCCCATATATCTCCAAGGGAGAGGTGGGGTGATCTAGTACTATAGTTCTAGAGAACTACAAATGGGCATGATCCTTGAGGAATCCACCTCTTGGATCAATACCTTGATACGGGAGCCCATAACAGCAGTAGCAGGATGGACTAGTGGAAGTTGGTGTAGTCAGGTGCGAGAGTGACAGATGCAGTGGTTAGCAGCGTGAGGAATTGAGCAACACAGAGTAGAGTTGGCAGTAGTGTAGTTGGCACAGTGTTAGCAGCAATGCAAAGGCTTCAGTGACAACGCAAAGTCTAGCAGCAGTCAGAATTCGGTGGATATATGCATCAATCTGAACACAGTTGGTTCAGTTGATGGAAATCTCTCAGTTGCAGCAACAACAGATGAGAGGGAGTTGTGGATGTTGTAGCGGCACCATTAACAGAGTTGCAGTGCGGATGTAGTAGTTAACAACAGCATGCAGAGTCAGAAGCAACACAGATGCATCGTAGAGAGAGCTACACAGTAGTTGGTGGGCAGTGACAACCAGACATCAACAACGCAACTGGGATAGTGCAGAAGTCAGAGTGATGTTTCAGGAGGTTGCAACACTTGAGCACATTCCTTGCTAAGAGGGAGTGTTGATTTTTGTAGCATCATATGTGCTCTAGCCTTGAGATTTTGCAAATAAGACACATGCATTCCACAATACCCAAAAAGTGTTTTGGGAAATTCCACCTGGAGAGAATTTAATTAAAATGATTAATCGTTTTTAATGTATTCCTAAGTTTAAACTTAGGAAATATGATTAATTAAAGTGTATTAATTAGATCGGGTGTGAATCTTCTAGACAAAGACACGAATCAACTCCCAATTAATCTTAGCCTTTGATTATGTTTTAATCTTGGCCGTTGATTTGTCAACGAGAGATTATCAGGAGGAGCTTGATGGGCATTTGGAAAAACATCGAGTGAGAGATCTAAAGATCGAATTCTCAAGAGTGCAACGCAGTAGTTGCCAGAGGAAGATCAAAGTGATTTCTTGCGGTGAGGGGCAGGGATAGTTTGCCGGAGGAAGTTTTTCCGGATCCAGGGAATACATTAAAGAGTAGACAGAAAGAGGCCCAGGGAGGCTGTGTAGTGCCACGCTGGGCAACGCAGAGCTACGCTAAGGCATCACAGAGCCTCTGAGGAGATTCGTAGTTCTGCTGAGGAGCAGTCCATATCTAGTGTCGGGAGCTAGGGTGTGAGGCCGGAGATTTGAGTTTCCAGTTGTCAGATCGATCAACTAGAGGAGTGACGCAGTCCGTAGAGGCTGTTATGCAAAGGCAGTATGGGGCTAGCCATTCAGTGACTGAATCAGTGTCAGATCTCCAGTAGCAGTGTGATAATTTCTCACTATCTTTGTGCCAGTTTATTCTCTGTATCAGATTGCCGGTTTGGACATTGAAAGATTTGTATCTAGAAACTACTGCATAATATTAAAACCCTCAACTGCTGCACTGGTTTTCTTGCATTGGGTTTTTCCGAGGACATTGTCCAAAAACAATGGTGTATTTGTGTGTTTGTTTCTTGCCTGTTCAGTACTTGGTTCCGCAGTATTTTGTTATGTTGTGAAGGTTGGAGTTGTATTTATCTCGATTTTTACTGTGTAACACCGTAAATAACTTGTAAGAATTAACAAGTAGAAGAAATAACATCAGATTGCTGCAGTAGGGATTCCCATTGTAGGGTTTTCACAGTGAAAAGAATCATTGATAGTGGAAATATGGGAACAAGTGATTAGATTAATATGGTTAGCAAGGAACATCACTTGTCTATGGAAGATTGGTTGGAAGATGCTGAGAATAATCATAGTGTAAAAATGCTCCAATCTTCTTATAGCTTGAATAATTTTAATGATGAAAGAGATATGATCACTAAGTTATATGGAGAGAAGCCTTATCCGAATCAAATTTTAGAGATTGCAAAAGATAAAGGATTGAGTTATCAAAGAAGGGATAAAGAACAAAGTGAGAACCAAATTGCCTCTAGTAATTATAATTTTGGTCTCAATATTGATTAGGGGGGATGGATAAATAATGCAAAAGTTTCCATCTTAGAGGGCAAAGTTGCTAAATGCCATTGAAGCTATGTTGTAGGAAACGTGGGTCTAGGCTCTGTTTCAGCCCAGAAATGAAATGGAAATGTGTTTCGCCATATCGTACGGCCTCGAAATGCGTTTCTGTCCATACTGGGCCGTTTCTCATTGGAAAAATGTGCCCAGTACGGATGGAAACGCGTTTCTAGGCCGTACGACTGCGTTTCCGTCGCCTTGACTAAATTTTTTTTGTTTTTTGTTTTTGGTTTGCATGTGTTTTATTATTTTTTTAATTGTGGAAAGTGTCTTTTGGATGCTTCTAGATGGTTATCTCAACTTATAAAAAGACTCTCGCCTCATTCTCTCATCACATGAATTGAGCAAGTCGTTTCACTTGGAGAAGGGCATTTTTAGCAAGGAGAAAAAAGGAAGAGAGTAGTGCTTCAGCTAGGGCGTTTTCACCAGTGAGTAAAAGAGATTTCAGCAGCAAGAGAGAGATTTCAAAAGCAGATTTGGAGTGCGAAGTTTCCAGCGATGACATTCTTGGTTTTTGGCTCAGCTACAACCATATTTCTTGTCTTTTGTGTCATTTTGGGGTAGCTTTAGCTACACAAAATTAATTTGGGTCAGAAGCATTCAATTTCTTGGTTTTTTCCTATCGTTTCTTCTATTTTTCGAGGGTTTATGCTACCAAAATTATGAAAAACGTTTTTTATTTACAAATTTGTTTTGTTTTTTTTTGCAGCCATGGCTTTCATCCAAGGTTCAAGTTCAAGCCATAAGTCCAACCCAAGGGTTGAATATTATCCTCTTTGGAGGCATGTTCAGAAGCTTCAAAGATGTGGAGGTGGTGGCTCATGGGAATGGCGATGTAACCTTTGCAATAATTCCTACAAGGGCTCTTACCCAAGAGTGAAGGCACATCTTTTGCATGGAGGAGGATAGGGGATTGCAGGTTGCACAAAAACATCAAACCCTGTGATGAGGAGGGAATATCAAAGAGAGCAAGATCAGGCAGATGGAATTAAAAGAAGGCATAATGAGCTTAGTGAAGCTACTACTAAAGCTCCAACGAACATTGAGCTAAGGATTGTAGCTGAAGCAAGGAAAAGGAGAGCTACTCAACAACCCGAACAACCACCATCCAAAGGGGCATCTGGTAGAGTTCAAGATAGCATAATTGCTAAATTGGTGAATGTGCAAGCAAGAGAAGAAGCTGATTCCAGAGTGGCTAGGTGCATCTATGCATGTGGTATCCCATACAATGTTGTTCGCTCTCCTTACTAACAAGATATGATAAGGGCAGTTAACAAAACTCCTCAAGGGTACAAGGGGCCCAACTATGAGAAAGTTAGAACTCGACTTCTCAAAAATGAGAAGGATCTTGTGGAGGATGTCTTATCACCAATTCGTTCTTCTTGGAGTACTCTGGGGTTACCATAGTCTCAGATGGATGGACAGATACAAGGCGTAGACCATTGATCAATATCATTGCCACTTCACCAAAAGGAGCAATGTTTTTAAAGGCGGAAGACTGCTCGGGATAGGTAAAAGATGCACAATTCATTGCTGATGTTATTATAAAATCTATTGAACAAGTAGGTCCTAACAGGGTGGTGCAAGTTGTCATGGATAATGCACCAATATGCAAAGCTGTAGGTTTAATTATTGAGGGGAGGTATGACCACATATTTTGGACACCTTGCATTTCCCATAATCTGAATCTGATCTTAGAGGAGATCAATTTAAAGTCCCATGGCTAAAGGAACTCACAGGGGAAGCAAGGGAGATTGTTAAATTCATCACCAACCATCGCCAATCTCAAGCAATATTTCAAGAGTACTCCAAATTGGAGTTGTTAAAAGTTGCTGAGACAAGATATGCCTCAAACTTCATAATGTTGCACCGCCTTGTTGAGGTTAAGCAAGCATTAGTGTCTATGGTGGTGATTCAAGTTTGGGCTGAGTGGAGACAAGCAGATTCAAAGCGGGGATATACAGTGTGTAGATTGTGCCTTGATGAGGATTGGTGTAGCAAGATAGATTTCTTGCTAATGTTCACAAGCCCTGCATTTGAGCTTCTTCGTAATGCTGACACTGACCAACCTTTCTTAGGAGAGGTATATGATGGCATGGATTCCATGGTTGAGAAAACTATGGAAATCATTTCACAAGAGTCTCCACAACTTTTGTTTGTAGATGATCATTTTGCTAAATTAGTCAAGAAAATCATTGTTGATAGGTGGAACAATTTCAACACTCCATTGCACACTTTAGCACATGCCTTGAACCCCAAATTTTATGATGAGGAGCTTGTTTCTCAAAGCAATGGGAAGAGGAAGGCACCCCATAAGGATAGAGAGGTGGCTAATGGGGTGAAAAAAGCCCTTATGAAAATTTTTCCAGCTCATCTACATAGGGAGGCAAAGGAAGAATTTGCCAGTTTTGCTGCAGGAATAGATGATTATTCAGATATATCATCTTTGGAGGAGAGAAGCACCATGAATCCAGTTAGGTGGTGGATTTTTCATGGAGCAAATGGTGTACATTTGCAAAACCTTGCCATACACATCCTTTCACAAGTGGCAAGATCTTCATCAACAGAAAGGAATTGGAGCACCTATGGTTTTATTCATTCTCCGAATCGCAACAGGTTGGGCTCATAGAAGCTAGAGGATCTTGTTTATGTGCACTCCAACCCTCGCCTTGCATCTCATAGGGGTCCAGAATATGGCAATGGTCCTTCTAAAGAATGGAATGTGGATCTAGAAAATCCTGATTTGGAGCTCTCTCTTGCTGCCATGAATATTGAGGACCAGAAGCATAGAAGTGGAACTGGCCAATCATCTTCTTCAACTACACCATCCATTGCTGAGCATGCTTCTGCTGCTATTTTTGACGAGGATTTTGATAATGAATATTAGTCTTTGGAGTTTATAGTACTTGCAGACTCATAGTCTTATTTGTACTTGCAACCTCATATATATAATAAAGGTTGATTTTGAGATTTTGATATATAATAAAAGTTGGTTTTGGATATTCCGATATTGCTATTTTCATTATGTGTCTGTTATCATTCATGAGTAAATGTGATGGAAATTTAGAGACTCATAGTTTATGCTTTGAATGTAATAAATTATAATTTATCATGTATGTTTTATGATTTCACATAGCATTTTTTAAATGTCCTAAATTCTAATATATATATATATATATATATATATATATATTGCGTTTCCTCGTTTCAATTTGGGGAGGTCGCGTTTCGTACCCATACTCATTTCGGAAACTCGTTTCTGTTTCCCCGATTCGTGCAACTTAGTCTTCAAACTTCTTCGCTAGTGTTCTCCTTCGCTAGGGTTTTTTCTTCTTCAAGGGATTTAACACTTCTTTTCTTTTCCTACAACTGCAGATCGAACTTGCTTGATTGATGTCCAAATGAGGTTGAGTAGCTGCCAATATATAGTGGTTTCTGACTCCTTTTGAGGCCGACTTGTAGAACTTGAGGCGGATTTGGTGGAGGAGTGTTATTTGACTCATTTTATATAAAAGCAATTTTCTTTCTTGATATACAAAGCCCAAGAAGGGTGTATTACATGTTGACAAGGACTAGGACTCAAGACATAAACCCTAGAAGCCTACAATGGAGGCTTTGACCCAGAAACAAATAAACAAAGCATGAAACCCATGCTTAATAATAATTTTTCTTTCATAATAAAATTTTCCGTTTTCTTTTTTTTTGACAAATACATTACATCATGACTCAAATACAATTACAAAGACCGACACTAGTTACTTTCTTCAACAAATGCTTGGTTAAGGAAGAAGATCAATTGAAAGCTACCTTCAACACACCATTGGGGACCTACACATACCTAAGAATGCCGTTTATTCTTCTTAATGCTGGATCTACTTTCCAAAGAGCCATGGATTTTGCCTTCAGGGACTTGATTGGAAAACTCATGGAAATATACCAAAATGATTTAATCATTACCTCCAAGAAAAGGAAAGATCATTGTCGACACCTAAGGAGAGTATATGAGCAATGTAGAAAATATGGAATCTCGTTGAACCCAAAGAAGTCCATCTTTGGGGTTTTAGGAAGGGCACTATTTGGGAAGCATTTATTGAAGTAGTGTGCACACGGCAATCCATACTTACCACTTACCACTTTCCGTCTTTTCCTCTTGTTCATCTCCATTCTTCGGGCAAAGTTTTCCAGGGCAAAATCCTAGCATGAGTTCTACCCCCCTCATTAGCCATCACCTAGTTCCTCAAGAACATGATGCTTCACCCATAATAACGAACTATTATATTGTCCCAACCTCGATGAGTAATAAACTAACTCATCCAAAGGGTTAATGGAAAATCTCAAAGGCAAGCTTGGGCTCCCGAGCTAATGCACCCTAATAAATATAAATCATAAAAAAGTAAAAGGTGCACTAGAGGGGTGGAAAAAGCAAGCCGAGGAAATGGGTAACTGTAAATTAATTTAGATGTTCTATGCTTGATGCAACTTTACTTTCTCTTCAATATTAGACAACAATCACATAAACAATAAAGTAAAATGCTGATAGAACATATCAGTAGATTGACAGAAGACAAGCCAGAAATATATAATTGTGTTGGTGCGTTACGACGGTCAACAGGATGCTTCAACCAGCAAAGTCTCAATATGGTCAGCCAACCAGCAATGCCGCACAACCCTCTAGGGCAGCCAAACAATCAACTCAAAAGTCAACCCAAAAGTCAATGTTGTCAGTGAACGCAAACAACAGCAGCAGCAGCTAGGTCAATGTTGAAAAGTCAAAGTCAACGTTTTGCCTCGGAAATAGTACCAGAAAATGCGGATTAGGGAAATCGAGATTTTGGGAGAGTTTCGGGTCGATTTGACCTTGCGTTGACCAAAGTCAACGCTGGTCAAAGTTTGTTGCATAAACACTAGACCGAAAAACAGAAAAGTGCTGCTGCCAGATTTCCCACGTGTGGAGAGAGAAGAGACTCCAAGTGATCGAACCAATCAGATGAGGAGAGAGAATGTGTGAGGATGAGATGAATGAAATGTCCTCCAACGTTGACCTTATTTATATCCATCATTGAGGGTGTGTGACACATCTGTTGGGGCACAGAACCTTAAGGCCGACCTGCACATATTTTGAATAGATTAAAAATAAATTCAAAATAAATGTTCTGCTCATCGGATAAAGATGATCTTTAGATCGATCTTGCACCTCTCTGAAAGAGGAACCCAATAAAAATATTGGTATCTTCATCTGAGCATCACAACATGAAGTTTGGACCTAGTTGTCCAAAATTAACACTCCCTCTCAACCTAAGTCACCTGATACGGGGATACGGGGATACGAAGTATCGGATACGGGTATGGTGACCCCGGAAAAGGATACTTCTAGGATACGTTACGTTATATATTATTTTATTAAATATATATATATATATATATATATATATATATATATATATATTTTAAAAAATATATATATATTAATATATTTAAAATTAGATATTTTTTGCACAAATTCATACAAAATTCATTGATTCAAACATAGATATTAGATATTCATGAGTCATACATCATCATTGATACTATAATACAAATTACAATGATACATTGATACACCATACATGATACAATCGTCAAATTTACTCAGAAAGACAAGATTGAAGATAGTAAGATACTATAGTTTTTTCATTAAGTCATCAGAATCAAAATGTGTTACATAACAACACTGCCAATGGCAAATAGAAATAGAAAATACAAAATCAACTACAGTCTACAAGACTACAAGCCTGAAGCCTCAATGAGTCAGAGTCATCAATCCTCATAATCAGCATCACTGTCGAAATCCTGATCATCATGCTCACCACTGCTCTCCTCTGCCTTTGATGCATCCTCCTCCTCTATCATCTCTGCATCTGCTGGTGTGGAGGATGACCCCTCTAATCCATCACCAAATCTGACAGGCTCTAGCACTGGCGCATTGAGATCCAAGTTGGCCAATGCCAACTCAACACTGCTGTCCAGACCCATATCATCAGGAAAGACATCCCACATCTTTGTCTTTCCCTTCAACCACTCCTCCCTCTGCCTGTAGATGAGACGAAGGTTGTTGTGCACATACACCATTGTCTCTGCCCTGGACTGCTCAAGCCTGCTCTTCTTCACACTATACAAATTCCCATATGTGCTCCAATTCCTCTCGCAACAAGAGGATGAATTCACCTGAGAGAGGAGCCTCATGGCTAACTGCTGTAGAGGAGGGCTTGCTGCCCCATGAGTTGCCCACCAAGAATGGGGCTTCTTAGCCCCCCTGTCTCGAATCAAATCATAACCTCCAAATCGCCCCCTGGCAGTGGAAAAGTCTGTAAAGGCATCCTCCACCTCATCAAGGGATGCCCTATCCTGAAAAATCCTCCTCAATGCATCTTTCCTCCCCCGTGAGATTTCAGCATCCATGTGAGGAGGGAATCTGCGGGAAGGTCCACCATTCAGCCACTCATGGCTGTAGTATTTTGGGTTCAAGGAGTGAGCCAAACAATGTAAAGGTGTGCAATTCTTGTCCCATCTGCTGACAAGAATATCTTGTATGACGGTGAAGAAGGCCTCAGGTGATGTCTCATACTCTGGGCATTGACTCTGTAAAATAATGGTCCTCACAGACTCAATCATGGAATCCCATCCCTCATAAACCTCTCCTAGGATGGGTTGGTCTGTATCTACAAATCGGAGCAAGGAAATGATAGGCTCCATGATCTGAATAATTAGATCTACCTTCTCCCACCATATATCATCCAACACTATGTCCTTCACCTTCTTTGAGGTTGCTTGATCCATCTTTCTCCAAAAAGACCAAAACTCTGAAATAACCATAGACCCAAGAGCGGTCTTGACCTCCCTCAACCTCTTCAACATGATGAATGAAGAGGCAAACCGTGTATCTGCAATCTTCAACACTGATAGATTGCTGTACTCCTTGTAGATAGCGAGGGCATTTGTATGGTTTGTTACAAAGTTGCGGATATGTCGTGCATCCTCAATAGTGGCTCCAATCCAAAGCACATCAGAAGCAATAGATTTCAGTGCCAAGTTCAATGAATGGACAATGCAAGGTGTCCAAAATACTTGTGGATATTTTACTTCCACAATCATGCCAGCAGCCTTGCAAACAGGTGCATTATCTGTAATGATTTGCACACAACAATCCACACCTACACTTTCAATAACTTTGAGAAATAACTCACCCATATATTGTGCATCCTTGTACTCTCCAAATGCATCCACTGCTTTCAAGAAAAATGCACCATTCGTGGATGACACCATGAAGTTAATGAGTGGGTGGCGTGCCGGATCTGTCCATCCATCAGAAACAATGCTAACCCCAGATGTTGGCCATGCTGATTTAATAGGCTCAAGCATTTTGTCCACCTCTTTCTTTGCCTTTGTCAACAATGTGGTTCTGAGCTTCTCTGACCCAGGAGGCACATACCTTGATGGAGCTCCATGACAAAGAGCTCGACACATCTCAATAAATAGAGGTGACCGTGCAACATTAAAAGATATGAAGTTCTGATAGAAAAAAAATGCAATGGTGAGGTCAAGCTCTTCCCTGTTCTCTTTTTGGAAAATCTTGTCCATTGGACCAACTGCAGTTGCCTTTCTCTTTGCTAATTCTCCCTTGCTAGAAGTCTCAAAAGGGAACTTGCTGCTGCTTTTCCTCAAGAATGGAAGGGGGTCATCAGTCTTGGATTTTTTTGATTTTGCTGCCACATTTGCCTCACCAATACTCGCCTCTTTCTGCAATTTCTTCTTATCTGGCAATTCAATTGCTGTACAACATTTAACGCCACAACCTGGAATACCCAACAAATGAGCTTTCACACGGAAATATGTGCCATTGAAATGGCCATTGCAAAAATTGCATTTCCAACCACAATTTCCTCCTCCCTTTTTTGCTGCCCCTTCCTCTCTTGTTGCATATTTCCACAATGGGTATTTGGGGTCAACAATTTGTTTTCCCTACACATTTGAAGCTACTGTTGCAGCCCCACTTCCAATGGATGGAATACTTGCAGACCCTGATGAAAGAGGGACAGGAGGGGCATCTCCAATGGAGACATTCTTCTCCTTTCTTTGCCCCTGTCTTGCTGCCTTTGATTGAGCCATGAATACTGTAAAAAATAAACAAAAACAACTAAATATATAAAACATATGCACATGCAAACACTAACAACAAACTAAATGCAAAATATAGAGGGACAATGCACTTACCGGATGCCCGAATCTCTTCGAAAGAACACACTTGCACCTTGCTCACACTAGCTCTCCTTCTCACTTCACAAATGAAACACAAATGAAATAGGTGATAAAATAAGAAAGAAAAGCCACACTTTATAAAAAAAATCGGGCGATTTTGGTTGCCGCAGGCTCGGCCATACCCGGCAGGAGTGGCCACGGCGTGTCCGACGGGGTACGGTCGGGATACGGCGTGTCCCTTTTTGGACACGCCGTATCTCAACCGTACCCTGTACGGATATGCCGTGTCCTTCGAATTGGGGCCAAATCCGACACCTAGAGGTGTCCGACACGGGGATTCGGGGATACGAGGGCATTTTAGGAGTATCCGGTTACTTAGCTCTCAACTAGGGAGAACTCCATCCACCTGTGCAATCCAAACATCGTGCGTTATCCCGCCGTAACTTGCTTTGCTGGCTTCTTTATTTCAGTACAGAAGTGGGTTAGTCACAAAGACATCATTCCCGACTGACAGATTCAGCCCAGAGGTCCGAAACCTCTATAGGACTCACAAAGAGTCTCATACCAACCTGAAGTTGGTTTATCTGACCCAAAGTCAGTAGCAGGTCCGAAACCTCACTAGACTTGATCCCAGATCAAGTGGTTGGATCGTGCCATTCTAGATAGAGAGTACGACAATCTCAGATGCGTCCATCAATCTTTGCTACTAGTCTCTAGCTTTTCCCACCTCACTGGCCAAATGAGAGGTACTTCCTATGAGCCCTAAACTCAATGGGTAGGCTGCATACAGGGCACAGATAATGAGAGGTGAACCAACGCAATCATCACAACGGTGGGGCAGAAGTACACCAACAAGGTTCGAGAAGCCTAGCCCTGTGGTTGCTTATAGCTCCGAGAAGCTATCCCCAAAGCCTCCCAGAGCTGCCAGAGCTCATCGTCCAACAGGACCCTCAGAATAGGGTCATTCCACGATACCAAGATTCTCACGGAAGGTTAGGAACTTGACCTTCCCCAGGAGCTTTGTGAGAATATCCGCGACTTGCTCATCAGTTCCTATATGATCGAGCCTTACAGCGCCTCACTGTACCATATCCGAAATAAAGTGGTACCTGATATCAATATGCTTGGGTTGATTGTGGAACACAGGATTCTCGGACAACCGAATCCCACTCTGGTTATCATAGAGTATCACGGTGGTATCTAGCACATGCCCAAACAGCTCACTGAAGAAATTTCGCAACCAGACTGCTTCAGAATAGGCCATACTCGCTGTAATGTATTCGGCCTCCGTGGTACTCAAAGCCACCGACTTCTGTTTCCTGCTCATCCATGATATCGAAGCGGAACCAAGTGTGAAGCAGCATCCCGATGTGCTCTTACGATCCACCACACTGCCGGCCCAATCGACATCAATATATCTAAGGAGAGTCACGCTCTCGACAGTGTATCTCAGCCCATGGTTTATCGTGCCCCAAAGATATCTCAGAAGATTCTTGGCACCAACCTAGTGAGGGTGATGAGGTTCAACCATCTGTTGACTCAAAGTGTTCACTGCAAAACATATGTCCGGACGGGTGTTCACTAAGAACATCAGGGCCCCTACGAGTTGACGATACTCAGTAGGATTTGCTAACAGGGGCCTAACAACATTGCCACTCAACTCCTTAAAGTTGAGCTCCATCGGTGTCGACACGGACTTACAGTCCACCATACCAAATCTTTCTAGAAGCTTCACAATGTATTTTCTTTGAGAAAGGAAAATCTCGCCAGGTCTCTGCCAGACCTCCAGGCCTAGGAAGTAGTGCATCAGTCCTAGGTCCTTCATCTCGAACTCAGCAGCGAGCTCCCTCTTGCATTGATGAATGAGAGGGTCAGCACCTGTTAGGAAGAGGTCGTCCACATACAGCACCAGAATGAGAGGCTTCTCTCTATCAACCTTGAAGTAAAGGTTCGGATCATCATTGCTACGAGTGAAGCCCAGCTTCATCAGGTAGCTATCTATCCTCTTGTACCAAGCTCTGGGTGCTTGCATCAGCCCATAGAGGGCTTTCTTCAACCTGCAGACATGGGTGTCCAGATCCTGGACTTCGAACCCCAGAGGTTGCTCTACATACACCTCTTCCTTTATCGCACCATGCAGAAATGCTGTCTTCACATCCATCTGATGAAGACTCCATCCTTGCGTAGCAGCAAGGGCTATGATAGATCGAATGGTGGTATATTGGGCCACAGGTGCAAATATGTCATCATACTCTATGCCTTCCTTTTGAGAGAAGCCACGGGCAACGAATCTTGCCTTGAACTTTTCAACACTTCCATCAGATCCATGCTTGATCTTGTAGAGCCATTTCGAGGTGACAACTGCTTTGTCCTCTGGTCTTGGAACCACATCCCAGACATCATTCTTCATTATGGACTCATACTCTTTGTGCATAGCATCCTTCCAGTCTTGATGCTTTACGGTTGACTCAAAAGATCCAGGCTCAGATTGTAGAATAGTACTCATGGCTGCTAGATACCCTTGGTATCTACTCGGCTTCTTGCTTTCACAGGATGTCCCCCTTTGGGCCATATGTCCCTCGGCATCCTCGAGAGTGTCCCTGAGCCAGGATGGTCTCTTTCCTAGTGAAGGAGGTGGATCAATTGGGTCCATCGGTCCTTTAGCATCGGGCATCATCTCATCCTTCGGTTCTTCTTGATTTCCAGGCCTTGCTTCATGATCTTCCTTAGATCTCGGAAGATTGACTACTTTCTTTAGGGAAGCATCTTCGTCAAAAGTGACATCGTGGCATATCTCCACTTCCCTTTGACCAGGCACATAGACTCTATAGGCCTTCGAAGTTTCGCTGTAGCCCACAAACATTCCCTTCTTCCTAGAAGCATCTAGCTTGCTCCTCTTCTCTTTCGGCACATGAAAATAAACAGGACATCCAAAAACTCTAAAATGTGAGACGTCAGGTTTCTTACCAGAGAAAACCTCTTCGGGAGTTTTGGAGTCCAGTGTGGAATGCGAGCATCGGTTTTGTATGTACACAACAGTGTTCGTAGCTTCTCCCCATAGAAACTTCGGTAGACCCTGGTCACATAGCATGGCACGGGAAGCTTCCACAATGGTCCTGTTTTTTCGTTCAACAACGCCATTCTGCTCAGGAGTATAGACAGTTGTGGTCTCCCTCTTAATGCCAGCTTCTCTGTAAAAGTTCTTGAACTCGTTTATCTCATATTCAGTGCCATTATCAGTTCTCAAAATCTTGATCTTCTTCCTTGTCAACTTTTCCACCAAGGCTTTGAAGGTACATAACCACATGAAAGCCTCATCCTTCTTCTTCAAGAAGTATATCTAGGTTTTGCGAGAGAAGTCATCTATGAACGTCATATAATAAGAACATCCTGCCAAGGATGTCATGGGTAGTATATAGACAGATCAGAATGATCTGATTGCAAGACATCAGATGTCTTTGTGACGCTTGAGGGGAAAGGTCCCCTAGTATGCTTTCCTTCGGCACAGCCCTGACATACACCTTCATGATTATTTGAGAACTCGGGCATCCCTGTCACCACCTTCCTTGCTTCGGGAAGGGCCTTGTAGTGAAGGTGTCCAAACCTCCGGTGCCATAGTTCAGTTTGTCGGATATTATCACATGTCATCGCTCCCAGTGGACTTCCTCCAACCTGGTAGAGTGTATCAACTCTAAACCCAATCATGATAGCTTCCTTGAAGCTCTTCTTCCATATGCGCACCTTTCCATCAATGAATGCCACATTGAAACCTTTGTCTTCCATGGCCGATATAGACACAAGGTTCTTCTTCAAATTAGGTACATAGAGTACATCCTGTAAGCGAAGGACTTGACCTTGAGACAAGTGGAGGGTCACAGTCTCCCCGTCCTTTCACTGGGATATGGCATTATCTCCAAGGATAATTTTCGCATTAGCATTCTTCAACTATATCGCAGAGTGCTTTTCCTTGAACCCGTGATGTGCCTCGAGGCACCACTATCTATCAACTAGACATCCATAAGGTTTCGGTGGAGACATCAACAGAGAGGGCACAGACACAAGAATGAATTCATTTCTTTTATCAACAAATATTTGATTCCTCACACTGAGTTTCTCGACCTGAAAGGTGGACCATTTCCGCCGAGGGAGCCTTCCTTTCCCCTTTGAACCCGTTGTTCCTTCGATTGCCATTCCTCCTGTCATTACATATACAATACCATCGTTAGAATCCTTCTTGAAAGGGCATTTCAAAGTATAGTGACTGCCTATGACAAGTGTCACACTTGCCCTTCTTTTCTTGGGCCCCTGTTCTTCCTTTGTTCTTTGGACCACCAAAGTTCTTTCTAGAATGAGTAGCGTAGGCAGCATTTCCTTCATTTTAATACTCCTTCAATCTTGTCTCTTATTGAACGCATCTCAATAGTATTTCATCAAAGTCAGGTATCACATTATTATTGAGAATGGTAGTGTTGAACACATGCCATTCGGATGAGAGCCCTCCAAGTGCAGTGAATACCATCTCTCAATTAACTATTGTCTCCCCAATAGCCAACAAATTGTTCCTAATCTCGATCAGCTTTAGAAAATATGATTTAATAGACTCATCCCTGCCTTTCTTCAGATTCTTCAATTGATTCTTGAAGAATAGGACTTGATTCACATTGTTGGCCTTGAACATGTGGACCAACTTATCATACATCTCTTTGGATGTGCCCAACTCAAAGATGTAGGCAACCAGACTTTTGTGAATTGAGTCCCTGATCATCAGCTTTGATTTGATCTCCCGCTTCTTATACTTTGTTTTTGCAGCAATAGTAGCAGTGGATGGAGGCTCTTGGATTTTGCCTTGCACATAGTCCATGACATATTGGTCTTCCAAGTTAAGATCCAATGTCATCTTCTGAGCATGGAAGTCATCCTTCCCAGTCAATTTGTCATCAGTCTTGAAGCCATTGTAGTTTGAGGAACCCATCCTCTTCTTCGGTGATTGCTACAAATTATGGATTTGTCTTCACCTCAACTCTGATTCCATGTAAATTTATGTAGATGTTCTATGCTTGATGCAACTTTACTTTCTCTTCAATATCATACAACAATCACATAAAAAATAAAGTAAAATGTTGATAGAACATACCAGTATATCGACAGAAGACAAGCCAGAAATATATAATTGTGTTGGTGCATTGCGACGGTCAACAGGATGCTTCAACCAGCAAAGTATCAATATGGTCAGCCAACCAGCAATGTCACACAACCCTCTAGGACAACCAAACAGTCAACTCAAAATTCAATGTTGTCAGTCAACGGTCAATGCAAACAGCAGCAACAACTAGGTCAACGATGAAAATTCAAAGTCAATGTTTTGCCTCGGAAATAGTGCCAGAAAATGCAGATTAGGGAAATCGATATTTTGGGAGAGTTTTGGGTCGATTTGACCTTGCGTTGACCAAAGTCAACGTTGGTCAAAGTTTGCTGCAGAAACCCTACACCGAAAAACAGAAAAGTGCTGCTGCCAGATTTCCCACATGTGGAGAGAAGAGACTCCAAGTGATCGAACCAATCAGATGAGGAGAGAGAATGTGTGAGGATGAGATGAGTGAAATGTCCTCCAACGTTGACCTTATTTATATCCATCATTGTGGGTGTGTGACACCTATGCTGGGGCACAAATCCTTAAGGCCGACCTGCACATATTTTGAATAGATTAAAAATAAATTCAAAATAAATGTTGTGCTCATCGGATCAAGATGATCTTTAGATCGATCTTGTACCTCTCCGAAAGAGGAACCCAATAAAAATATTGGTATCTTCATCTGAGCATCACAACATGGAGTTTGGACCTAGTTGTCCAAAATTAACAGTAACTCATGCTTGCACGATTGCTCCCTCCTTACATCTATACACTTAGTATGTTGAACGATGGACTTCCATTATTTGGTTACATGGGTATGGCACCTTGTCTTGAAGCGCTTCCCACTCCGCAGTCCTCATTTTCACACACACCTACAGATTGATGGGCTAAATTGGGACATGTCACTTCCCCTTGGGAGCTGGAAACAGGTAATAAAGTTGTTGATCTAAGTATCCATAATATAAGGAGGTAACTTGTTTACATGACCCATTCTAGTTAGACATTTGAAGATAAGCTTTGTGTGAAGTATGCTTATGCACCTAAAATTATGTACGATCCACTTTGATGCATTTATGGTTATTGTCTCTAATGATTGATGATTTCACTTGATCTTGAGAGGGTTTTGTCAGGTGGTGTTATCACAATAGTAGAGGCATGTTGAGAGATGACTCTCATCCCATTCAACAACATTCTAGAGGTTGTTTTACGCAGTCCAGAGAGAAGATATGACCTTGTTGATACAATGTTGCGCACCTGGAGGAGAGTGTTGGGCTATGAAATGGTTCCACACGACATTTGACTCGCTTGAGTACCCCTAGATGCTGAAATGCTGAGCCCTTGAGGCTTAGATTTGGATTTATTAATGATGTGCCCAGATGGACCCTAGACACCCCCAGGCTGGCCTTGACACTATTTGATAGACATTGCTTGTTCTGGAGCTTGGATGATTATGGTTATCCTTGAGATGATAGGGGAGGACTTGTACATGACGGATGTACCCCAATGTTGGAGCATAATGGCGCCATGCCACCTTTGTTGCCATTAGAAGTGTGACATTGGGCACCTTGATGATGATGTCACGGTTTTGGAGGCATACCCATGTACTTCGAGCCATTTCTTGGAGTATGGAGCACCCTTGACCCATTAGTCACTTTCTTGTGGCATTTTAGTACCTATGGAGAAAGAAATTATATTGGAGGAGCCTATTCTCCCACATGTGTGGACTATTTTGGCATTGTTTGTTATTTTTTGGAGCGATTATGAGGTTGGCTTGTAACCTCTCATTTGTTTAACACTTAAGCAAACTTGTATCAAGGCTTTACCTATAAATTATTGAAAGTAAGGGTAGTTAAGCCTCATAAATAGAGGCTCCCTTATTTCATTTTTGATCATCACACATTTATCACTCTTCTCATGTAAAAGGTGCAAATTAGTCCTTTTTCACTACTTGGGCTGAAATGTGACTTTTCTATGGTGTGAATTCTCGTGGAGATGGAATTTTGTGAGGAAATGTTTTTTTTGTTATCAAATGTAAGTGTTTCTTTGGAGAATTTTGTAAGTTTTATGCCCAATTTTCTATATTTTGCATAATATATTTGTGTAATAGTGTTTATATTTTTGTGCAATGATTAAATGATAAATCTATGTTGAAATTTTGCTCCATTATAGCATGCTAAATTGTTCTCTTTGAAACATAAAAGGAAACTTTGATTGTGCATTCCTTATATTTAAATTCTTCACTCACAAAAAAAATAGTCAGGGTTTTAAACGTGGATGCCCTAGTCACCTCCCCTTACTCCATCAAAGCTGTTTTCATTGAATTTTGCCTTGGAAAACTCCATTTAGCCCATTTAGGACAAGGAAGTAATTATAGATTGTGTTAACCATCCATTTACTTAACTAAATTCCTTTCTTCTTTTCCTTTTTCCTAGATACCTAAGGTTTTATGTGGAAAATTGCCTAAAAGTGATTTTTTGTTTGATGTTTATGGTTAATAAAGTAGGAATTTTGTCAAAAATAATAATAGAGCAAAATCTAGCATTCTTGCAAGTCAAAACCTTCCTATCTAGGGCTGACATCGTGTCTAATTTGCTGTTTATACATGTTTTCAGATATAAAATTCCATTCAGAAACCCTTATCCTTTGTGCCTATTGAATTTCCTTTTCCTTTGGCTGTTATATGACATCGTGTACCCTATCATTGCAAATTAGCAAAACCCTAACATATAACAGCCATTAAGTTGGTCTAGGAATAGAGTACTTGAATATTTGCATAGAATATCTAGGCTTTCCAGGCTTCACTGGTATTTGATCCCACCTTATGGACCTCATATCTATCACCTTGAGCCATAGTAATTGAACATCATTTACGTGACTTAGGGAAGCCTCCCTTGTGGTCAAATACCACTAAAGAGCAGGAGAAAGGTTGCTAAGGTGACAACCCTTTCTCTTGTTGCCATAAAATCTGGTTCCGCCTAGTGGGGCTTTGCATTAGGTTTGCTAGATTTTGTGGCAACAGGCACCATTTTCCTTGCTTTGGTGCACAATTTTAGCTGTCTGGGACTAGGCACTGATTTGGAGCAGTGGGCAGCAATTTCTTATGTGGGTGCTGTCATATGTTTTGATTAATGAATCAGGACTCATAATCTCAAAATTTTGTCATTTTGAAGCTTCATAAACGTTCAAACCTCAATGTTCATGAATGGTATTGTTGCTTTCTCTAGAGTGTTTATATAATGCACAATGATGCATATTTCATTTTTTGTTAAATATTTCTATCTATGTATTTGTGAACATTGAATATGTCATTAACTGCTATTCCATATAATAGCTCTGATTGATGTACATGTACTTGGTGTACCCTATTTTTGGGTGGACCATATTGGGTACTCCGTACCTGCATTGGAGATGTTCCCCATATCTGAGACTCATGGCATGCTGGATGCCAGGTTATGAACCTTTTTGTGGTTGATAAGTTGTAAACCTCTTGCTGTATTCTTGAGCAAACTGGCTTCTTTATAACACTAGTTATTAATTTACCAGCATCAAGATCACGTCCATTACTCACGAAAATAACTCCCTTTTCATATATTAGACTCATTGTTATGTTAAATATGATTTTGTGCATTTCAACTTGAGGTTTTGGAATTTGTGCAAATTTCATTCAGTATATTTTGAATACTTCCACGTTCATTTTTGAGGATTGTAAAACATTGAAACTTTTCAAGTGTTAGAAAGGAAATGTTTGCTATTTGCAATGGGGCTTTGTGGGTTCTTTTGGTTTCTATCATGTGCTAATTTATATTTAAAATGTCATATGTTTTTGTGGATTTTCTGCAGGTATTTGCTACACCAGAAACACAAATAGGATTCCATCCTGATGCAGGAGCCTCATATTTTCTGTCACACTTGCCTGGCCATCTAGGTAGCTTTTGTTCTCTGTATGTCTTGTACTCACACTGGATGTATCGTTTAGTCCCATTGACCTACTCTTGTGGTCACCCGAGGACATTAATAAAATCATCTTATCTTATTTTCTTATCTGTCTCACGCTCTGAAGACCATCCATATCAGAGTTATTTATACATAACTGGTTTTTGGCATGGTAACATTGTAAATCACATTCTTGTTACATAAAGGAAAGAATAATCCGTTTTTCTTATTTTCCTTGGACTTCTGAGTTGATATGTATTGTTTCCCATGGCTTTCTCAAGCAACACAGTTGATTGCTAGAAGCATAAAAGCAAGAGGGTTTTGCATGCTGTAAATTTGCTGGGGAATTTTCCGACCATCCTTTAGCTTTGCCTTCTCTTGGAATTACATTCCATTTTTTCCCAAGGAGTATGCATCTTGTTTTACTTGAATATGGTAACATTGTTATTTTTACCTGTTGCTAAGACAGTGACAATGTTCTGTGAGTGGTGCATCTGTGGGAGAGAGTATCATGAGGGTGAAATGTCTCATATCCCCTTTTCATCTATTTTTTTGACACTAGAAGTTACTTAGACTAGGAGGGTGCACTCACTTCTTAAGTTGTTGCATAAAAATATGTGGAGGGGGTGTTTGGCATGTGTGGGTGTGTACCTTGGAGCATGTGTGGTGGTGTAATTGAGCTAGTTACTTAGAGTAGTGCGCTTGGCACACATTGTCATGTAATCATCTACCCTTGGCACATGTAAGGTGCATGAGTTGGTTAGGGTTAAAGTGGCTCTTGTCAAGTGGAGTGCTCCACTTGTGAACCCATTCTGTGAGGTGCACCTTGGCACATGTGCGGTGCTGTACTTGAGCTGGTTACTTAGAGTAGTGTGCTTGGCACGAGTTGTCTTGTAATCACCTACCCTTGGCACATATAAGGTGCATGAGTTGGTTAGGGTTAAAGTGGTCCTTGTCAAGGTGGAGCGCTCCACTTGTGAACCCATTCTGTGAGGTGCACCTAGTCTAGGGTTTTTGCTTGTAACCCCTATGTCTTGTTCAATAAAAGGGAAGGAAGGGAACATAAGTTTATGAAAGTTAAAGTCAGTAGTGTGGTGTGATAGCTACAGTGTTCTGGTCCAAGTGTTTTTCTTTTTGAGATTGTGAAACAAGGGTTGGTTTTGCATTGTAAGCTTGGAAGAAGCTGATTTTCGTTTGTGTAATATTATTTTCTACTGTAATAGAAATGTATGTGATTGCTGGTGCATATTGAATGTGTTGATCTGCGTTTTTCTGACCTGATTTCTATTTACAGTTAGGTTTCTGCGTGCTGATTTAGCATGCTAATCTGATTTATATTATAGGATTGTTGTTGCACTGATTTAATATTCAGATCTGATAGTCAAACTTCTCTTTGTTTATATCTGTCAGTTGTTTGCTGCTATATTGATCTAACCTTTTCATATGCCATTTATACACTTTTGAAAGTTTCGTATAGGGTTTTTGTTTATATAGATTTGAAGTTTTGGTAAGTGTTTCAGAACTTTTCAGATTCAATGGTAGGGTTTAAGTTTTATGAGCTCAGATTTCCTTTCAAAAGGTGAAATTTAACAAACATTAAGTCATAAAAATCATTGTCTAGCTATAAGGCATGTGAGATGATACCTTCTCCCAAAATAAGCCTAGCAGACTAGCTGTCACACAGAAACAAAAATACCTTGCACCAACCACTGACATTGAACATAGGGGTGTGTTAATCGTAGTAGCGCTTCTTGCTACTGAAGGGTTAAGGTCCAGTGAGACTCAGTTATACTGGTCTATTAGCGGATGCTTCATGGCATAATCATTGATCGAAGGACCTTTCATATTCAGTTTCGTCAGCTTCTGAGAAATTGCTCTTTTGTGCAGTTCTTCTTTTCCTGATATTCAAACCATTGAGGGTCCACACATCAGATTTGACTAATTTTTCTTGATTCTGGTGAAAGAGCGAGTCCAATGGGACCATTTTCACTTGGGTCCGCAATGGCACATTTTCTTTGCTTTTTTGCTTTCGTCTTTTGGTAATTATAGGCTAGTATGTCATTTGGCCAAACTTTATACTTTCATGCTTTTTTGCTTTTTAGGGAAGAATTCCTTTTCAGTGATGTCTATAATTAGTAATTGTATGTATTTGCCAGGTGTAGGTACTAGTCGTGGTTCCTAACTAGCAACTGAGGGGTGGTTTGAGTTCCCTTCGCATGGAAAGCTGAAGTGTTGAGTAGCATCTTTGTCACTGGTTTTTGTCTTAAGCCGACACTTGGTGTAGATCTGAATCATATCTCAGTGTAAATTTCAAGGATTATGATTTCAAAGTCAAAAGTCGTGAAATGATTACATTATTAAATCTTCATTTAATTATTTAATCACATGAAACGGGGGCTGAATCATTTTAATGAGAGAGTGGGATATTTTACTAAATATCTTCATGAGTAAGCTAGAGGAAATGCTAAGTCGCCTGACATGGGGACATGGGACACGAAGGACACAAGGATTCGAGTTTTCGACACAAGCACATTAACCCCCCAAAACTGGACAAGTTAGGACACGTTATATATATATATATTAAAAATTAGATATTGCTTACACAATTTCTCATTTATGATACAAATTCATTGATTCAAACATAGATGTTCATCTAGATGTAAGTTTTACAAAGTAACATTATGCATACAAATACAATTGTGACATATTCATCAATGATCCAATAGGAGCAAGACTAGATACTGCAGTTTTCTCATTAAGTCATCAAAATCAAAATGTGCTACATAGGTAGTAGCAATGCCAATGGCAAATAGAAATAACAAATACAAAACAACTACAAGCCTCAAGGAAGTAGGTAGCTCATGAGTCATCAATCATCATCATCATCAAAATGAGCATCACTGTCAACATCATGTTAGCACTGCTCTCCTCTACTGCATCCTCCTCCTCTATATCCAATGTCATCTCTGCATTTGCTGGTGTGGAGGATGACCTCTCTACAATATCTCCTTCATCAAGAGTGACAGGCTCTAGCACTGGCTCATTAAGATCCAAGTTGGCCAATGCTAACTCAACACTGCTGTCCAGACCCATATCATTAGGAAAGACATCCCACATCTTTGTCTTTCCCTTCAACCACTCATTCCTCTGCCTATAAACAAGACGAAGATTGGTGTACACATACACCAATGTCTTTGCCATGGACTACTCAAGCTTCCTCTTCTTGACACTATACAAATTCCCATATGTGTGTTGAGAAATCTAGGGCATCTAGATTAGGTGATTTATTTATAATGATAACTGCCTATGAATACTTTTTACTTCTTTAGATGAGGATCTTCTCTTTACTTAGATTATTATGATGTTCTTCTTCATCAAACAACTATCAATACATAAACAATAAAGAGCCAAGAGACACAGAATGTAGGCTATCAGCTAGGGCCAAAACCTCTTCCACTTGAGAGGAAAACTCGAACAAATTCTTCTTCTTATAGAGACTTCAATTGACGAATACCAAGACCAAGACCTTTGACCTATTTGACTCCTCCAAGGCCAAGACACCAAGCTTCTTATTTTGACCTCTATTTCTTAGTAGAGTCAATGATAGTCAACTTCCTGCTCCTTCCTTCTGCCTCGGCTACCTTTCAAACTTCGGCTTCCTTTTCTCTGCTTCAGACCTACAACTTCTCAGCCCTAATTTAGAAACCCTAGTACGTGAAGATGACCTTCTTTTGTACCTTGATTTCCTTCGCTTTAGGTGGAGGTTTCTTCTTTGGCAACTAGGCTTAAAATACTCCTTAGTCGTCTCCTTGAATTGACCTTCAAATGAGGCTGTAGTTCTTCGGTTTCTTTTGCAACATACAACATCAATACTTTGCACTTGTGGAGTGATTTAGCCCAAAATAGACCCAAAAACAAAGCTAAGGACTTCGCTCTTCCTTTCCTTCTCTTCGCTGGTTATGAGGCTCCCTTTCCTAGTGATTCTCGCACTCCTTATTGCAGACTTCTCCTTGACCGAAATTTTGTCCTTGAAATGAAGTCGAGCTGCCATATTTATAGTGGTTTGCCCATGTAAATTAGCCGAATTGAGTTGTGGTTGAGTTGACATTTCTTTTGGTGAAGCTTCATAATTTCATTCAAGGCCGACTTGAAGGAGATGCTTGAGCTTGATCTTGGAGGGTCTCTTTAACTCTTTCATTGACTCACATATATTTGTAACATGCCCAAGAAGGGTCTTCCATACATGACATTGACTCAATAGACTTTTATGACTTGATGACAAACCTAAAGGCTCACAATGGGAACCTTAACTAAAATAAATTTCCTTGATCATGAAACCCATGATTCAAGCATTACAAAAATAATTTTATTTTCTTCTTTACATCAATTACATAAAATCATATTTACACATGTCATTATGAAGACCGAACCTAGTTACACTTTTCAACAATGTGCTCCAATTCCTCTCGCAACAAAAGGATGAAGTCACCTGAGAGAGGAGCCTCATGGCTAACTGTTGTAGAGGAGGGCTTGTTGCCCACCAAGAATCTCTTGCAAATCGACCAGTGCCAGTGGAAAACTTTGCAAGGCATCCTCCACCTCATCAAGGGATGCTCTATCCTGAAAAATTTGCCTCAATGCATCTTTCCTCCCCTGTGAAATTTCACCATCCATGCGGGGAGGGAATTTGCGAGAAGGTCCACCATTTAGCCACTCATGGCTGTAGTATTTTGGGTTCAATGAATGAGCCAAACAATGCAAAGGTATGCAATTCTTGTCCCATCTGTTGACAAGAATATCTTGTATGGTGGTGAAGAAGGCCTTTGATGATGTCTCATACTCGGGGCACCCAGTCTGTAAAATAATGCTCACAGACTCAATCATGGAATCCCATCCCCCATAAGCCTCTCCTAAGATGGGTTGGTCTCTATCTACAAATCGTAGCAAAGAAATGATAGGGTCCATGATCATAATAAGTAGATCTACCCTCTCCCACCAAACATCATCTAACACCATGTTCTTCACTATTTTTTGTAGAAATTTATGTTTCCCACCTCGGTTTTCAGTTTCACCTTATTTCTCCATATAGTTAAATGCCCATTCCCATTCCCATAGCCTTACATTCAACAAGTTGAAAAATAAATATTTTATGAAAACACAAATTCTGGAAATTTTCACAATGCTGGAAATTGCAGAAATAAAAATCAACAAAATAAATCAGCCACACACAGATTTTTGACACGCTGATTTTTGGTCAAGATGACCCTGGAAAAACCCCCTACAACTCTTGGGGAAAACTAGTTCAAAAGCTCCTTATTTCTGAAAATGCTTTTTACAGTGAGGCAGAAATTACAGCGACTTAATAAATGTACTTATCTCGATTTTCGTGCATCGACTCTGCCTTGGAAAATGTGCAAAACAGGAAAAACTCAAAACAGAAAATTTACAGCGTTTATGACAGCATTAAATGCTGAAATGGCTTTCTCGATTTTTGTGCCCAATTGTACGGCCGTACTGCTATACAGACTATAGGGAATAGACAGCAGGTCCTCCTCCTCGATGTCTGTGCTCCTTTACCTCGAAATCTGTGCTGAAGCTGCTGTACGGTTGTTGTATGGATTTCTCGAAATTCATGCCACCAACCAGCAGTCTCTCTCAATTTTCATGCCCAGAATCTGCCCAGAAATTAATGCTGAAGCTGTTGTACGGTCTTCCTTGAAAACTGTGCCTCTCTCCCTCGAAAAATGTGCCAACCACCTGCGGTACAAATTTCTGCCTTGGGAACTGTGCCTCTTTGCTGCTGTACGAATTTTGCTGAAGTATCTATCAACTGTCCTCCTTCTCCTCACTGCTCAGAAATTTCTTGTTTGCTTTCCCTCCTCCTCTCTCAATCTGCGCATGAAAGAATGAATGGCCTTTTCTCTCCTTTTCCTCCTTTAACCTAATCCTAAGTGACTTTTGGGAAATTTCTAAATCCAATGGCTGAAATAGCTTTAGATCTAGGGCTGAGATTAAATGCTCATTTAAATCTCACTTTCTATTTTTTAATTCACCCCACTTTAATAAAGACTCACTTAGTCATTTATTTCCAAAGTCACTTTTCCTTTCTAATTTCACATTGACTTTATTAAAGTCACTTTAAAATTAGACTTAGTAACTTTATCACTTAAAGTCACTTTTAAATTAGATTTGACTTTATAATTTTATAAAGTCACTTTAGGAGAAAAATTAAATTCTTTTGGACACTTTTCCCTAGGCCAAAGATCAAAGCCTTAGGGAACCACCTGTCCTCTGGTAACCAAATTTCAACACTCCCTCTTACCGAGGAAGGTGTTCCTCACACATCCATCTTGTCTCTGAAGTAGACATGCTTGCCCCGTGGTAAGGCTTTGGTAAAAATATCAGCAACCTGCTCATCAGTGGGAATATACTCAAGCTTCACAGCTCCCTTCTGAACATAGTCTCTGATGAAATGATATTTGATCCCGATATGCTTTGACCTGTCATGAAATACTATATTCTCCGTGAGTTTAATGCAACTCTGATTATCACAGTAAATCACTAAAGGTCTCAACGATTGACCAAATAAGCCAAACAACATCTTGTGAAGCCAGATGGCCTCACAACTAGCTAGACTGGCTGCCATATACTCTGCTTCTGCTGAACTCAATGCTACTGACTGCTGCTTCTGGCTGAACCACGACACCACTGCCGAACCCAACCCAAAACAACACCCTGAAGTGCTCTTCCTATCAGAAGCACAAACTGCGCAATCAAAATCAGTGTAACCTGCCAATCTTACTCCATCCCCCTGCCTATAATCCAGACCATAATCCACTGTCCCCTGCAAGTATCGCAAAATGTGTTTTGCAGCAACCCAGTGAACCTTCCTGGGCTCACACATGAACTGGCTCATCGTGTTGACTACAAAACATATATCTGGTCTGGTGTTGACCAAATACATCAAGGAACCAATCAGCCGTCTATACAATGTGGGATCCACCAACTCGGAATTCGAAGCATGAAGCTTCTTCCAGTTGGTGATCATCGGTGTTGACATGTGTCTACAATCCTCCATGTGGAATCTGCCAAGGATGTCCACAATATACTTCCCCTGCCCCAGGAAGAAATGTCCCTCCTCCTGCCACACCTCCAAACCCAAAAAGTAATGCATCAAGCCAATGTCCTCCATCTCAAACTCCGCCGCAAGATCTCTCTTGCAGTGCTCTATGAGTCTGTCTGCACCCGTAATGACCAAGTCATCCACATACAACACCAGAATGAGAGGCTCCTAACCTATCACAATATAGTAAAGGTTCGGATCTGCCTCACTCTTTGTGAAACCCATCTCCTGCAAGTATGTATCTATCCTGGAGTACCAAGCTCTGGGAGCTTGCTTCAGGCCATAAAGGGCCTTCTTCGGTCTGCACACATGGGACTCCTTCCCATGCACCTCAAAGCCCTGTGGCTGCTCAATGTACACCTCCTCCTGTATGAAGCCATTGAGAAATGCGGTCTTCACATCCATCCGGTGGATCTTCCAACCCATCTCTGCTGCTATCGATATAATGGAGCGAATCGAAGTATATCGAGCCACGGGAGCGAAGGTCTCCTCATAATCAACTCCCTCTACCTGGGAGAACCCTCTAGCCACAAACCTCGCTTTGAATTTCTCAATGTTGCCATCTGCAGCATGCTTTACCTTGTAAAGCCATCTGGAAGTAACCACGGATTTGCCCTCAGGCCTCGACACCACCTCCCAAACATCATTCTTCATGATAGAAGAATACTCCTCCTGCATGGCCTCTCTCTAGACCTGCTGGCTAGCTACCTCCTCATAGCTAGAAGGCTCAGAGTCAAGGATGTTGGCAACCATTGCCATATAGTTACAAAACCTCTCAGGTGGTTTGCTCTCTCTGACCGGCTTCTTAGGCCCAGCAACAAATGTGGCCTCTCTCAAGGTATCCTGAAGCCACTTGGGCTTCCTCTTCCCTAAGCACACTTCTCCCACTGGAGAATAAAACTCCTCCTCCTCATCAGAAGTCTGAACTCCTGACTGTCTGTCTGCTGTCCTCCTGCCTGCACCTGAACCTGTAGATGCTGAGGTACCATGTGAACTATCCATTAGTGGACTCCCTAGTGAACTGCTCTGTGGACTACGTTGCATGTTGCCCAAAGCACCACCCCTCTGACTCTGTGAGCCACTGCTCACTGACGGACCTGACACCGTAATCGATGTACCTCTATATCCTCCTGATCCCTGCCACTGACTCAGTTGCTCCTGAGGGTGTGGCTGATCCAGATACTCTAACTCTTGTGACCTCCTGAAGGCCCTGTCCTCCTTGAACTTCACATCCCGCCTGACAACAACTCTCCTCTATGCGGGAATATAAATCCGAAAGGCCTTCAAGGTCTCATTGTAGCCCACAAAGACACCCTTCTCTGCGGTGGGCTCTAGTTTGGTCCTCTTCTCCTTGGGTATGTAGGAGTATGTAATACACCCAAAGATACGAAGATGACCAATATCAGGCTTCTTCCCAGAAAAAGCCTCCTCCGGAGTCATGTGCCCCAAGGCACGATGCGAACTCCTGTTCTGCAAATAAACAGCTGTGTTGCAGGCCTCTGCCCACAAAAACAATGGCAACCCCTGATCATGTAACATGGCTTTGGCAGCCCCTCCAATGGATCTGTTCTTCCTCTCTGCAACCCCGTTCTGCTGGGGGTTGTAAGGAACAGTGAACTCCCTCCTAATGGCTGCCTTTGCACAATAGTCAACAAACTCTCCAAGGGTGTACTGACCTCCATTGTCCGACCTCAGGGACTTGATCTTCCGACCTGTCTGGGTCTTCACAAGAGCTTTGAACTCCTGAAACCGCTTGAAGACCTCACTCTTGGTCTTCAAGAAATAAATCCAGGTCCTCTTGGAGTGATCATCAATGAATAAAACATAATACTCATATCCACTCAAGCAAACATGAGATATCCGACCGCTCACATCGGAATGAATCAAATCAAGTATCCCAGTCGCTCTGCTGTCACTGCTGGGAAAAGGGGATTTGGCAAACTTGCCCATCACACATCCTCTGCAAGTATCAAAGTGATTAGTACTGAAATCTGGCACACTTGTAGTGATCTCCGGCAATGTTCTCAAGGCTCCATGATACATGTGCCCCATCCTGCGGTGCCAAATCTCACACAGCTCTGAATTGCGAGCTCTGCTGCCGGTACTACTACTTAATGCCAAAAGGGGCTGAAATGCAAACTTGTACACCTTTGCATGGCATACATCTATCACTTTAGCTGAATCGGCTGGAGTGCCCCTAGGATATATCAGCACCTGTCCTCTCCTGAACAATATCTCATATCCTTTGTCCTCCAAAGCTGAGACAGATATGAGGTTCTTCCTCATCCCTGGCACATATAGAACATCTGACACCTTCAAAGGATGTTTGGGTTCCCTATCAAATGTCAATGCCCCCACACCGACTGCTCTAACAACACTGTCATCTCCGAGTACTACCTCTATATCAGTGCCACTCTCTGAAAGCTTCGAGAAGTACTCCGGACTCCTGTCATATGACATGAAGCCCCACTGTCAACATACCAGACACTTGAAGATGCTCCGCTAGTGGAGGGAAATGCACACTCCCTCTCAACCTCCATGGCAGGTGATCCTGCACTAGTGGACTCACAAGCAATGAACCCAAACTCCTGGTCAAAGCGATCCGTAAAGTCCTCTACCTCTGCTGATGCTGCCATGTTCTGGTTCTTCCCCTTCTTCTTCTTCACCGAACACACAACTGCATAGTGTCCCATCTTCTGACAATTCCAACACTTCACCTTGGAATAGTCCTTCTGCGTGTTCCCCTGTTTACCTTTACCTTTGCCTTTGCCCCCACCACTGCTTGTGGAAGCTTGCTTCTTTCCCTTGCCTTTCTTGCCTCCTGCCAATAGTGCTACATTCTCATCCTGCTCAACTGGTTTGGCTGCCCCAAGCTGGTTCTTTCTAATTTCTGTCTGAATGCAATCATCCCAAAACCTCTCCCAAGAGGGAAGGGTCTCATGTGCACAAACCCCATTAGCAAAGTTCAGCCATGAACTGGGGAGGCCATTCACTGCAATCCACACCAACTCAGTGGATGGAATGACCTCTCCAACTGCTGCCAACTCATTTCTCACATTAGTAATCTTTGTGAGATATCCAGCTGCACTATCAGTCTTTTCCATCTTAATGGTCTTCAACTTCTCCCTTAGGACCATTTTCCTGTTCTCATTGGTACTCTGGTAGAGATTGGTCAATGCTGTCCACATCTCATGAGCATTTCTCTTTCCTCTCACATGAGGAATGCAATGGTCTTTGGTTTTTTCTAGAATCAGTCTCTTACCCTTGTTATTCTTTTTATTATAAGTTGCCAACTGAACAACATTAGTAGGCACATTAACAGGGTGCTGTGCGGTATGCACCATGACATCCCAGACTTCTGCCTCCTCAAAGATGCTCTGCATTCTCTCCTTCCAAACACTGTAGTTACTAGGCCCATCCAACCTATCCTCCACCCTCAAGCCCAAATACATGCTTGTTGTCCTAAATAAGCTGAAAATAACACTGTTGTAGTAAAGATAAAATTTTCTGTGTGAAAAATCAGCTTGCTGTAATTTTTTCTTCTTGCTGTCCCAAACTGCACTTTCAGCAAAATAGCTCTGATACCATGTAGAAAGTTATGTTTCCCACCCCGGTTTTCAGTTTCACCTTATTTCTCCATATAGTTAAATGCCCATTCCCATAGCCTTACATTCAACAAGCTGAAAAATAAATATTTTCTGAAAACACAAATTCTGGAAAATTTCACAATGATGGAAATTGCAGAAATAAAAGTCAGCCACACACAGATTTTTGACACGCTGATTTTTGGTCAAGATGACCCTGGAAAAACCCCCTATAACTCTTGGGGAAAACCAGTTCGAAAGCTCCTTTACAGTGAGGCAGAAATTACAGCAAAAATTACAACTTAATAAATGTACTTATCTCGATTTTCGTGCATCTACTCCACCTTGGAAAACGTGCAAAACAGGAAAAACTCAAAACAGAAAATTTACAGCATTAAATGCTGAAATGGCTTTCTCGATTTTTGTGCCCAGCTGTACAGCCGTATTGTTGTACGAAATAGAAAGCAGACCCATCCTCCTCAATTTCCGTGCTCCTTTGCCTTGAAATCTATGCCGAAGCTGCTGTACGGATTTTTCGAAATTCGTGCCACCAGCCAGCAGTCTCTCCCCTTGATTTTTCGTGCCTAGAATCTGCCCAGAAATTAATGCTGAAGCTACTATACGGTCTTCCTCGAAAACTGTGCCTGTCTCCCTCGAAAAATGTGCCAACCACCTGCTGTACGGATTTCTGCCTTGGGAACCGTGCCTCTTTGCCGCTGTACGGATTTTGCTGAAGTATCTATCAGCTGTCCTCCTTCTCCTCACTGCTTAGAAATTTTTCCTTTGCTTTCTCTTCTCCTCTCTCAATCTGCTCATGAAATAAATTAATAATGAATGACCTTTTCTCTCATTTTCCTCCTTTAACCTAACTCTAAGTGACTTTTGGGGAATCCCTAATCCAATGGCTGAAATAGCTTTAGATCTAGGGCTGAGATTAAATGCTTATTTAAATCTCACTTTCTATTTTTTAATTCATCCCACTTTAATAAAGACCTACTTAGTCATTTATTTCCAAAGTCACTTTTCTTTTCTAATTTTACATTGATTTTATTAAAGTCACTTTAAAATTAGACTTTAGTAACTTTATCACTTAAAGTCTCTTTTAAATTAGATTTGACTTTATAACTTTATAAAGTCACTTTAGGAGAAAAATTAAATTCTTTTGGACACTTTTCCCTAGGCCAAAGATCAAAGCCTTAGGGAACCACCTGTCCTCTGGTAACCAAATTTCAACATTTTTGAGGTTGCTTGATCTGTATTTCTCCAAAAAAACCAAAACTCTGAAATAACCATGGCCCCAAGAGCGGACTTGACCTCCCTCAACTTCTTCAACATGATGAATGAAGAGACAAATTGTGTTTCTGCAATCTTCAACAATGATAGATTGGTGTACTCCTTGTAGATAGTGAGGGTATTTGTATGATTTTGTACAATGTTGCGGATATGCCGTGCATCCTCAATAATACTTCCAATCCAAAGCACATCCGAAGCAATAGATTAAGTTCTAAATTCAAAGAATGGACAATGCAAGGTGTCCAAAATACTTGTGGATATTTAGATTCCACAATCATGCCAACAACCTTGCAAGCATGTGCATTATCTGTAATTTTTTGCACACAAGAGTCAACACCTACATCTTCAATAACTTTAATGAACAAATCACCCATATATTGTGCATCCTTGTATTGTCCAAGTGCATCCACTGATTTCAAAAAATTGGACCATTTAAGGAAGACACCATGAAGTTGATGAGTGGGTGGTGTGCTAGATCTGTCTATCCATTAGAAACAATACTAACCCTAGATGTTGGCCATGTTGATTTAATAGGCTCAAGCATTTTGTCCACCTCTTTCTTTGCCTTAGTCAACAATGTGGTTCTAAGCTTCTTTGACCCAGGAGGCACATACCCTGATGGAGCCCCTTGAGTTAGAGCTCGACACATCTCAATAAATAAAGGTGAGCGTGCAAACATCAAAGGATTTGAAGTTCTGATAGAATAAACATGCAATGGTGAGATCAAACTCTTCTCGTTTCTTTGTTTGAAAAATCTTGTCCATTGGACCAAGTGCCATTGCCTTTCTTTTTGCTGCATGTCCCCCACCAAAACTCTCAAATGGAAATTTGTTGCTGCTTTTCTTCAAGAATGGAAGGGTATCATCATTCTTATTTTTTTAGATATTGCAGCCACCTTTGCCATACCAACATTGGCCTCTTTTTCCATTTCTTTCCTCTTACCTAAAGACACCTGTGTACATGCTGCAATTTCACAACCTGGTAAAGCCAATAAATGAGATTTTACACGGTAATATGTGCTCATGAAATGATTGTTGCAATAGTTGCATTTCCAAGCAACATTGCCTCCTCCCTTCAACTTGCTGCCTGGCCCTTGCTCTCTTGTGACATACTTCTACAAGGGATATTTTTTATCTTGAGGTTGTTGTCTTCCCTCAACATTTGTTCGCTGTTGTTGCAGCCCCACTTCTAATAGAAAGAACACTTGCAGAGCCTGATGAAATTGGAACAGGAGGGGCATTTCCAATGGGGACATTCATCCCCTTCCTTTGCCCCTTCCCTGCTGCCCTTGATTGAGCCATGAATGCCGTAAAAAAATAAAGAAAAAATGCACAAACTTAAAAAAAAATGCACATGCAAACTGCTGTAATAAAAGTGCAAAAAAAATAGAAACAAAATGCACTTACATGTTGCTTGAATCGCCTCCAAAATGCTCCCAAACCCTTTGCTATTCGCTCCCACACACCCACAGCAAGAGAGAGTGAAAAGTGAGGGTGAAATGGCCCAAAACCGCCCTTTATGGGCTGCACAATACACCAAAGAAGGGGACACGTGTCCCATAATTGGGACACAATGAAGTTGGTCCTTGGACACGATCGGAGGACACGTGTCCCACCGAATTTCCGATTCGCCCGATTCGGGACATGCAGAGGGTTAATAAAAAACAGATTTTGTTGATGTTTTCATTCAATAAGTGAGCAAACAAAGCATATTTTGTGTTCTTGCCAAAATAATTGAACTAACAGGCCCATTCGACCTCATTCATTGAGAGCCTCATTAATCTTTTGTTAAATGAATTCGTGGGAGTTAATGGAGGAGAGCAGTGCACAGCAAAGGAGTACACACAGGTTGTTTGAGCCTTGTAACAACAATGAAAACAAGGGTGCAAGTATAGGACACAGTCACAACCAGCATTATTCACTTGGATCAACACAACAGGTATACAAGAAATGGGAACATACTAATCAAGATTAGCAATGGAAGATTTTGAATGTGGCAGGTCCAACTATATTTTGAAAACCAACCTATGTCAAGGTAAAGGGAGGTTTTGCATTTCATATCTCTTGCATAACTCTGGAAATTGAAGACACTGTAATTCCCTCAAGTCCTGGATATAAAACCTACCTAAAGAATGAAGAAAATTTGAGGAGAGTAGTGCTGTAAGGTCAAGTCTGATGAGTGGTATAAAAATGACTCTGATGCATACCAGCAGAAAAATTTCTAACGGGAAGACTGGTATTAGAAGACAGATCTTGCAGGGAGAAAACTGCATATGAACGGAAAGCAAGAATGTAAACTTCTGAAAACTATGCATTAGCACATCACGATGAAGCAGTGGACCTTGGCATGTCTAGGACAGAACCATATTTAGAAGTTGAGATAAAGGTTAACTTCCAAATTAAAGCTAAGGAGTATTACCCAGATCTGAGCCTAACAAACAAAGAAGCTGCAGAGGCGAGGTTTAAAGAATGGTCTCCTATGAAGCCCTTAAAGCAGAGAAGAAAGCACACTAAATATGCACTGAAGAATGCCTTCATAGTGAGTTATCAGAAATATTTGAGGACATTTGTTTGAACTTTTTCCAAGCTTTTGGAGTCTGCATTTTTAATTTTTTGAAGAAGTCTAATTTGTCCCCCAATATATCTGTCCTAAGTCTGTTCTTTATTTAATATTATGAATAGACTTAAATTGGTGATTTATTATATCACCTCATATAACATTCTCATGTCATTTGATTGGACTGTACAAGGATTTCCTAAACAGATCAAGTGCAATCATTCATATCTCTTATGATCCCAATTGGACAATGGGTATTTAGGGAATATGTCAATCTGCTGCCTTCCTGGAAGATGTTGGAAATACTGAGCGGGGGGTGAATCAATATTTCCCTTCAATTAGTTAATTTTAACTTCACAGAGAATTAATTATCATTACCATCAGTTCAAAACATAAGTTAGCATCATATCACATGAACAAATAATAACACCATTGAACAATGCACAACATTCAAGACAGTAGACATGAAATTTTTAGGTGGAAACCCTTCCGGGAGAAAAACTACTGAATGCTTCTTAATGTAGGTCTTTAAAGTTTATGTCAATTAGGAAGTTCCAACTTCTAAGATTTGCAACATCAACTGAGGTAGGCTCCAACCCCCTGTTTTACAAGCTCCAACCTAAAGGACGCTTCAAGGCCTTGATTTACCAAGTCCAATTGGAAGGATGCTCCAACGCCTTGATTTATCAGCTCCAACTGGAAGGACTTTCCAACACCTTGGTTTTGTCAACTTCGACTGAAAGGATGCTCCAACACCCTGCACAGACTCCAACTTGCCCTAGCACCACCCTGTCGCCCTAAAGTGTTCTCAGGCTTTGACCTGAAGAATACTCCAATCTCTTTCCTTGCACCATCTTGCCTCTCTATTCAACAAGTGAACCACGTGCCTTGAAGGCCCCAACCTTCAATTTACCACAATGGATCAATTCTTAAATAAACACAAATTGCTTGCATCATCTTCTTTGGGGTTTCTTGATCACAAACTGGGGTTTCGACTTTGACGAAGCATATCTCCTCAATCGCGAGGATTTAGGAGATGTACCACATACCATTGGCATTGACATGATGAGGAGAATCAAATGATGATGATCCTAATGTGAAAATGTTAAAATTGGACAACTAGGTCCAAACTCCATGTTGTGATGCTCAGATTAAGATACTAATATTTTTGTTGGATTCCTCTTTCGGAGAGGTGTAAGATCCATATATAATTTATCCTAATCCGATGAGCAGAACATGTATTTTGAATTTATTATTTATAATAAATTATATGTGCAGGTCGGCCTTAAGGTTTTGCACCCCCAGCAGATGTGTCACACACCTCAATGATGGATATAAATACAGTCAAAGTTGGAGAGCATTTCACTCATCTCATTTCATCACATCTTCTTCTCTTCTCTGATTTAGTACGAGCTTCTTGGAGGACGAATTCAGCTCACACGTGGGAAAAATGACAAGCTACTACAGCCAAGAAGAAGGACGCAGTTTGCTGCAGCTAGGGTTTCCTAGGAAGTTTGACCAGCGTTGACTTTGGTCAACGCATGGTCCAAAGAGGCCCAAAATTTTTGGAGACTTCGATTTTAGTAGGCCGTACACTTTGGCACAAGAACCGAGGTCAAAAGGTTGACCGAAGTTGGAGCTGCGTTGACTTTTATGTTGCTGCCCTGCGTTGACTTTTCTGGACAGCGTTGACTTTTCTGGAGTTGACTTGTGTTGACTGATTTGAGGATTGTTGTGACACATTTTGGGTTGGCTGATCAAGAAGACTTTGCTGGTTGAAGCATCCTGTTGACCGCCGTAACGCACCATCACATTTTTCCTGTTTCTGGTTTGTCTTCTATAGATCCACTGGTATGTTCTATCAGCATTTTACTTAACTGTTTGGGTGATTGCTGTAATAAAAGTAAAGTTGCATCAAGCATAGAACATCTACAAAAATTTACATGGTATCGGAGCCGAGGTGAAGACAAGCCCTAACTTTAGCAATCACCATCTAAGAAAATGGGTTCCACAAGTTATGAATTCAAGGAGAATGACAAGCTGACTGGAAGGGATGACTTCCATGCTTGGAAGATGATATTAGATCTCAAATTGGAAGACCATGATCTCATGGACCATGTACTGGGTAAGATACAAGAACCTCCATCAACTGCTTTTGCTGCTGCTAAAACCAAGTATAAGAAAGGGGAGATCAAAGCAAAGCTGATGATTAGGGAATCCATTCATAAAAGTCTGGTAGCCTACATCTTTGAGTTGGGCACATCTAAAGAGATGTATGATAAATTGATCCTAATGTTCAAAGTAAACAATGTAAACCAAGTGCTATTCCTCAAGAATCAATTGAAGAATCTGAAGAAAGGTCGGGATGAGTCTGTTCAAGCATACTTTTTGAAATTGACCGAAATCAGGAACAATCTGCTGGCTATTGGGGAGACAATAGCCGATCGTGAGATGGTACTCACCGCACTTGGAGGACTCCCATATGAATGGCAAGTATTCACTACTACCATTCTCAATAATAGTACCATTCCTAACTTTGATGAGCTACTGTCCAGATGCATGCAAGAAGAGACAAGAATGAAGGAATATGAAAATGACAGAAATGCTGCCTATGCTGCTCGTTCTAGGAAGAAGAACTCTGGTGGTCCTAAGAACAAAGGAAGAGCTAGGACCCAAGGAAAGAAGGGTAAGTGTTTCACTTGTCATAGGCCTGGTCACTATGCTAGAGAATGTCCCTTCAAGAAGGATTCTCCCAATAGTGATGACAACAACAACAACCGAAGGAATGGAAATCAAAGAAACGACAGGTCCAAAGGAAAGAGGAAGGCTTCCTCCGGCGGAAACAATCAACCTTCAAAAGGTCTAGAAACTCCAGGTATGAGGAGTCTAATGCTGTTGATAAAAGAGATGAATACATTCTTGTATCTGCTCTCTCTGCTGCATCCCCGCCCGACACCTTGGATGTCTAGCTGATAGATAGTGGTGCCTCAAGACACATCACTGGGTTCAAGGAAGCACTCTCTGACATGGTTGAAAAGGATACCAATCTTGAAATTATCCTTGGAGATAATGCCACATATCCCGTGAGAGGGACAGGGACTGTGACCCTCCACTTGTCTCAAGGACAAGTCCTACATTTGCAGGATGTACTCTATGTACCAAAATTGAAGAAGAACCTTGTGTCTATATCGGCAATTGAAGACAAAGGCTTCAATGTGGAATTTATTGATGGAAAGGTGCGCATGTGGAAGAAGAATCTCAAGGAAGCTATCGTGATTGGTTTTAGAGTTGGAACACTCTACCAAGTTGAAGGAAGTCCACTAGGAGCTATGACATGTGATACTATGCGACAAACTGAACTATGGCATCGAAGGTTTGGACACCTTCATTACAAGGCCCTTCCCGAAGCAAGGAAGGTGGTGACAGGGATGCCCGACTTTGGAAATAATCATGAAGGTGTATGTAAGGGTTGTGCCGAAGGAAAGCATACAAGGGGGCCTTTCCCCTCAAGTGTCACAAAGACATCTGATGTTTTGCAACTGGTCCATTCTGATCTATCTGGTATGCTACCCGTGACATCCCTGGGAGGATGTTCTTACTATATGACATTTACTGATGACTTCTCCCGCAAAACCTGGATATACTTCTTGAAGAAGAAGGATGAGGCTTTCATGTGGTTCCGTACCTTCAAAGCCATGGTGGAAGATATGACAGGGAAGAAGATCAAGATTTTGAGGATCGACAATGGCACTGAATATGAGTCAAATGAGTTCAAGGAATTTTGCAAAGAAGCTGGCATTAAGAGGGAGACTACTACTGCCTATACTCCTGAGCAGAATGGTGTTGCTGAACGCAAGAACAGGACTATTGTGGAAGCCGCTCGTGCCATGCTATGTGACCAGGGTCTACCGAAGTTTCTGTGGGGAGAAGCTGCAAATACTGCTGTGTACATTCAAAAACGATGCCCTCATTCCACTCTGGACTCCAAAACTCCTGAAGAGGTTTTCACTGGTAAGAAACCTGATGTCTCACATTTTAGAATTTTTGGATGTCCTGTTTATTTTCATGTGCCAAAAGAAAAGAGAAGTAAGCTGGATGCTTCTGGGAAGAAAGGAATGTTTGTGGGCTACAGTGAAACCTCTAAGGCCTATAGAGTCTATGTACCTGGTCAAAGGGAAGTAGAGATGTGCCATGATGTCACTTTTGACGAAGATGCTTCCCTGAAGAAAGTAGTAGATCTTCCAAGATCTGAAGAAAATCATGAAGAAAGGCTTGGAAATCAAGAAGAACCGCAGGATGAGACAATGCCTGATATTGAAGGACCAATGGACCCTATTGATCCATCTCCTTCACTTGGAAAGAGACCATCATGGCTCAGGGACACCCTCGAAGATGCTGAGGGTCATGCTGCCCCAAGGGGGACATTCCGAGAAAGCAAGAAGCCGTGTAGATACCAAGGGTATCTAGCTGCCATGAGTACTATTGTACAATCTGAACCTGGATCTTTTGAAGAAGCCATAAAGCATCAAGTCTGGAAGGATGCTATGCATGAAGAATATGAGTCCATTATGAAGAATGATGTCTGGGATGTGGTCCCGAGACCGAAGGACAAATCTGTTGTCACCGCGAAATGGCTCTACAAGATCAAACATGGATCTGATGGGAGTGCTGAAAAGTTCAAGGCAAGATTTGTTGCCGTGGCTTCTCTCAAAAGGAAGGAATAGATTATGATGACATATTTGCACCTGTGGCACGATATACCACCATTCGATCAATCATAGCCCTTGCTGCTACGCAAGGATGGAGTCTTCATCAGATGGATGTCAAGACCGCCTTTCTACATGGTACAATAAAAGAAGAGGTGTATGTAGAACAACCTCTGGGATTTGAAGTTCAGGATCGAGACACTCATGTCTGCAGGTTGAAGAAAGCCCTCTATGGGTTAAAGCAAGCACCCAGAGCTTGGTACGAGAGGATGGATGGTTACTTGATGAAGCTGGGCTTCACTCGAAGTAATGCTGATCCGAACCTTTACTTCAAGGTTGTGCAGGGGAAGCCTCTCATTCTAGTGCTATATGTGGATGACCTCTTCCTGACAGGTGCTGACCCTCTCATTCATCAATGTAAGAGGGAGCTCGCTGCTGAGTTCGAGATGAAGGACCTAGGATTGATGCACTACTTCCTAGGCCTGGAGGTCTGGCAAAGACCTGGAGAGATTTTCCTTTCTCAAGGAAAATACATTGTGAAGCTTCTGGAAAGATTTGGTATGGTGGACTGTAAGTCCGTGTCGACACCGATGGAACTCAACTTTAAGAAGTTGAGTGGCAGCGCTGCTGGGCCTATCTTGGCCAATCCTACTGAGTATCGTCAACTCATAGGAGCTTCGATGTTCTTAGTGAACACCCGACCGGATATATGTTTTGCAGTGAACACTTTGAGTCAACAGATGGTTGAGCCTCATCACTTTCACTGGGTTGGTGCCAAGAATCTTCTGAGATATCTTAGGGGCACGATAAACCATGGGCTGAGATACACTGCCGGGAGTGTGACACTCTGTGGATATACTGATGCCGATTGGGCTGGCAGTGTGGTGGATCGTAAGAGCACATCGGGATGCTGCTTCAATCTTGGTTCTGCTTCGATCTCATGGATGAGCAGGAAGCAGAAGTCGATGGCTTTGAGCACCGCAGAGGCCGAATACATTGCAGCGAGTATGGCCTGTTGTGAAGCAGTTTGGTTACGAAAGCTCTTTAGTGAGCTGTTTGGACATGTGCTAGATACCACCGTGATACTTTGTGATAACCAGAGTGGGATTTGCATGATTGAGAATCCTGTGTTCCACGACTGATCCAAGCATATTGATATCAGGTACCATTTCATCAGGGATATGGTACAGCGAGGTGTCGTAAGGCTCGATCATATGGGAACTGATGAGCAGGTCGCGGATATTCTCACTAAGCCCCTGAGGAAGGTCAAGTTCCTAACCTTCCGTGAGAATCTTGGTATCGTGGAACGACCCTATGATGTGGGTCCCGTTGGACAATGAGCTCTGGGAGCTCTGGGGGGCTTTGGGGATAGCTTCTCGGAGCTATAAGCACTCACGGGGCTAGGCTTGCCAAACCTTGTGGTGCTTCTGCCCCATCATTGTGATTATTGAGTTGGTTCACCTCTCATTTTTCTGTGCCCCGTATGCATCCTACCCATTGAGTTCAGGGCTCATGGGAAGTACCTCTCATCTGGCCAATGAGGTGGGAAAAGCTAGAGACTAGTAGCAAACACTGATGGACGCATCAGAGATTGTCGTACTCTCTATCTAGGATGGCACGGTCGAACCACTTGATCTGGGATCAAGTATAGTGAGGTTTCGGACCTCTGTCTGACTTCGGGTCAGATGAACCAACTTCGGGTTGGTTGGAGACTCTTTGTGAGTCTAATAGAGGTTTCGGACCTCTGGGGCTGATTATGTCAGTCGGGGGATGATGTCTTTGTGACTGACCCACTTCTGTTCTGAAATAAAGAGGCCAGCAAAGCAAGTTACGGCGGGATGATGCACGATGTTTGATTGCACTGATGGATGGAGTTCTCCCTAGTTGAGAGGGAGTGTTAAAATTGGACAACTAGGTCCAAACTCCATGTTGTGATGCTCAGATTAAGATACTGATATTTTTGTTGGATTCCTCTTTCGGAGAGGTGTAAGATCCATATATAATTTATCCTAATCCGATGAGCAGAACATGTATTTTGAATTTATTATTTATAATAAATTATATGTGCAGGTCGGCCTTAAGGTTTTGCACCCCCAGCAGATGTGTCACACACCTCAATGATGGATATAAATACAGTCAAAGTTGGAGAGCATTTCACTCATCTCATCTCATCACATCTTCTTCTTCTCTGAGTTAGTACGAGCTTCTTGGAGGACGAATTCAGCTCACACGTGGGAAAAAGGACAAGCTACTACAGCCAAGAAGAAGGACGCAGTTTGCTGCAGCTAGGGTTTCCTAGGAAGTTTGACCAGCGTTGACTTTGGTCAACGCATGGTCCAAAGAGGCCCAAAATTTGTGGAGACTTCGATTTTAGCAGGCAGTACACTTTGGCACAAGAACCGAGGTCAAAAGGTTGACCGAAGTTGGAGCTGCGTTGACTTTTATGTTGCTGCCCTGCGTTGACTTTTCTGAAGTTGACTTGTGTTGACTGATTTGAGGATTGTTGTGACACATTCTGGGTTGGCTGATCAAGAAGACTTTGCTGGCTGAAGCATCCTGTTGACCGCTGTAACGCACCATCACATTTTTCCTGTTTCTGGTTTGTCTTCTACAAATCCACTGGTATGTTCTATCAGCTTTTTACTTAACTGTTTGGGTGATTGCTGTAATAAAAGTAAAGTTGCATCAAGCATAGAACATCTACAAAAATTTACAGAAAATTCCTAGATCTTACAATCTAAGGAATCCTACTGCAACTATTTGAGTTACTTCTCCTATTATGTAAATTGGATTTACAGAATTAATTCAGATCTAAATTATTGAAGTAACTACTGAAGCAACCTACACTTGATTAAATTGATTCCGAAACAAGGAAACTGAGTAAGAAATTAATCACACGTAGGACACCTTTATTTTGGACTAAGTCCCCGGAAAAACCCAATGTGGGAAAACCGGTGTAGCAGATTTGAGGGTTTGTTTTATTAAGCAGTAGCAATTTCTGAATACATCTTTGAATACCTCAAAGGTTATTCAATTATAGAGAGAAATACTGGTAGAAAGAATTGTGAGAATACCTCACTCAATCATTGGAAAATCTGGCTGATCCAAACACTGGAGAAGCTGCCCCTGGAGGTCACTGCGTAGGCCCTGCATCACCTCCTCTAAGCACTGCGTCACCCCAGCTGTGGATCGATCATACTCCCAGAATCACAAATCTCAACCTCCCGGTCTCACACCTCGGCTTCTGGCTTCTAGATCAGTTCCGACAGTGAAATCTCGGAAACCCTCTAAGCCACTGTGCAGCCTCTGCGTGGCTCTACGCAACCTCTGCGTCACCTTGACTGGCTTTGCGCTGGCTCTGCTGGACGCCTCTCTACCTCTCTTTGCTGATGATTCTCCGATTGAGAAAATCTCTCTCTCCGGACGCTGTCTCTGCCCCTCACTGAACTGAATCACTTAGATCTGATCTTTGTCCGAGCACTTGCTCCGTCAGAAGAGTTCGATCTCAAGATTCACTCCATGTGTGTCTTTCCAAATGACCCTCAAGCCTTCCTTTATACTCTTCTCGTTGAGAAATCAACGACCGATATTAGATCTCTAATCAATGGCTAAGATTATATTAGACTTGATCTTTTGCTTTTTATAGATCATTCACACTCTGTTTTATTAATGCCCTTTAATTATTTAATTTCCCTAAGTTAGACTTAGGGTCTCCATTAAAATAATTAATTATTTTAATAAAACATGATCTGAGTGGAATTTTCACAAACAGTTTCTGGGTTCTTTGGAATACTCGTGTTTAAGCCTCTCCACCAAATTTGGGGCTTAGAGCACTTTCCGATGTTACAAAAATCAACACTCCCTCTTAGCGAGGAATGTGCTCTAACAATATGCTTGCTGCATACTACTTTGACCCTGAAGCATCCTTTGTGCTCTGATGTCCATCAACCATTGCACTGCTGCTGCAACTGTACTGCTACCCATGACACTGCCACTGCCACTGCTGCATCTGTACTACAACTCCCTCTCAAGTGCTACATCTGCTATGCTGCTAACACTGCCACTGCTAACACTGCATTTGCACTGCAACTTAGCTGCTGAGAGAAGTAGTTGAACTCACCCAAAACTGAACAAGTGTTTAATGGTTGCACCTCGGTGTTGAAGACTCTGACTGCTGGTAACTACTGCGTTGTTCCCTCTGACGCACTGTGTTGCTGCTGCTCTGCATTGCGCAACACTATTTTGCAATCCTGTGCACTGCCCTGCTGCTACTGCTCTGCTCCTGAAATAGGCACTGCTACCCACTACAACTGTCACTCCATCACTCCTTGGCTCCCACTGAAGACTCCTCCATCTCGCTACTGCAAATATGGGCTCCTGTAGCAAGGTATTGATCCATGAGGTGGGCTCCTCAAGGATCTTTCCCAACTTAAGTTCAAGATGAACTACAGTTCTATGTCACCCCACTTCTCTCCTCGAGAAGCGTGGGAACTCATAGCGAACTCATTATGTTCGATATTTGCAGCTACAACTTTTGTATCATGCTTCTCATTCTTGTCCTTTTTCTTCAAAGGACACTGTGATGCAAAGTGGCCCATCTCACCACATCTAAAGCATTTCACCTTCGAGGACATCTCTCTTTTGTCTCCGTTGGCCTTGTTGCCCCCTCGATGCGAGGGCTGCATTCTCCTCCTCCTTTGGACTCTTAGATTCACTCCCCCTGCTATCGTTAAGCTTGCACTTGACTAGATCTCTCCTCAACTCTTCCTCCTGAAGTGCTGACCACATCTGCTCCCAACTAGGAAGCGTAGCCCTGCCTAAAATGCTTTGGACAAAAACTTTCCACTCCTCTGTGACTGCGTTAAGGGCTAGCCTCACCATAGTTGCCGAAGATGGGGTGGATCCCACGCTTGCCAACTGATCTCGAATCTCCGAAGCCTCGTAAGGAATGGAGCAATGCACTCTCCCTTCTACATCTGGACCAACCAGAGCTTCTGCTCCAAGTACTTCTTCCGCTGCTCAAAAGTTCCTTCGTACGCCAAGGACAAGACCTCCCACATCTCCCTGGCGGTGTTCTTGCCATCTACATCAGAGACTATGTGATTCTTGACACCATCAAGGATCATCCTCTTGGCCTTTGCCATATCGGACTGGTACTTCTTAAGTTAATCTAGATCTAAAGGTACAACAACCACATTTGCCACGAATGTCTTGAGATCGTATTCATCTAGAAGGAATTGAATCCTTTCCTTCCAGATTACATAGTTGGAGGAACACTCCAACCATTCCTGATCTCTAAGACCATGAGCTGCCATCTCTGCCGAACAACTGTCGAACTGCTCCCTCTTTCTCCCCCTCTGTGTCGCACTTGGCAGGCTTACGCGCTCCTCCTAGAGCTCGTAGATCTGCTGCCTTGATCTACTACTCAGATCTTGGAAAAATGCTGAATTGCTTAGCTAGGAATTCACTGAGGAAGAATTCCCCACTATGTGCTCTTTTCTTTCTTCTGACGCTTTTTTGCTTGACAACTATCTGCAGAAAAACTGCGTCCCTCTAGCTCTGCGTAAAGGCTCTGCGCTGCTCCTTCTGCCTCGCCAAAATCTCGAATCAGAAGTCCTACCTCTCCGTCGACTCATCAGAGAGAGACAACCTCGAAAAATCAGCTCTTCTGGCTAGAACTATGCAATTCCCTTGGGGATTCGATCCGCTGCTACTGCAGCAATTTGGCCTTCTCTTCAGAGTCAGATCTGCTCTTCCTGTTTCACATCAAATGCTCTGATACCATGTGAAAATTCCTAGATCTTACAATCTAAGGAATCCTACTGCAACTATCTGAGTTACTTCTCCTATTATGTAAATTGCATTTACAGAATTAATTCAGATCCGAATTATTGAAGTAACTACTGAAGTAACCTACACTTAATTAAATTGACTCCGAAACAAGGAAACTGAGAAAGAAATTAATCACACATAGGACACCTTTATTTTGGACTAAGTCCCCATAAAAACCCAATGCGGGAAAACCGGTGCAACAGATTTGAGGGTTTGTATTATTAAGTAGTAGCAATTTCTGAATACATCTTTGAATACCTCAAGGGTTATTCAGTTACAGAGAGAAATACTGGCAGAAAGAATTGTGAGAATACCTCACTCAATCACTCGAAAATCCGACTAATCCAAACACTAGAGAAGCTGCCCCTAGAGGTCACCGCGCAGCCTCTGCGCAGTCACTGCATCACCTCCTCTAAGCAATGCGTCACCCCAGCTGTGGATCGATCTGACTCCTGGAATCAAAAATCTCAGCCTCCCAGTCTCATACCCCGGCTTCCGGCTTATGGATTAGTTCCGACAGTGAAATCTCGGAAACCCTATAAGCCACTGTGCAGCATTTGTGTAGCCCTGCATGGCTCTGCGTAGCCCTGTGTGGCTCTGCGCAAGCTTTGCATCACCCTGATTGGCTCTGCACTGTCTCTGTTGGATGTCTCTCTACCTCTCTCTGCTGATAATTCTCTGGTTGAGAAAATCTCTTTCCAGATGCTGTTTCTGTCTCTCATTGCACTGAATCACTTAGATTTTTATTCTAACCAAAAATGAAAATGAGGGTCTTTTCATCTTGACTTGCATATTTCTACATGCTTTGACAAAGTGATCTCTCTCTTAACCCAAAATTATTATTTATTACTCGGTTTTGTCTTCCACAAAGTGAACAATCCAATGACTCTTGTTAGTCTTATACTATAAGATCCAAAATTCAAAATCTAACATGTCAACTTACCTCCCACTTGAGATCCCACAAAAGCATGTGAATTTTCCTCTTCATGTCGTTAGAATTATATATATCTCTATGACCCGTGTATGATTATTACTTGTAATTAGTCTAAGGTCATATTCTTTATTCTTTTATTGTATTATTAGGTATGGCCAAGGCCAATCTAGTCAAACTTGATATGTAAGTTCAATAATGATCTTGGGGTATGTGCCCTTGTTTGGTGGTGTGAAAATTCCGAAATCCGGAATCCTATTGCAGCAACTGATAATATTTCTTCTATTTGTTAAATTAATTAAACAAATTATTTGCAGTTTCCTACGACAAATATTGAAACATATACTTTGCAGCCTTCACAAAACAAATACTGGGGAAAAATAAATGCTGGAAAAATAGAGAAATTCTAGCACACACATAAAGATATTGACACAGTTATTTTTGGATATTTGTCTCTGGAAAAACCCAATGCAGGAAAACCGGTGCAACAAATGAGGGTTTCTTTATTAATCTTCAATAGTAATTCAACTTTCAAGTACAAGAATTCGAACAACAAAATAGAGGAGAAATACTGAGAGCAATTTAGTGACAAATTTCTCACTCTTCACGGCAACTCTCTGACCTCGGGATGGACCCTCTGCCCATACGCTGGTGTCTTTGCGTCACCCTCTGCACAGTGACTGTGCAGTGCACCAGTGAACTGCGTCCCTCCTCACGCTGTCTCTTCCTGAATTCCATCCACACACCCCGGTCCATTGCTGATACGCTCTCTCTCTCGCACCTGGAACTCACCTTTTGGCTTTATCTTCTCTGTTGAATTTCAACCATTGAGAAAATCAATCTGCCTAGGCAACTGAGTAACTGCACTGGTGTATTCTCCAAGCCTCATCGAGTTTCTTCTTATAATCTCTTGTTGAGACATCAACGACCATGATTAAAACTTAATCGATTGCTAAGATTAACTAGAACTCGATCCATGCATTTTTCTAGAAGATTCGCATCTGACTTAATTAATACCTTTTAATTAATCATATTTCCTAAGTTTAAACTTAAGAAATATTAAAAACTGATTAATTATTTTAATTAAGCTGCCTCTAGGTGGAATTTCCAAAAACGATTTCTGGGTATTGGAGAATACATATATTCTAGCCCCTCCACCAATGCTCGTGTCTAGAACACATCCGATGCTACAAAAACTAACACTCCCTCTTAGCGAGGAAAGTGTTCTAGTGCAACAACTGCTGCCACAACACAATTTCTTTGCACCATCTCCTGTCATGCTGCTGATGTCTGGCTACTGCTGCCCACCAACTACTGCGCAACTCTAATATGTGCTGCATCTGTGCTACTGCTGACCCTGTTGTACTGCTGTCAACTACTGCATCTGCACTACAACTCCCTCTCATCTGCTGCTGTTGCAACTGAGAATCCATCTGTTTCTACCACTGAAACAAGTTCTCCACCATACCCATCTGTTCCCTGAACTGGATGAACTTAGCTCTCCCTAGAGCTTTCGTGAGTATGTCTGCTACTTGATCTCCTGTGGGAACATACTGCAGTTGGACTGCCCCACGCTGAACACAGTCTCTGATGAAATAACATCTGATATCAATGTGCTTCGACCTGTCATGAAATACTGGATTCTTAGAGAGTTTTATGCAACTCTGGTTATCACAGCGAACACTGGTCGCTCCCATATTCTTCCTGAACAAACTCACAAGCAACTTCCTAAGCCATATAGCTTTGCACATAGCTGTGCTGGCTGCCATATATTCAGCTTTTGCTAAGCTCAATGCTACTGACTTCTGCTTCCTGCTGCACCAAGAGACCATCCCTGATCCAACATTGAAGGAGTACCGGAAGGTACTTTTCCTGTCCACTGAACTACCAACCCAATCTGTATCTGTGAATCCACATAATCTGATGTCATCTCCTCGAGTATATTTCAACCCATATCTGACTGTTCCACACACATATCTAAGAATGTGCCTGCCCAATGTACCCTTTTCAGTTCCACCATGAACTGACTAAGGGTATTGACAACAAAACAAATGTCTGCCCTAGTGTTGACCAGATACATGAGCAACCCAATGAGCTGTCTGTACAAGGTGGGGTCGACTTCCTTGTTCCTTGATGCATCTATCTTCTTCCAATTGGTGATCATGGGCATTGCCATGGGTCGACAATCCTGCATTCTGAATCTATTCAAAATATTTGTAGCATATCTCCCTTGCCCAAAGAAGATCTCCCCATTCTTCTGCCATACTTGCAATCCTAGAAAATAGTGCATCAACCCCATATCCTTCGTGTTGAATTTTGCTTCAAGGTTCCTTTTGCAGTCATTTATGAGCCCCGATGATCTTGTCAAAAATAGGTCATCCACATACAAAACCAAAATGAGAGGCTCATTCACCACCATCAAATAGTAGAGATTGAGATGTGGATCACCCTTGATAAATCCCAGCTGCTGCAAATAACTGTCAATCCGACCATACCATGCCTTGGGTGCCGTCTTGAGCCCGTATAGGGCTTTCTTTAACCGAAATACATGAGTGCGCTTCTCATGAGATTTGAAGCCTTAAGGCTGCTCTATATACACCACCACCTCTTCTATCACCCCGTTCAAGAATGTTGTCTTAATGTCCATCTGGTGAATCTCCCATCTCATCTATGCTACTAGGGATATAACAGATCTGATAGAGGTATATCTGGCAACAGGGGCGAATTTTAAGTCATAGTCTATCCCTTCCTTCTGTGCATACCCCTTTGCCATGAATCTAGCCTTGTACTTCTCTACACTGCCATCTGCAACATACTTGATCTTGTAGATCCATTTGGAATCTACTGTAAGGTCAGTAAATTTCTAAATTTAGTTAAGACTCCTACTGCTATTCTAATTCAATTCCTAAAATTTACCATCATAATCTAACATGTATAATTATCTGTGAGTCTGGATTTTCAATAAGCATTGAAAATTATTAACACTAAAATTCTGATTTTAACATTTAGAATAAGAATTTAAGCAGTAATTCAGAATAAAAATACGGAATTTAACAATCATAATAGGAATTCAACAGATAACTAATATTTTACCTTCATAATAAAATTCATGAAGTATATTTTTAGATACTAACCTGATTTTCTTTGCTGTGTTCGGTGATGATTTTCCTTGCTGTGTTCGGTGATGATTTTCCTTGCTGTAAAGACCTCTTGCTTCACCGCCTCTGTTCCTGTTTTCGTTCCAAAAGACCAAGACCACCCAGCATACTAAATACTATTGCAGTGTTTAGTTCCAAAATCCTCTAGTTTGAGAGATTTTGGCCCCTGTGCCCAAAATTTCAGAACGATGGAGACTCTGTAATTCCTGATCTAGTTCGTTAAAGAGTTCTTGCTTCACTGCCTCTGTTCCTATTTCCTTTCCAAAAGACCAAGACCACCCAACCAACTAAATATTGCTGCAGTATTCAGTTCCAAAATCCTCCAGTTTGAGAGGTTTTGACCCCCGTGCCCAAAATTTCAGAACAATGGAGACTCTGTAATTCCTGATCTAGTTCGTCTTTCCAACTCTCAACTCAACTCTTCAACCCTTTAGCCATTTTCTCCTTCATTTTCCTCCCCCTTTCTTCTACTCTTCATACGGTTAAATATTCCATCTTAGGCGGTTACCACCTCCTCACCGCCTTCTTATTCATTTATTAGGGACATACGTCTAATCTCCATTTTAAATGAGGGATACGTATGAGTTTGTCTTGAAGTTCATAATTCTTTTTTTATATTTTACTTTAATTTATTTTAATTATATCAAATTATAATATATATATATATATATATGTATTTAAAATTAATTTCCTTTAATCATATTTAAATTATATCAAATTATAATATATATATATATATATATATATATATATATATATGTATTTAAAATTAATTTCCTTTAATCATATTTAAATTAAAATATAACTTCACATATATTTACATTAATAACTTATTAAATAAGACCATTTTTCTTCACTAATGTTTTAAGGTACCAAGTCCATTTATCCTTTACTTAGGCATCCTTCATAAATAATTATACTAGTGTAAGACATACGACGCATGCCTATGTAGCTATCATACGCATATACCGTATGCTTACTAATATCTTTCGTTTATGATTAGAAATGGGTCACTACACCTACAACTGATCTGTCTTCTGGTCTAGGCACTACCTCTCAAACATCATTTGTCATGATAGAACTGCATTCTTCTACCATGGCATCCACCCACACATGATGCTGTGCGGCTTCCTAAAAGCTAGAGGGTTTTGTAACTTGAGCTACCAAAGAATGATATTTGTCAGGTTCCCTGCGCTGTCTCTTGTCTGTCCTAGGAGCTCCAAAAAACTCCTCTATGCCCCTCGGGGTCTGACACACTTCCGTACTGGCTCTTCCAGTAGTGGTGGGAGGTTCCATCAATTCCTCCTGTTCTTGCTGCTCCGTCTGCTGAGAACTCCCTCGATCTCCTACCTTAGAGGAGATACTGGTACTGGTCACTATACTCGATCCCTATGACTGTCCTCCTGCTTGTCCCACTTGCTGTCCCTGCTGTTGGACTAACGAAATTTTTGCTGACTGATCACCTCGAGGCATCTCTTGAGATCTTCTGAAAGCTCTGTCTTCCATGAACTTTACATCTCACTTTACTACAATCTTCCTGCTACTAGGAATGTAGATCCTGTATGCCTTTGAGGTCTCGCTATACCCTACGAGGAAACCCTTCTTTAAAGCATTTGCTACTACATTCTCTTTCCCTTTTATATATGAAATTCCAAAGTCATATTCACTTAAGAATTCACTCCATCGTCTTTGTCTAGCATTCAAGTCTCTCTGGGTGAACAAATATTGTAGACTTTGGTGGTCGCTTTTGAGTACAAAGTTTCTCCCTACCAGGTAATGTCTCCAAATCTTTAAAGCTAGTATCACGATGGCTAACTCTAAATCACGCGTAGCATAATGTTCTTCATGTGGCTTAATTTTCTTGAAGCATATGTTATTATGCCTCTATTCTGCATTAATACTGCACCCAATCCTTGTTTAGATGCATCGGTACACACAGTAAAGTCTTTGTCCATATCGGGTACTCGCAAAATTGGTGCACTAGTCAATAATCTTTTAAGTTCGGAAAATGCTTTATGACATGTCTCAATCCATTCATACCTAACACCTTTGTGCTGGAGGGTTGTGATAGGCTTCGCAATTTTGGAGAATCCTTCTATAAACCTTTTATAATAACCTGCTAAGCCCATAAAACTTCGCATTTCTTGTGCATTCTTAGGTATCGACCATTCCATGATTGCTTTCACCTTTTCAGGATCTACTGCGATTTCTTCACTAATATAATATGTCCCAAGTAATGAATCTCTTTTTGAAAGAAAGAACACTTGGATAACTTCCCATATAACTGGTGTTCCCTAAGGCAAGATAATACTATCCGAAGATGTTCTTCATGTTCTTTCTCATTCTTAGAGTATATGAGAATATCATCTAAAAAGACTTGTACAAATTGATCGAGGTATTTGCGGAAAACATTGTTCATAAGATTCATGAATACTGCTGGTACATTGGTTAATCCAAAGGGTACCACAATGAATTCATAATGCCCGAAACGAGTTCGGAATGCAGTTTTAGAAACACCACTTTCTTTAACCCTTAGTTGATGATAACCTGATCGTAGATCGATCTTTGAAAAGACCGTAGCTCCTTTCATTTGTTCAAAAAGGTCATCAATTCGAGGCATTGGATACCTATTCTTTACTGTAGCTCGATTTAAATCTTGATAATCTATACACAATTGCAAGGACCCATCTTTCTTCTTGACGAAGATTACAGGTGCACCCCAAGGTGAAATACTGGGTCGGATATGCCCTATTTCCAATAATTCCTTCAATTGGATTTGTAATTCTTGAAGCTCTGGGCTGTCATTTTGTATGGTGTTTTAGAAATTGGTTCCGTACCAGGTTTTAATTCTATTGTGAGATCCAGCTCTCTTTTAGGAGGTAATCCTGGTAATTCCTTTGGAAAAACATCCGAAAATTCGGATAATATCGGATATTGTTCTAAGGATGGTCCTTTCTCCTTGTTTACTTCTTGAACTGCTTATACCTGACAACCTTTTCTTAAACAATGTTTCATTTGCATTGCTGATATGAAGCGTAGGGTCACTTTTCTTTTAATACCTTGGATTTGGGTTGTCTTTCCTTTATCATTTATACAAAGTATTGTTTTCCCGTAACAATCTACCCATGCTTTATGATATTCTAACCAATCCATTCCTATAATGAGGTCATAAGTTCCTAAGGCTGTGACATATACTTTTAGTTTTGTCAAACAGACTCCTAGGTCAACTTTACATTCCTCAACACTTAAATCTACATATTGAAGTTCTCTTGAAGCCATTTTTACCTGTCTGAAATCGTTTTGCTTGCAAACTGCCAACCCACATCTATTTAATGCAGATGATGAAATAAAACTATCAGTAGCACCGGTATCAAATAAAATTTTGAGTTTTATTCCATTGATAGTACTTGAAGATTCCACAACAGTGGACTGATGTGCTGCCTCGTTATTGTTGACCACAGCATGGATTCTATGATTGCTTTGAGTACTTGATGATGGTTCTTTTCCGACTCTTTGTATTATTTTTGACAAGACTTCTGAACAATCACGCTGAAAATGCGGTCCTCCACATCCCCAACAATTAACTTGAGATGGTCCCCTTAAGTTAGATTGTAAATTTCTAGACAAGGAGCTTCATCCTCTTGTGCCACTTCCTCTATTAGCAGTCTCTCGAGATTGCCATGGACTAGTATTTGATGATTCAACAGCTACAATATGAATGGTCATGGGAGTTCTTGCTTGTAATCCTCTTGGAGTAAACCTGTTACCATAAGGAGGTGGTCTAGAGCTACTTCCCCTGAAGAAGTTCCGGGGAGTTTTTCCTGTAAATCCTGGCTGTGCAAGTTTTGTTGGTCTGATATCTCTTTTAATCCCTAAATGTTCCTCTGCACACCGTGCACATTCAACTGCATCAGCTATTGATGACGGTTTCCACATTCTAACCATAGCCCTGATTTGAGGATTTAATCTATAAACAAAACGTTCAACTTGACGTTCGTCAGTATCTAGGTAAGGAACATATTTTACCAACTCCATAAACCTTATCTCATATTCTTCCACTGTTTTATTACCTTGGACTAACATATGGAAGGCTCCAGCTTGTTGTTCTTGAAAGAAAGGTGGTAAGTATTTTGCACGGAATTTTTCTTCAAACAACTCCCATGGAATGTTGTCTGATGTGAGATGTAGTTGTTTTTCTAAATTTCCCCACCAAACCAGAGCACTTTCTCTGAGTTGAAATATAGCGATCTTTGTTTTAGAGGTAGAAGAATATTCTCTTAATGCAAAGCATCTTATCATTCCTTCTAACCATGCTTCAGCACGTTCTCTCGCTCGTCCTCCTGAGAACTCCGGGTGTTTAATATTTTGTAGTTCTCTAGAAATGTCTTCCTTTGGTGGCTTATATTCACAATTTTTAGACTTTTCAGAATGTTTTTCCTCAAGATGATGTTGCTCTTCTTTAGTGTTGGTTGGTTGCGACTCTTTTAATGTTTCCGGAATGGCTTCTAATGAGCGCATTATAGTAGTTAATTCAGGTGCTGGAACAATTGGTGCCGTAACAACTGGTGCTGATACTGACCTTGGTGGTGGCGGTGGTGATGGTGCGGGCGATGGTGATGAGGTTGGTGGTGGTGTTGGTGATGGCGATGCAACCCTATGACGTTGTCGCCGTTGATATGTCCTTACCATCGTGACTCCCTGATTACATAATAAGATTGATGAGAGTCAGAATACGATTTTAGATTTAATTTGCGTAAATTCAAACTCACAAACGAGTATAGTTTTTTTTCATTTTTTATGCCATCTATGTCACCATAAATATCCAAATCGATTTTAATGGTTTGTTGGTTCAAAGGTTCCAAAACATTTCTAAAAGAGAATCAAATTTTTAAAAGCACATTTTTTTTCTAAATTAAAAAATATTAAAAAATTACATTTTTAAATCTCTTGACACTTAATAAATTCAATAAAAATAAAAATATAAGCAAAACAATATAACCCTCACTAACCATTCCATTCATCATCAGCCTCGTTTGAAAATGTAACCAAACCAATATAATGTTGAGTAACAATATCTAACCAACGACCCTCCACAAACTCAAGCTTTAGAGCGGCGTTCCGTTTTGGAAAACGCGGTAAACCCTATTCTACTTAGTTCAATACCAGTTTATTATTTACCAATATGGTTAATATTAAAATTTAGAAGCTGCCTACAAGTGTTTGACATCTGTCTCTAAAATACTTGGGATGAATTTCTAGTTAAAAACTTAATCCATGGGTTTATCATAACAACGGATAATTTATAGCCGCTCGGATTATTTTGAATTTGTACATGGGTTATATTTATCTTAAAAAAACTTCATATGCAAGGCCAAGGCGATGACTCTGGAGGATGGATATGTAGATAAATTAAAATTTAAAATATAGATAAAAGCGTATGTGAGAAAAATTTAGATTAATTTCTACGGAGATTTTTCAACAGGGACTAATGCTAACTAATGAATTTGATTACTTTAGTCCTATGTTTCATATAACATGGATTAATAAGAATCTTGATTATTGTAATAGTGATAAATAATTATAGTGGTTGATATGGATATTACGATATACATTGCATTAAACCTTACAATAAGGTTCGGAACCATATCTATTCCATTACACACCATATGTAACAATACATATATTTATTCTTAAAAATCATATATATATATATATATATATATATATATATATATATATATATGTATGTATTTTTATGCTATCGTGGTTTCTTTACTTCCTATTGTGGCTTCTCCTTTGGTGTGCTACATTGATGGTTTGAGCCATTTATAACAATAACTGGTAACTAACATATGCGGGCAGATGGTAGTCTTTCCTCGACATGCTTACGAGTTTTTTTTTATATATATATCCTCATAAACAAGAAACGATGGTGCAGATTCAGACACCGAATTCGTACCGCTACATGTATAAATTTTCGAACTGAGGTCACACCATCCACATTTTTGGCCGGTGAATCGAGGGTGCTAAGTCTGTTTCAGGCCTTCAGCCTCTGCCATGCCGCCTTCATAGCATGAGGTGCATGTTGGCCAATCCTGTTGATTCTCCTAATTGCAGGGCATTCACCCCTGTACTTCAGAGTCTGAGTTTGACTGGGTTGCTTGGTTCTAGTTATCCACGAGAAATGGTTCAAAGAAACTTGCGGCATGATACAAGACTACGGATTTTCTCAAGATCAGCAAATCCTTCTCTTGCACAGGTGAGTTTGAGGATTCTCTGCTTCTGCATGTTAATTGAAACAAAAATGGCTCTACGTTATTTTGGGAGAATGCAAAAATGGTAAGAAGTTTCTCAGCTCTTTGATTGGATGAAGCAACATAGCAAATCGCTGCCTCTTATACAAGTTTTATCATATTGATGGGCAAAGGACGCCAAACCAGAATTACATTGGAGTTGTACTGCAATTTAGAAGATGAACATATCAAGTCAAATGTCTTTGTCTATAATTCAATGTTAAAATGTCTTATCTTCAATGGAAGGGTTGAAACTGTTTTCAAGCTGTTTGAGCAGATGAAGGAAGGGGCCTAAATCCAGATATTGTTACATACAATATGTTATTTGCTGATTGGAGGAAAGCAAGAATTAGACAGGTTCAAAAGCTTGATGCGGATGCGGGTTCTGTAGCAAGAGTTGGATTCAAATCCGAGGCAGAAATAGAGTATACCCACAGACAAATACTTGTTCCTTAGGTAGACTGGACTCTGTGTAAGATATAGAGATGGTATTTCTCAGATTCATAGGTATCCTAATTTTACTTATTGTATAAGTTCATTTTCAACATTCTGTATAAAGATTTAAGATTTAGCTAACAGGTAGTACTTATATCCTTTGTACTTATAACCTTTATTGATTTTATTAACAACAAAATCTTAACAAGTCCGAGAGTTAAACCTTCCTCTGATACCAAGTGTAAGGTCAGTAAATTTCTAAATTTAGTTAAGACTCCTGCTATTCTAATTCAATTCCTAAAATTCACCATCAGATTCTAACATGCATAATTATCTGTGAGTCTGGATTTTCAATAAGCATTGAAAATTATCAACACTAAAATTCTGATTTTAACATTCAGAATAAGAATTTAAGCAGTAATTCAAAATAAAAATACGGAATTTAACAATCAGAATAGGAATTCAGCAGATAACTAATATTTTACCTTCATAACAAAATTCATGAAGTTTATTTTTAGATACTAACCTGATTTTCTTTGCTGTGTTCGGTGATGATTTTCCTCGCTATAAAGACCTCTTGCTTCACCGCCTCTATTCCTATTTTCGTTCTAAAAGACCAAAACCACCCAGCCAACTAAATACTGCTGTAGTATTCAGTTCCAAAATCCTCCAGTTTGAGAGATTTTGGCCCCCGTGCCCGAAATTTCAGAACAATGGAGACTCTGTAATTCCTGATCTAGTTCGTCTTTTTGGCTCTCAACTCAACTCTTCAACCATTCAGCCATTTTCTCCTTCATTTTCCTTCCCCTTTCTTCTACTCTTCATACGGTTAAATATTCCATCTTAGGTGGTTACCACCTCCTCACTGCCTTCTTATTCATTTATTAGGGACATACGTGTAATCTCCATTTTAAATGAGAGATACGTATGAGTTTGTCTTGAAGTTCATAATTATTTTATTATTATTTTACTTTAATTTATTTTAATTATATCAAATTATAATATTTTATATATATGTGTGTTTAAAATTAATTTCCTTTAATCATATTTAAATTAAAATATAACTTCACATATATTTACATTAATAACTTATTAAATAAGACCATTTTTCTTCACTAATGTTTTAAGGTACCAGTTCCATTTATCCTTTACTCAGGCATCCTTCATAAATAATTATACTAGTGTAAGACATACGACGCATGCCTATGTAGCTATCATACGCATATACCATATGCTTACTAATATCTTTCGTTTATGATTAGAAATGGGTCACTACACCTACAACTGATCTATCTTCTGGTCTAGGCACTACCTCCCAAACATCATTTGTCATGATAGAACTGCATTCTTCTACCATGGCATCCACCCACACCTGATGTTGTGCGGCTTCCTGAAAGTTGGAGGGTTTTGTAACCTGAGCTACCAAAGATTGATATTTGTTAGGCTGCCTGCGCTGTCTCTTGTCTGTCCTAGGAGCTCCAAAAAGCTCCTCTCCGTCCCTCGGGGTCTGACACACTTCCCTACTGGCTCTTCCACTAGTGGTGGGAGGTTCCATTAATTCCTCCTCTTGTTCTTGCTGCTCCGTCTGTTGAGAACCCCCTCGATCTCCTACCCTGGAGGAGATACTGGTACTGGTCACTATACTCGATCCCTATGACTGCCCTCCTGCTTGTCCCACTTGCTGTCCTTGCTGCTAGACTAATGAAATTTTTACTGACTGATCACCTGGAGGCATCTCTCGAGATCTTCTGAAAGCTCTGTCTTCTATGAACTTTACATCTCGCCTTACTACAATCTTCCTGCTACTAGGAATGTAGATCCTGTATGCCTTTGACGTCTCGCTATACCCTACGAGGAAACCCTTCTTTGTAGCCTGATCCAATTTATTGCGCTTTTTATTTGGTATGTGGCAGTAAGACATACTCCCGAATATCCTCAAATGACTTACATTAGGCTTCTTTCCTGTGAAGACCCCCTTTGGCATTTTCTTCCCCAATGCTCTATGAGGTGTTCTGTTTTGAATGTATACCGCTGTGTTGCATGCCTCTGCCCATAAAAATCTAGGCAAATCTTGGTCATACAACATAGCCTTTGTAGCCCCAACTATTCTGCTGAGGATTATATGGGGTTGTCCATTCTCTTTTGATGCCTTCCATCGCAGAAAAGTTTGTGAAGTCTTAATTTGTGTATTCTCCACCATTATTGGAACGTAGCACCTTTGATCTTTTTCCCTGTCGCGTTCTCTACAAGAGCCTTGAACTCTCTGAACCGATCAAAGACCTCATCTTTGGTCTTTAAGAAATAGATCCAGGTTTTCCTAGAATGATCATCAATAAAGGAGACAAAATATTCACAACCGCTAAGAGCTCTAGTGGACATAGGGCCGTAAATATCTGAGTGTATCAATCCCAACATGCCATATGCTCTACTGTCACTTTGAGGAAATGCTGCCTTTGCATACTTCCCATGTACGCATCCTCTACACACATCATCGTGCTCTGTGCTGAGAACTGGAACTACCATTACAGTTTCTCTGAGCATCCTAAGTGCTCTGTGATGTAAATGTCCCATCCTCCCATGCCATAGTTCGTTCAGTTCCCTCCCACTGCTATTGTCATTGCATATCAGTGCCATTGGAGAATCAATCTGCAACCTGTATAACCTATTGTTCCAAGCTCCAATCTATCTTACCTTCTTCTAGCTAGAGTGTTTGAAATACACTTTCTTCCCCATGAAATGTACGTCATACCCCTTGTCCTGTAACTAGAACACTGAAATTAGGTTCATACCCAATCCGGGCACATGCAGTGTGAAATTTTCAATCTGAAAATGCTACTGCAGTGATTGATTTATTTAGCCTACTTATTTATAATAAGTTATTTACAGATGCTTCAGTAAATTTTGAAATAAATACAGCGGCAACATTCACTTTAATCTTAAAGCAGAAGAACAAATAGAACAAGTATAACCCAATAGAAACAACCACATAAACACAATTATTTTTGGACAATTGTCCCCGGAAAAACTCAATGTGGGAAAACTGGTGCAACAGATGAGGGTTTATATTAATCTTCAGCAATGAAAAGATCGTTTACAGAATATATGACGAGCAGATATTTAGCATACACCTAAGATGAATTTTCAGAACACCTCGGAGGAATTCCCGACACATGGTAGGCACTTCTCCTCCCTCTGCGTGATCCCTCTGCGCAGTCACTGCGCTGCATTGCGTCACACTGCGTGGAGGGCCAGTGCTGCTGCTCAACACTTCCTCCTTTGCTCTTGTACCTTCCTTCTCTTCGTCTCTGCTAGCCTCTACCTCCTCCTTCTGTCTCTGCAACCCAGCCTCTACAACCTCACCCTTTGAAATCAAATTCTCTTACATCAGAATTGATTTCCTTCGTGTTATCACCCAATAATTTCCCAGGGTTGTTATGCTTTTAGTTAAAGAAATTTTAGAGGTAACCACAAACCTACTTTTAAGCTTTAGGATCTAGCCTTCCTAATGCTTAGAGAGGGCTCTCTCTTTATAATTTAACTTTGTTGTTTTTAGTTGATTTTAGGCTAGTTATGTGAGATTGATTGGTTTTGGTTTGGTGGTGGAATCACTAATTCAGATGGATAGATGCAGGTCTGCTTACCATTGGGCTAATGGAGTCAATATATCAAGCAACAGAAGTAGGATCAAGGTCTAAAGGAAGTTTTCCCAGGGCAATGTAGCTGAGCTTATTCAGATCTTTAGGCTGGATGATGAAATGGTTTCAATCGAGATGGAAGAGCGATTAAGGGTTCTCAGATCCGGATAATGAGGGAAATAATATAGGTCAATCGAAACAAGGAAGCAATTAAGAATTCCCTAATCTGGATATTAGTGGAAAACATGAAAATGAAATAATAGTTCAAGACAAAGTGTTTTTAAACAAGTTCTGAAATAAAATTCCTATTATACATTTAGATTTAGAAAACAAGCAAGTATGTGAAAACTTCAGATAATAACAAATAACAATTGAGAGTACTTCACTGAAGTGGCCCAACACATGAATCCTGTAATATAATGCCTTTATTACTGAATCCAGTCTGCTGACTTGAAAATGGTACAAAGAACCCTCTGGTTCAGATCAGTACATCTATAGAAATGTTTAGCAATCCACAATCCACATACAATTCTTCGAATTGTGAAGTATTTATACAAAAACTCTTACAAAATATCCTAAACTGACTTAGGAATTATTCAAGGAAAAATAAATATTTTCATGCAAAAAGATAGAGACAACTATCTAACGAATGCCAGCTGTCTCTGCTTTATTTGAATTTGTTGCTTATTGTTTGATCTTTTGCTCCTTTTTCTCTTTGTTGTTTGCTCAACGCTGGCTGTCTTTCACTCTGCTTTGTAATTTCTGTTTTGACTTTAACTTCTGCCTTTCATCTGATACACTTTAAACTCTAACTGATACTCTTTGACTGTCTCTGTTTTTAATTTGATCTTTGACTACTGTTTTTAACTTTCACTTTTCAAAGTAAATCAGTCAACTTCTCCCAATCCTTTGCATCTGGCAATTTAATCTTTACCATTCTTCTGAATATCTCATCAGCCTCTGTATACTTTGCAAAAGTGGGCTTGTTAATGAATAGATGTTTTACCTCATGCTGGAGGTAAAAAAAGGTCTCAAAACTCTGATAAAGCACCTTTCCTGTTGGAATTCCCTTCATGGCTGAATTGTTGATTTGTTCCTTTGCAACTTCTCTGATTTTCTTATCATAATCCTCATGTTTCATTAACCTGTCATTGATAACCAGAGGATTTGAAAGGCTTTTCTGCCTCAATATATCAAATTTAACCATGAATCTGGTTATGGCAAGCTCCATGTTCTGACATTTTTCTTCTAATTGTACCGTTAAGTTCCTTTTAGAAATTACCTTTCTAACTTCAAGAATTGTTTTTGTCCTGTCACTAATTCCAATTTCCTCTAATTTCTGCTTATTCTTGGAATTAAGAAACTTAATGATTTCATTGGCCTCTTCTAGCTTCTTACCAAGTTCTCCCTTGATTTTCTGGATGGCTTCATTTGCTGCTTTGATTAGATCTTTTTGCTCATAAATAACCTGAATGGATGGCCAAATATCATTGACAGATTCAATGATATTGGCCCACAATTGCTGCTTGGCTTGAGCAAGTTGTTCTTTCAATGTCAATTCTTTCTCTAGCTTCTACACTTTCTCTGTCAATCTGTTTGTCTTCTGCACTTTAGTCTTATGCATGATTTGAACTAGTTTCTTCTCATCCTCCAGACTTTTTAATTGTTCTTAAGTCTGTTTATTTTATTAGTCTGTATGGACATTTCTTGCAATGCTTTTACTAGTTTACCTGCTTCATCACTTGGCTGTACTGCTGCTGTAGATGATTTTGTTGCTGAAGTAGTTGCTGATGTAATAGGAAGTGCTGTAGCTACTGGTACTGATGGAGCTAATGACTCTGTTAGAGTAGAAGGAACTATTGTAGTGACTGTAGGAATAGCAGTGACAGGAATTTCTTCCAAGCTGGCCTTTTTCTCTTGAACTAACTTATCCATTTCATTTTCCATTTCTTTCAACTGGGCAGTTAATTGAAGAATGAGTTTCATCATCTCATCTTTCTGGCTTTCATCCTGTAATACTTCTTTGGCTTGTGGATGTTCAGTAGGAGGTAATTTGAGCTGTTTCTTTAATGCAACAATGTCTGCATTCTTTTTCTTAATGAGTTCTTCTGCAACTTTGATGTTATTGGGATTATATCCCACTTCTATGACCAGTGCTTCTAGAGATTTGATTCTGTTGTCTTTGGCTTGTGAGGAAGCCTTTTCTAGCTTTAGCTGACCTCTGTGTTTTCTAGAGTGTTTTGAAGCTTTGAACACTCGTGGCTTTATTGGTCATAGTAGGGTACAACATTTCACCAGCTTGCTCGTGAAATTTTATCTGGTCTATAGGATGAAGATCCTTGGCTTGAACTTCATATGATGTCTTTTTATAATCTGCTGATGTCTTAGGATGCTTCATTGTTGGCTGCAGGAAAGTCATCTGTATCTTTCTGGTCTTGTAGTCAAATGCTGAAAGCAACCTGCTTTGGTCATTTGGTGTCTTCTTCCAATATTGGGTATAAGTGTCTGCTTTTAATGCCTCATTCCTGATCTTGATTTCCTTGCACTTTTGCATGATATCTTGTTCTTGATCTGCTGGTTTACTTGAAGAAGACACTTAAACACTATGCTGCTTTTGAATAATCTGAGTGTTAGATGTTGAAGGTTGGTGAGTTTCTTCAGAAACTGCAGGTGGTGAATTGTCTTTATCACCGGGTCTATATCAAGGATCTCAATTGTCTCAACTTGCTCATTTACAGGATTTGGCTTGGGCTTCTTCCTGTACATCAATTTAAACTTGGTTTCAATGGTGGTCTAAGCTAAGTATGATCCTTTTTCTTTGAATCTCTTGGAGTTCCTATCCTGTAGGACTGGAGTTTGCAGAATTGAACTGGTTTCTCCAGCTCTTTCAAAGTATTCTCCAACCATTCAGACTGATTGGAGTACTTCTCTATATTTGGCTTGGATTCATGTACATAAGGAGTTAATTTAAATTTGACTCTTAACTTGCTTATAACTCCTAAAGGATCATAATACCATTGGAAACTTTGACTGAACTTAAATTCCTGCAAATATTTTTCAGCTTGTTGACCTGCACCTCTACTGTTGCAAATAAAAGGACCAATTTGATTCTTTATCTTAAACTGTGTCTTCTTTTTGGCTGACAAGAAATTTACTTCATTAGAGTTAAGGATCTGCCTGATATATTCAAGTGCAAATAACCTCATTGGGAGGTATTGGGTAGTTTATATGGAAAGAGATTAGATCCATATACCCTAATCTCTGTGTGGTTTTGGTAAAGATACCAATCTCCTGTCTTACTGTGTTCTGATAACTGTAAGATCTTTTTAATCTCATCACTGACTCTTGATTGAATGCTACTGTTCAACATGTTGACAATTGGATGGATGAAGTCTGTATATGTGAAATCTGTTGAATCTTTCCTGATTAATGAAGTCCAAAAGACTACTGACAGAGGATTACCTTCAACATCCAGTTTTTGAAGGTTGATAGCAAATCTTTCAGGTTGAAAGTATAAGAACATGTGGAATAAAACAGATGAATACTTGAAGACACCTTCTTCAGACAATTTAACAAGTTGCTCATGAATTGTATCAAAGAGGTACTGGGAAAAATTGAATATAGAAGCAAGAGGCTGACCAGGGGAGAAAATAGAAAGGAAACCTAAGACTGAAGCATCAGCATGCTCATCAGTGAAATAACCTAGAATACATGATGACATTGTGATGATATGCCTGGTTCTCTCAAAGAATATAACCTGCTGGATAAGGAGGATTAGTCTTGGGAGTTTCTACTGATGAGGGAATGAATGTTTGGAATATCTGGAACCTCTTGGGAAAGTCCAGATTCAGATGTAACTGAGTAAGGGTCTCAATAGACAGAGGGGTTTCATCAGGCCTAGGTTGAATTTGCAACATCTGATTTATTGATTCAGCTGTGATGGTGAATAAAATCTCTTTACCAGGGGTCACTAAGGCTCTTTGGTCAGGGAAATAACAAGTTTGGCAAAGTCTAATAACTTCTGGACACTGGAAGGTTTGAGGGACAATATACTTGGGCAGATTGGACTCCCAAAGGAAAACCTCATTAGCTTGGTCAATTGACTTGTCATGGCTCCAGCAGTGGAGCTCAAGGAGGTTAAAATCAGTGACATGGTCACTTGTTTTAAAGTCTCTGTCTGCAAGGGGAGTATGTTCCACATCTACAACTGGAGGTTGCAGGGGATTGACTGTTACAATACCTTGGGAAGCCATTGTTTGTTTATTTTAATCAATTGATTTACTCTTTTGGTTTAGAAAATAGTCTCAGGCCTTTAGGAGCACCTCTGAAAGATTATTAAAGTCTGCAAAAGGGTTTGGGAGGAAAAAGTGATTTTTCCTCTGGTTTACAATGCTTCAATTGATTAAATAATTACTTTTTGTGATCAAGAAATAAACTTAGGACCTCAGGAATACTTGTGAACAGGTGAATTGGGTATGTAGAAAGGGTTTGGAGGCAATAATAGCCTTTCTGTGTCTGCAAAGTTCTTAACTGGTTCAATTAACCTGTTACTTTCTTTAGCTTAAGTACAAGCCTTGGTATTTAGGAATACCTGGAGAATGAAGGCTTTTCTGATTGCAGAAGGGGTTTTGAGGCAGCGGAGGTTTTCTGAGGCTCCACTGTTCTTTATATTGCTTTAAACAGGTTCTGCAATGTCTTTAGCAGCAAGGGGTTTGAATTCTGGTTGAAATGGCTTGAAACAAGGTCGACAACGTTGTTTTAGCTCTAAAACAGGTCGACAAGGCTCTTTTTGCGCAAATTGTAATAGAATAATTGTGAAAGGATGAAAAGGGTGGTTTTATGTGTTTTAACTAGCATTGATTAAACTTTAATGTGCAGGTTTAATTTCAAATGGGAGCGGTGGTTTCCCTAATAGGCGGAATAAACAAGCGAGTGGTTTTCGCATTGCAAAAAGCGGGTTGGTGGTATTATTTTAGAGGATGCGATGGAATTAGGGGATGCGACGTAGTAGGGAGCGGGGCTGCAAAAACAACTCATTTCGCTGGCCTTCGGTGGTGTTAAAGTTTGTTCGATTGGGAATGCGATAGGGACTATAGGTCGTCGGATCCAATCAATTTTGATCTGATGGCTGGGCGAATGGGATGGACCTGTCGGGGATTTGATAGGCGTGGGGCCCAGGTTAAGTTAATGTGAGGAGTTATGTGATATAAGTTATGGCTTAATATATATGAGATCAGGAAAAAGGCAGGGTTATAGTAAGTGGGCCCAAAAATATATATAGGCGGGGTGATAAAACTATATATTAAATTAATCATAAGGGGTTGGGAAATACATATAAAGGGGAATTTTCAATTAATATAATACGGGATAAATGTATATACGGGAGTTAATAAAATAAAGTTAAACAAGGGATTTAATACAAATGGGGGGTTAAATGAATATGATGCGAGCTTATAAAATACACTAAGTTTCAATGTTAAAACTGATATCGGAAAGGAATTTTTCATAGTGGGACCCGACATATTACTTTAAACAAATACTTAGGATAAATGGGTTTTTGGAGTATTTTGAATGAAAAAGGGAAGTTAATAAAGGGATTTTTACTTTTCCAAAGATAATATGCTTTTTAACTAAGGAAAAGGGGTTTTTAAGGAGGAAAAATGGATGGAGTAAGGGGAAAAGGTAAATATGAAGGGAAAGGGGTATTTTTACAAGGGAAATGAGTTTAGAGGGAAGTTAGTAAATATGAAATGATCAATTTCTGCTATCCATGCCTTGTGAAAACTGCTTCTGCCTACCCATTATCTGCCCTAACATTTTTTCTTCATTTACTTGGGTGCATTTGAGCTTGCAGACCCTTTTCTTTTTAATAAACAAATTATTTAATTCTAACCTTTTTACTTCCAATGGCTCAGATTAAACTGTTGAGCTCATTTATTATTCTCTACTTAACTACTGATCTGCCAAGATTAAACAGTTTGGCTAGATCTTTATTCTCTATCTATCGAAATGAAATTTAAAGCATGAAAGATCAAGATTAAGCAGTTTGACTTTCATGGATTGTGGCATTTTTTGACAAGTTGCACACAATCTTATTTTGCAAAGTAAAGTAAAAAGTAGTGGCATTTGAATTTGCATCACTCTCATGATCTATTTTTATCTCTTTTTGGTGGGGTTCATGTTTTATATTCTTTTTTGATCTTTTTCTTTCAGTCCTTTGATTTTTCTTTTAGGACTTCACCCTCTTTACATTTTTTATTTTTAATATGGGAAAACAATTTTGCAGAAAACAAAAGTAGGTACATATTACAAGACTAATCATAGTCAATTCAAAATTATGAATCCTATTATTAGGACCCTAACAGTGGCTCCACATGGAGATGGCATTTCTTGGTGAAATGTCAAGAACTTTAGGATCAGTAGCCTTTGAACTTTGACTGTGCTTGCCTTGAAATTGTTTTCTGAGCTCTCCTTTATTCATACTTATGATATTTTGTCTTTCAAAGCTTAGGGCCTTCTCTCCGGGCTTCAACTTTGTAAGAAAAACATCCAATCCAATCTAAACTCTGCAATGTTATGTACAATGATCAAAGTAAACAAAGTGAACTAATGTTAATCTGGGGAAAAGTAATGCTTCAGCATCCTACCGTTGACTGGTCCTCCTGGTAGATCTGATCCATCTATTTCCTTCAAAAAGAATGCATTGTTACCTCTGTAACCATAAATGATATAGGGACCTTTTCATAGAAAATCAAATTTACCATGTTTACCTTTATCTTCTCTTCTAGAATCCCATTTAAGCACTTTATCACCTATGTAAAAATCATCTTCCTTTGTTTGTCAAATATCTTTTTGATCTTATCTTGGATAACTTGTGATTTGACATAGACTTCTTTCCTGGTTTGCTACAAGTGTATGGTTTGATTTATCCTTCTCTGGATATCATTGGATTCTACTTACATTTCTTGGATCATTTTCATCACTGGCACTCCTAAAGAGGATGGAAAAACAACATCCATCCAATATACTAGTTGATAAGGAGATGTACCTATGGACTTCTTTGTAGTTAATCTGTCTTCTCATAAGGCATTGATCAACTTTTTGTTCCAGGACTTCTTGTTGTCTTCTAACAATTTCTTGATGATAGTTACGAGACTTTTGTTTGAGGATTCAGCAAGTCCATTACTTTGAGGGTAATAAGCAGTGGAATGGCCAAGTTTAATGTGGTATTTGTTACAGAAGTCAATCATTTTCTTAGACTTAAAAGCAGCTGCATTATCAATAATGAGCTTTTGTGGGCATCCAAATCTAGACAGTATATTGTTTTCAAGGAATGAGATGATGGCGGAATCAGTGGCTTGTCTAGAAGGAATGGTTTCTATCCACTTAGTGAAATAATCAGTGGCTGTCAAAATCCATTTGTGCTGGGCTGAGGAGGGGGAGTGAATTTCACCAATGAAGTCTAGACCCAATTGCTGAAATGGCATTTCTGTGGAGATGGGTTTGAGAGGTAAAGGTAATAGTTTTTTCTTCCCTTCAAAGATCTGGCATTTGTGATAGGAGGTCACATACTTTCTTACATTTGCAAAAAGAGTGTGCCTGTAAAAACCTGCCCTCAAGATTTTATCAGCAGTTGATTTCTAGTAAAGGTGTCCTCCACAGTCACCTGCATGAAACTCTTGCATAACTTTATCAGCTTCATCTTTCAGTAAACAGTTTAGTAGTATACCACCATGATCCTTCCAAAATAAAGCAGTATCTATGATACAATACTTCATTGCTTGCATTTTCAAAAATCTAGCTTTAGTTCTAGATAAACCAGGAGGAGCTTGTAGATTTAGTAAAACAAATATGATATCTGCATAACAAGGTGAGTCAATGCAAGCTTCACTGATCTGTGGAGTCGCCATCTCTTTCTGATCATCTAATTGAGCAATAAAATTAACATCTAAGACCTGACAGGTCTATTCAGCCATGAGTTTGGCTAAACCTTGGCATTTAATGAGTTTAGTAGGCTTTATTTCACTGTCATATTCCAAAATAGTGGCAATCCATTTGCCTTTCTTTCCATCATGCCCATTCTGAGTTAGAATGTCCTTAACTACTGAATTTGGAACATATGCAATAATGTGTGAATACAAGATGTATACTCTAAAATCTTTAATAGCCTTCACTAAAGCAAGTGCCTGTTTTTCCATTATGTTGTACTTTAGTGTGGCATCTCTTAAGGATTTGCTGAAAAAAACAATGGGCTGTTCATAACTTTGATCATTCTTCTGTAGTAAGACTGCAACAATTGTATGTTCTGAAGAAAAAGAAAAAATGATAAAATCTTTTTGGAAATTTGGACCTATTAGGACTCATGTTCTTGTAAGGGCTTGTTTGATTGATTCAAAGGATTGTTTTGCCTCTACTGTCCATTTAAGTGCAGAATCTCTTTTTAACATGTTATTCAATTCTCTAATTAATTCTGCTAGATTAGAAATGAATCTCCTGAGAAAGTTAATTTTACCTAAGAAAGCTTGTAATTCCTTGATATTTCTAGGATGACTTATGTTCAAAATTGCCTCTATTCTAACAGGGTCTATTCTAATTCCCTAAAAGTTTACCTTCTTCAAGTCCAAAGAGTTTCTTTTTGGGATTCAAAGAAATACCAAATTTTCTGCATTTAGTAAACACTCGTCTCAGATGATCTAAATGTTCATTGTCAGTTTTTGAGAATACTGTTATGTCATCTAGATAAATGACAAGAAAATCATGAATTTCTTTGGCAAAAGCTATGTCCATAGCTCTCTGAAAAGTAGCTCTTGCATTCATTAATCCAAAAGGCGTTTTCACATACATGAAAGTACCCCAAGGAGTAGTAAATGTTGTCTTTGGTTGGTCTTCTGGCTGGACTAAAATTTGATTACATCCAGAGAATCCATCAAGCAATGAAATCCTGGATGATCCAACTACCCTTTGTAAAATATGGTCCATTTTGGGGAGAGGATAGTTATCTCTTAGGAACACCTTGTCTAAGTTCTAGAAGTTAACACAAAGTTTGATTTCCTCTGTTTTCTTCCTAGTGGGAACTAAGTTTGAAACCCAATCAGAATATCTGATAGGTGCAATGATCTGTGCTTCATACATCCTCTTTACCTCTTTTTCAATCAAAGGCATGAGAACTGGATTGATTCTCCTAAGCTTCTGTTTAAATGGTTTCTGATCCTCTTTGATAGGTATTTTGTGTTGAATGATGCTGGTGTCATAGGATTTAAGGTCTTTATAACTCCATGCAAACACATCTTGAAATTCTTTAAACAAAGCTGTGTATTTCAATTTTTCTTCTTGAGGTAATGCCTTGGATAATTTAATGAGCTTAGGCTTCTGTTCTGTTCTTATATTACATTCTTCTATATCTGATCTTAATGGTTCCATTTTTGGTTTTCTTGCTACATTATTTGAATCAAAAAGATCTTCTAATGAGGCTAATCCCTTAGGCAAAAATTTATTCTTAAGGTTTAAAATCTCAGAATCATCATTTGCTAGTTCTTCTATTTCTACTTTCTCTAATTTATCTATTTCTACTAGAGTGAATTTAGTTGGTTTAGTCAAATCTAAATTATTTACATCTATCTCACTATCTAAAGTTTTATCTACTGTACAATCTGTATCTATGTTACTATTCTGGAATTCTCCCTCAACATTCATAAAGTTGTAAATTTGAGCATCTTGTGAAAATATCTGCCAATATTTAAAGTTGTTTGGTATAATAGGCTTGTGTCTTACCTCTGCTATATATTGGTGATTTCGCTGAAAAGGCAGTTTGCAGGTGCTAGCAAAAGTTGCTAAACTGTGTCCTGCATGTTCTGATTCCTAGGAATTACAGCAAAGTCAATTTTCAAGCAACTCTTTAATCAGATCTAAAATTGTTTCTCTGTATTGGGTTAATCTAGGATTATACATAGAATACTCTCCTCTGATTTGTTTTATGATTAGTTCAGAATATTCCATGATAGAAACTCTTTTGCCTCCTAAATTTCTAACAATCTGCAGTCCTAAGATTAAAGCTTCATACTCAGCCATGTTATTGGTGCATTTAAAGTTTAATCTAAAGGCATGACCTTCAGAATGATTCTTTTCCATGTTATGGATCCAAACTCCTGCTCCTGTTCCTATTCTGTTCACTGAGCCATCAAAGTCTAAGTGCCACATAGGCTCATGAAAAATATTATCACTGTCAACTTCCTTATGTTTTTGTTTTACAACTGTGTTGTTATCTATGCCAGTTTCTGAATTACATAAAATGAAAGAGTCCATATCAGCAGGTACAGAATAAATAGGATAATTTCGAGGTCTTTCTGCACTATTGACCATGTACTTCATTAAAGTCTATCTATAAAGCTTTTTGGGTTGACCAAATACTGAAATTGTGGCATATGAGATGTCTAACTGTAGAGATCCCTGCAATTTTGCTCCCCGTGAGCGAGATAATAGCATTCCATACTTTGGAGGGATATCAACAACTACAATATCCATGACTATATTTTTTCCTGAGTATTGGACTAAAGTGACACACAAATATTTTACTAAGCCAAGACATTTAACTTTGCTAGAATCAAAAGAGAAAAGATCTTTGTATGGTCTTGTAATATCTAGATTCAATGTTTCCATGATTGCTTTTGGCATCCAGTTGTGTGAGGCTCTTGAATCTAGCATAGCATTGTGTAAAATTTGATCATGAATACTCAAGCTAATGAAAAAGGAGGAACACCACCTTCTTGATGTTTTCCATTTACCTCAGGACCAAAAAGTAATTTTGGTTGGTCATCATTTAGATTGACAAAATCTTCTCCTTCATTAATGTTTAATGCTTCAGTAATTTGTGATTTATATAAATCTTGTTTTACCAACTCTGTTAAAGGAATTGGTATTTTTAGTTTGGATATTGAATGGAGCTTGTGCTTTACCTAACTAGATGATTTCCTCTCTACCAATTGTAGTTTGAGTGTGTTTCTCTTCCTTATCTACAGTTGGTTTTTCAGTCTGTGTTTCCACAGTTTCGCTGTTTTCAATCTTCTTTTCAGGGACAGTTTGGGTGGCAGCTCTGGTTTTGGCAGCAGCTGATTTTTTAGGATCAACTGTTGTTTTAGCAGCAATAGATATTTGAGGATCAGCTGATGTTTTAATAACATCTGTAATATCTACAATTTTAGGGCTAGGTGCAGTTTTTGGATTAGAATTTTTCTGATTTGAACTAGAGTTTTGTTGGGTTTCCCTAGGGAGAATTTGCAGTACTTTGGTTGTAGGAGCTTCTACTGTTTTCTTGCTCCTAAGGTTATATTGCTTATGAACTTCATTAATGGCATACTCATAACCTTGCTTGTAATCAAAAGACTCTCCAGACTCTAATTGTAGTTGTTGTAGCATGTATAATTCTTGTTCTTCTTGTGTAAAAAAAATAGTATTATCATCATTAATGCCCATTAAGTTAATCTGAGTATCTTCATCTTCTTCATTTTGATGAGAACTTTCAGCATAGTTCTCTTGGAAAGGTGGTCTTATTGTTTGATCAGGTCCTGATTCTCTAGTTTTACCAATGTTGGGATTCTTTCTAAAGTTTGGATTTCTTATTTGAATACCTTCTTGTTGATTATCCCACTATGGTTTCCTTTCCATATTTTCTAATCTATCCATCATTCTTTCCATGGTTTTTGCTAAGCTATCTATCTTACTGTTTGATGTTGATGGTTCATCTTGTATTGTTACTCTTCTTTCATTTCTCATTCTAGCTCTCTTAGCTAACAATTATCCCACTATGGTTTCCTTTCCATATTTTCTAATCTATCCATCATTCTTTCCATGTTTTTTGCTAAGCTATCTATCTTACTGTCTGATGTTGATGGTTCATCTTGTATTGTTACTCTTCTTTCATTTCTCATTCTAGCTCTCTTAGCTAACAAATTTGCTTCTACACTAACAACATTACTTTGCATTTGCTCTAATGTTTCTGGGTTTCTTTCTCTTAGTTTGTATGACATGTCCATATCAAAACCATTAAGGAATTTGATTAAAGCTAGATCTGGTGGGGGTTTAATGTTTGTTGGAATAGCATTATAGATGCCGTTGAATCTAGTACAATAGTCCTGAACTGGTTCATTAGGTGCTCTTTTTATGTTCTCATATTTGAACAATATTTGTAAAAGATTCTTCTTTTTCTCCCATCTATTGGTAAACAATCTATAGAAATGTTCTAAATCAACAATATCATTGGTAGGCAAAGCTTTAAACCATTTCTTTACATTTTCAGCTAAAGTTTGGGCAGACAGTCTCATTTGAACATCAGATTCATCAATTTCATGCAGTTCAAAGTAATCGGTCATTTTGTTAACATGTTGTTGTGTAGTGTATTGGCCAGTGCCATCAAATTGAAAGATTTTACTTTGGTAGTCTTGGGGCATAGCATGCAGTTGAGCTGGGAGGACCAAAGGAGCATGTCTGACTGCCATGGCTAAGATTCTTGCTTGGCTAGGAGGTAAAGTGGAAGTACTTGGTGATGAGATTGAAGTACTTGCAGATGAAGTTGGAACACTATAAGATGTAGTTGGGATGCTAGAATATGTGCTTGGAAATGAGAATGAAGTACTAGAAAAGGTAGCAGAAATGCTAGAGGATGAACTTGAACTATTTGGAGATGGAAATAAAACTCTAGGTTGATGGGGAAGCTTGGGGATGAATGAATTTGTGGAATAAATATCTTCATGTAAGAAGATTGAGACATTCCTTGTGCCGTGGAGAGGCACTCGAGGCATTCTCTGTAAGCAGCTGAGGCTGTACTAGTGGATCCTCCTCAATCTGCGTATCTGTAGCCATTTCCCAGGATCTTCTGAAGGCTCTCTCCTCCATGAATTTCACGTCCCACCTTACTACGATCTTTCTGTTTTCTGGAATATAGATGCGATATGCCTTCGCATTTTCACTATATCCCACAAGATAACCCTTTTCCATAGTCTAATCCAATTTCTTCCTCTTCTCATCGAGTACGTGCCAATACGCTATATTGCCAAATATCCTGATGTGGCTCACCGCAGGCTTGCTGCCAGTGAACACACTCTCAAGGTTCACTTTCCCCAATGCTCTATGGGGCACCCTATTCTGCACATACACTACTATATTGTAGGCTTCTGCCCATAGAAATTTGGGTTGTATGGATTGTATGGAGCTGTCCATTCTCTCTTGATGCCTTCCTTTGCGCATAAACTTGTGAAGTCTTTATCGATATACTCACCACCATTATCTGATCGCAACTTCTTGATCTTCTTTTTGGTTAAATTTTCTACCAAAGCCTTGAATTCTTTGAATTGCTCAAAGACTTCATCTTTGGTTTTAAGAAAGTAGATCCATGTTTTCTTGGAATGGTCATCAATAAAGGCAGCAAAATACTTTGCACCACTGAGAGCAGTCGTGGACATTGGTCCGCAGATGTCTGAGTGTATCAATTCCAATACACTCTTGGCCCCTACTGCTGCTTCTTGGAAATGATGCTTTGGCATACTTCCCTAGTACACACCCCCTGCAGTCCTCATCTTTCCTTGTGGTGAGTTCTGGAGCTCCCATGACAGTCTTCTTGAGGATCTTCAAGGCTCCATGATGTAAATGCCCCATTCTTCTATGCCATAATTCATTCAGGTCTCTTTCATTAGGACTGTCGATTAGTGCCATTGGAGATTCGAGCTGTAACTTATACAGTTTGTGGCTCCTTACTCCAATTTGTGCCTTCCTTTTCCAACTAGGATGTTTGACATAAACTTTATTTCCAATAAAGTATAAATCGTAACCCTTGTTCTGGAGCTGAGACACGGAGAGTAAGTTCATCCCCAATCCCGATACATGCAATACATTTGTGGCCCGAAGCTTGTTACCAGCTTCTGTCTGAAATTTTATGGTTCCTCTACCAACGGGAGTACACTTGGTCTTGTTTCCCATCGTGATTTGAAAGTTCATTTGCTCTTCTTGGTAGCTCGAAAAACATTCTCAAACTCCTGTTATGTGAGCAGATGCTCCACTGTCAATATACCAAACTCCTGGAGAGGCCGTCCTTGACACACAAGCGATATCCTCTTCTAATCTGGATGCCATAACTGACATGTTATGGTCCCTCTGTTTCTCCATGTGTTCTGGAGGACTGGGTGAACTCTTCCTAGCTGCTGCTGCATCTATGTCAGATCTCAGTTTCATTGCAGAACCTCCTCTTCTGTCTTTTGCCTTTAGCTCTAATACCATGTGAAATTTTCAATCTGAAAATGCTACTGTAGTGATTGATTTATTTCACCTACTTATTTATAATAAGTTATTTACAAATGCTTCAGTAAATTTTGAAATTAATACAACTGCAACATTCATTTTAATCTTAAAGCAGAAGAACAAATAGAACAAGTTTAACACAATAGAAACAACCACATGAACACAGTTATTTTTGGACAATTGTCCTCGTAAAAACCCAATGTGGGAAAACCGGTGCAGCAGATGAGGGTTTATATTAATCTTCAACAGTGAAAAGATCGTTTACAGAATATATGACGAGCATATATTTAGCATACACCTGAGATGAATTTTACGAACACCTCGGAAGAATTCCCGACACATGGTAGGCACTTCTCCTCCCTCTGTGTCACTCTGCGTGGCCCCTCTGCACGGTCAGTGCGCTGGACTGCGTCACCCTGCGTGGAGGGCCAGTGTTGCTGCTCAACACTTCCTCCTCTGCGTCTTCTGCCTTCCTTCTCTTCATCTCTGCTGACCTCTCCCTCCTCCTTTTGTCTCTGCAACCCAGTGTCCACAACCTCACCCTCTGAAATCGAATTCTTTTACTTCAGAATCGATTTCCTTCAGGTACTGAGAATGTTGGCGGCTTGCTTTCCAAATGACCCTCAAGCCTTCTCTTATATTCTTCTTGTTGATGAATCAACGACCCAAGATTATATCCTTAATCAATGACTCAGATTAAAAGATGACTTGATCTTCATTTTCTAGAAGATTCACACTTTGCTCTATTAATACCCTTTAATTATTTAATTTCCCTAAGTTTAGACTTAGGGATCACTTTAAAATAATTAATTGTTTTAATAAAGCATGATCTGAGTGGAATTTCCACAAATGATTTCTGGGATATCTGGAATACTGATGTCCAAGCCTCTCCCTAAAGTGAGACTTGGAACACTTTCCAATGCTACAAAATCAACATGTAGTACATTGGTAGCGCTGGTGCTGGTTCTTGTTTCCATTTGAAATTCTATGGTGCCTCTCCCTACTGGAGTACATTTAGTTCTGTTGCCCATATTGATCTGGAAGTCCATTTGCTTCTCCTGATAGCTAGAGAAATATTCTCTAACTCCTTTCATATGAGCTAAAGCTCCACTATCAATATACCAGACACCAGATGATGCTGAACCTGATAAGCACACAAACTCATCCTCCAAACTAGAAGATAATTCTAAGGCTTCCTGACTGTTGATTCTATCCATGATTTTCTATGCTATTTCTCCTTTCCTTCCCAACGCTGATTTTGCTGTTGCAAAATACTGCGTCCCAGCTGGAAATCTGCTCCGCAAAAGAAATACCTCTACCTCTAACAATCTTCGATCTAGAAATTTCAATTTCTTTGTTACTCTCTCAGAGAATTAAATTTTTTCTCAAAAATTGACCTCTTGGCCAAATGGACTGCGCAACCTCTGGGGTTTTGAGTAGCTACTTACGTAGTGCTTTCGAAGCTCCTTCTTCCTGCCTGCAACTGAGCTTTCGACTTCTATCTGCGCTTTGATACCATGTGAAAATTCCGAAATCTAGAACCCTACTGCAACAACTGATAATATTTCTTCTATTTGTTAAATTAATTAAACAAATTATTTGCAGTGTCCTACAACAAATATCGAAACATATACACTGCAACTTTCACAAAGAAAATACCGCGGAAAAATAAATGCTGGAAAAATAAAGAAATTCTAGCACACACACAAAGATATTGACAAAGTTATTTTTGGACAATTGTCTCTAGAAGAACCCAATGCGGGAAAACTGGTGCAACATATGAGGGTTTCTTTATTAATCTTGAACAGTAATTCAAGTACAAGAATTCAAACAACAAAACATAGGAGAAATACTGAGATAAATTTAGTGACAAATTTCTCACTCTTCACGACAACTCTTTGACCCCGGGATGGACCCTCTGCCCATACGCTGGTGTCTCTGCGTCACCCTCTGCACAGTGACTGTGAAGTGCACCAGTGAACTGCATCCCTCCTCACGTTGTCTCTCCTTGAATTCCTCTTGCACTTCTCAGACCACTGCTGATACCCTCTCTCTCTCACCTGCAACTCACCCTCTGGCTCTATCTTTTCTGTTGAACTTCAGCCACTGAGAAAATCGATCTGCATCGGCAACTAGATAATTGCACTGGTGTATTCTCCAAGCCTCTTCGAGTTTCTTCTTACAATTTCTCTTTGAGACATCAACGGCCATGATTAAAACTTAATCGATGACCAAGATTAACTAGAACTCGATCCATGCCTTTTTCTAGAAGATTCACACCTGACTTAATTAATACCTTTTAATTAATCATATTTCCTAAGTTTAGACTTAGAAAATATTAAAAATTGATTAATAATTTTAATTAAGTCGCCTCTAGGTGGAATTTCCAAAAACGATTTCTGGGTATTGGAGAATACATATTTCTAGCCTCTCCACCAATTCTCGTAGCTAGAACACATCCAATGCTACCAAAACTAACAGGTGGGTCCATAATCCCCTGGTTAAAAGGATGTTTCCCTTCTTGAACATCTCGTTTAAGTACACAATTGAAGCTGTTATTTGTATTACCTCATTTTGTGATTGTTGTGATGTCTCTTACAAAGTGTTTTATGGCTAAGGGCACTTATATCTTTGGCATTTTCTTGTACTCTACATTTCTTTATTATGTGTACTTGTGCATGTCTTGTGTAGTGCATTTGTACTTGGGCATCTCTCTCTCTCTCTCTCGTGCATGTTACAACAAAATCTTGCACCCTAGTGCGAAGTCTCACAGTCCCTAATGACCAAGACAATGAGTAACAATGGGTTCACCAATGTCCCCTTAGCAACTTCTCACCTCGTTTTAGTGATGGAAAGAATCCAACACAAGGGAGGCTTCCCTAGTAGATCTTAGGGATTACTTAACATAGCGAAGCTAATCTAAGAGCTCTCTAGAACAATTTTTTTTGTATTTTATAAATATATAACTTTGGCTGAATGTTTACTGTGGACAGTGGAAATTGCTTCTTAAGTTATCCGTCTGATGGTTCACGTGTATGTGCTTTGGTTGTAAACCTTTGCCCAAGCTATAAATGTGAACCATGCTCCTCTGTGTATATAAAACTTCTCTTATTGATTTGAGAATTGCTTCTGATAATGTTATACACAATTTTAATGGATAGGAGCATAACTCTGATTAGTTAAAGCTTTGGCATGTAGGGGAGTACTTGGCTCTAACAGGGGCACATTTGAATGGAGCAGAAATGCTTGTTGCTGGCCTCGCAACACACTTTTCAGTTAGTGCTGTACGTTTCTTTGTCAATAGCTTCCATATTTGTCTGTATCTTGTTGTTCTAAAGTTTTGAGAGGCCAGTTATGCGTCATTGAATTTATTGTTTCCGTGAACGTTGAATTCTTAATCGACGTGACATTCATTTTTATACCCACCCAATGCTAATTTTTTTGAGCCTAACAGAGGATTGGTTGGATTGAAGAGCGGCTAGGGACGCTGATTACAGATGACCCCTCAGTGGTTGAAACAGCATTGAATGAGTATTCTGATGTTGTTTATCCAGATACAGAAAGTGCTCTTCGAAGGTATGTAGTTAAATGCACTTTATCTTCATCTAAGGTACCTGTCCTGTTAAATCAATAGCTGTTTAGAATTTTTATTTTACTTAGATGCCAAAATAATGCAACATTTAATGATGTTAAATTAATATAGATTCCCACAAATGACCAGAATAGGTCAATGGGTCTGTAGAAAGATCCAAGAACGATATATGCTTAGGGAGTGCCTCAGGCAACCCTGTTACAAATAGATGCTATAAATATAGTGAAATAACAAATAAAAAGATTAAACGATAGCGAAATTAGGTCAAGAACCAGTAAGTAATAGAAGCGAAGATTGCCTTTTGATCACAACAAAGACTGCCAGTATGGTAAAGGCTCTGGGAACAACTACATCATTTAAAACATCTGCTGGTCTCGAAGTAAGCAATGAACTGTGCTGGGCCCTACTGTTTAAATCAAGGCGTACGATCTTTGTTCTTCAAAGCTCTGCTAGTCTTGAGGTCAGCAACAAACTCTCTTACTTTTCAAGATAAAAAATAAAGTGGGTAATAAGCATAGCAGCAATGTCTGTTTGGTGTCTGTGTGGTCTTTGTTGCTGGAATGTTCATAGGAATGACATAATCACAATGACGTTGATGGCCTGCATTATATTGAGACTGAAAATATGCTAATTTTCTTTGGATGATGCAATGTTTGGGAGATGTACAAGGCAGGCATCTCCAGTCTTCACAGTACACGGAAATATTTTGTGTTCCATGGGATATCTTTTGTGATCCATGGGATATATGGGAAATTTTTTAACACATCTTTAGTCTATGTTGTGATCGTAAAAAATTATATCTGTTGGATATGACAATGTAATTTCAGTGTGATGTTATTGCAAGTTATGAATACTTTGCCTTTATTAGAGGATAACCTAATGAAACTACAACCTCAGAGGGGAGGATGTGACAGCAAGTGACTAGAAATATTTTTTTTTTCTGAGGACCAAACTTCCCAAACTTTCCTTTTCTCTCAGCCATGGCAGCAAATGCTTGAATTTGATCCCACGTCACTTTTTGCCTTCAACCTGGTTTCTTCAATCTTACATAATGACCAAAGTTCACTGAATGGGGTGGCTTCCTTCTTTCCATAAATACTTGATACGAAGTTGCCCCATTCCTTCGGTAGTGCATTGAGCACCACAATGGTCATTTCCTTATTGGATATTATTTCCCCCAACTCTTGCAATTGGTCTCGTCTTTCTAACACCCTCATAAAGTATGAGGCTATTCCTTCTTTCTTTGATATCTTCATCTTGTAGAGCTCGGTTCTTAATGATATTACTTCTCCTGCAGTACCCACGGAGAATAATTCTACCAATTTGTCATAGATGTCTTTTGACTTTTCTAACTTCGCTACATATGGGAAGAGAGAATCCTTGATTGATTTTATAAAGATTCTTTGAGCCCTTATTTCCCCCTTCATGTATTTTGCTAGAGCTCATTCTTCCTTTGGAGGTTCGACAATTAAACCCTTAACATGATCAATGACTTTATTTTCTATGAGGATTAAATCTGTCCTCTTCTTTCATGCAAGATAGTTTGTTGACCCAACCAATTTATTGCTTTCCTTGCAAAATGAAGTCATTTTGATAGATTCAGATATAGATATAAAGATACTTAGTTGTCAAGTGAAGATACTCCTTAATGATGAAATCTCCAGCTTGATGCCTTTCTTGATGATGTTGATGAAAGTTGTCTTCCTTCAAGAGTGACCCTTTGCTTTCAGAGAGGGAGATCACCTCGATTTCTAGACGATGATGACAATGCCTTCTCCTTGCTTTTCTTTGATGCAAAGGCTTCAAGATGCTCCAATGTGAAGTCCTTTGAGATGAGAAAGAGTCCTTGAGATCTTCTTTGTGACGATGATTGAGGAATGTATTAGCTTCTCAAGAATGCTTTAAATGTAGAACCCTTCTTCAGATGAGCTAGGGTTTTGAGGTCTTCTTCTTCGAGGTGCAATGATCCTCGAGATGAATGGTCCTTCTTGATGATTGACGCTCTTGATGATCTTCTTGTACTTCGACCTTTGAGTGTCTTTCTTTAAGCTTCCTTTCATTGTTTTGTCACCTTAGGTTTGATAACCATGTTGAGAAATCCAGGGCAGTTAGATTATGTGATTTCTCTTCTCGTGATAACTGCTTGTGATGCATTTTTGCTTATCTTGATTAGATTCTTTTTTCACCTTAATTATTATTGTGTTCTTTTCATCAAACAACTGCCAAACCATATAAAACAATGAGACAAAAGGACACAAGATATAGGTGATTAGCCAAGGCGAAAACCTCTCCACTTGAGAGGAAAACCCACAAGAATTCTTATCTTCTTATAGAATCCTCAATTGACGAATTCCAAGACCTATGACCCTTGACCAAGGCCCTTGTTAATTTATGTAGGTGTTCTATGCCAAGATGCAAATATACTTTAATCTTCTAGGGCATAATTAAAGTAAGATGCAGATAGAACATACCAATAGATCGATGGAAGACAAGCCAAAAATAGAGATATAGAATGGTGGCATTACGACGGTCAGCAGGATGCTTCAACCAGCAAAGTCTCCATAAGGTCAACCAACCCAATGTGTCACACAACCCCAAGATGTCTCATCAAGAATACTCCAAAAAGATGTTGCATCAAGAAGCCCTAAACGCAGAACCAAGAACACTGCTCCATCACCATCCAAGAGAGAAGAAAATGCCTCCAAAAAATGTGTATATCAAATGAACTCCAAGTCTCTCCAATATATAGGCATCTGTGGGGGTGTGTGACACATCTCTTATGTATGTGGGATAAATCAGGCCGACCTTGCACATGTGGAATAAATTCAAAATACATGTTTTGCTCATCCGATCAAGATGATTTTTAGATCGATCTTGCACCTCTCCGAAAGAGGAATCCAATAAAAATATTGGCATTGTCATCTGAGCATCACATCATGGAGTTTGGACCTAGTTGCCCAAAATTAACACTCCCTCTCAACTAGGGAGAACTCCATCCACCAGTGCCATCCAAACATCGTGCATCATCCCACCGTAACTTGCTTCGCTGGCTTCTTTATTTCAAAACAAAAGGTGAGTCACAAAGACATCACTCACGGCTAACCCGAAGTCAGCTCAGAGGTCCGAAACCTCTTTAGGACTCAATGGAGTCACACACCAACCCGAAGTTGGTTTCACTAACCCGAAGTCAGTTGGAGGTCCGAAACCTCTCTTGAACTCGAGAGAGTCATATACTAATCCGAAGTTAGTTTCACTGACTTGAAGTCAATTGGAGGTCCGAAACCTCTCTAAACTTGATCCTAGATCAAGTGGTTGGACACGTGCCATCCTAGACATAGATAGTGCGAAAATCTACGATGCGTCCATCGGTATTGCTATGGTCTCTATTCACATTTCCCACCTCATTGGCCAAATGAGAGGTACTTCCCATGAGTTCGAAACTCCATGGGTAGGATGCATACGGGGCAGAGATCAAAGAGAGGTAAACCAACTCAATATCATCATAGTGGAGCGGAAGCACACCAACTAGTTTTAGCAAGCCTAGCCCTGTGGTTGCTTATAGCACCAAGAAGCTATCCCCAAAACCCCCTTGGAGCTCCCAGAGCTCATTGTCCAACAAGACCCTCCAAATAGGGTCGTTCCATGATTCTAAGATTCTCACGGAAGGTTAGGAACATGACCTTCCCCAAGGGCATTGTGAGAATATCCGCGACCTGCTCATCAGTTCCTATATGATCGAGCCTTACGGCGCCTTGCTGTACCATATCCTCGGATAAAGTGGTACTAGCCATCAACATGCTTGGATCAATCGTGGAACCCGGGATTCTATGACAAACGAATCCCCCTCTGGTTATCACAAAGGATAACGGTGGCATCTAGCACATGCTCGAACAGCTCGCAGAAGAGCTTTTGCAACCAAGTGACTTCACAACAAGCCATACATGTTACAATGTATTCGGCCTCAACGGTGCTCAAGGCTACCGACTTTAGATTCTTGTCCGAAGAAGATCTTTGTGTGAAGCAACATCCAGATGTGCTCTTGCGATCCACCACACTGCCAACCCAATCGGCATTGGTATATCCATGGAGTGTCATACTCCTGGCAGTGTATCTCAGCCCATGGTCTATTGTGCCCCAAAGATATCTCAAGAGTTTCATGGCACCAACCCAGTGAATGTTATGACGATCAACCATGTGTTGACTCAAAGTGTTCACTGCACAACATATGTTCGGATGGATGTTCCCTAAGAACATCGGGGCCCCTACGAGTTAACGATACTCAATAGGATTTGCTAGCACGGGCCTAACAGTGCTCCCACTCAGCTTCTTAAAATTGAGCTCCATCGGTGTCGACACAGACTTACAATCCATCATACCAAATCTTTCCAGACGTTTCACAATGTATTTTCCTTGAGAAAGGAAAAAAACTTGCCAGGTCTCTGCCAGACCTCCAGACCTAGGAAGTAATGCATCAATCCTAGGTCCTTCATCTTGAACTCAACAGCGAGCTTCCTCTTGCACTGATGAATGAGAGGGTCAACACCTGTCAGGAAGAGGTCGTCCACATACAACACCAGAATAAGAGTCTTTTCTCTATCAACCTTGAGGTAAAGGTTTAGATTAGCATCAAGTAGCTATCTATCCTCTCGTGCCAGGATTTGGGGGCTAGCCAACGTGCAAACATGGGTGTCTCAATCCTGGACTTCAAACCCCAGAGGTTGCTCTTTATACATCTCTTCCTTTATCGCACCATAAAAAAAACGATCTTCACATCCATCTGATGAAGATTCCGTCCTTGCTTTAGCAGCAAGGGTAATAATAGATTACAGGTGCAATAATAATCAGTGCTTTCCTAGAGAAGTCTTAGGCAACACATTTTCCCATAAGATCCATGCTTAATCTTATATCGAGGTGACAATAGCTTTGTCCTGTGGTCTAGGGACCATATCCCAGACATCACCCTTCATAATGGACTCGTACTTTTTGTGTATCGCATCCTTCTAGACTTGATGCTTTACAACTTCTTCAAATGATCTAGGCTCATATTGTACTCATGGCAGCTAGATACCTCTGGTATTTATATGGCTTCTTGTTTTTCTTCCTGAATTTCCCCCTTGAAGCCATATGACTTTGATCCATGAGGGTCTTCTTTCTTTTAGCAATTAGCTCAGGAGCATATACGGTTGTAGTCTCCCTCTTAATGCCAGCTCCTCTTGTGAGAGAAGACATGTATTTTTAAATGAGGGCATCCCAGACACCAACTTGGAAAGAAGTTTTGTACCCATGGGCCTGAATCTTATTCTCCAACTATCAAAGTCATACAAGAATCATAGCCATACACTGTCATATAGCTGTCATGCATCTTGACACGTATCATATACTGTCATATCATTTATTTCAGTGTTGTCATGATATTATCATATACTTCACAGGCTTTGCTTACCATGGTTCCAAAGACTTGACGGTTCAAGACTCCAAAAACATGACTGTCCAAGGCTTCAAAAAAAAAAAAAACTTTTGAGTTCACACTTTCAAGTTTTATCATTACGCAAAGTGTAACGACTATCTTGATCTTGACTGATTTAGCCTCCACAGAGATATAATAGCTTCATTGAAGAAACTATAATAATGTGACAAGGACTTCTCTAGTATCTTTAAAAGATTATAGTCCTTCACAATGTTGTATTGCTGGTCAGTCAAGATAGCAGAGATCCGATTTTGAGCCATCAGATCGGTTGTGCTATAGATAATTACCTTCCATGTTTAAAACTTCGCCGAGATTACAAAAACCATGCTACCCGCAAATCTGAGCTCCACCGAGACTGTGATGCCCACAGATTCGGGCTCCAATGTGAGACTGACACTGTCACAAGCTTACTGCTAAAATGAATTTTGTAAACATAGGTGTGTATGTCTATGTAACTGTCATAATGACAGTGACATAAAATCACAGATTATTTTCTTAGCTCCTCAAATTTGCAGCTACAGAAATAATACACCCAACCTCTCCACCATGAACTGTCATCACTGTCATATCGTCATCATAGAGATACTGACACAACTGTTGTCATACATCATTGTCATAGATGCACTGTCACAACTGTCATGGAGAAAACTGTTCACATATCACTGTATATAATCCCAAAATATCAACAACTCACAGTCCTTATTTGTTCATCAAAGTGATTGCATATAAGCTTGAAAAAAAAACAAACTGTCCTATCCAGCAGTCAAGGACAGACCTTCATCAATCTTTCTATGATCATCCATAACAAAATACAAAACAATACCTTCTTTACTAACCTTTCCTCAGGTTTTGGTGAAGCAAAATGATAATCTGTCAAAACAGTGTTAGTATTGCAGATTCAGAATAGTGTTGTGGAGATTCTTATGCTCAACGTAAAACCTGTTATGAAGGGTTGATTTCCACTGTGTATCTAGAGCTGAATTGCTGGACGAGTTCGTGATTTGGGGAGGCCGAATTCATTCAAAGTCAAGATATATTGATTATTCAGGGTTTTGCAAAGGTTGAGCTTCTACCCATGTTGCCATTACTCTTTGAACGCAAATTTCTCCAAGGACGAATTACTTTGAAATTGAGCCCGAAATCCTTATCTCCAAGGTCCACGCTTTATCGCTTGAAATAGGGCCAAAGTTCTTCGTAAGAATTCATACTCCGGACTGTCGAAGTTTTCCGAGTAACAAAGGAGTGAGATAATTGGCCATCGACAACACCCCTGTTCAAATTTAGTTGACCTCTCTGTGAGAATCCTTTCCACCGATTGACGTCCATGAGAATATCATAAATGTTGCTGGCCCTGTAATTGAATAATTCTGTTATCGTAATTGTTTTTAAATCCCTTTCTAACAGCGACGTCTTGCTCCGAAGAAATTTGCGAGCTTTCTAACATCTGAAATTACGCATGGCTATAGTGGAATTGCCTTGCATTGCTAATCGAGAATAACGTCAATGACAATGCATCATTTCTGAGGTTTTCTCCACGCTGTCATGTCGTCACAAAGACTAACGTCATCGTAGGAATTAAATACTGCGTTCCATATAATGCGATCTCCATGCTCATAAACTCTGAGTGATAACCATATGTGCAAGTCTCCAGGATCGGGGGCCGAGCTTCTAAATTAATTGCTCCATTGCATCCGCTAAATATAAGCCGCAAATTGGTCAGAAAGTATAACTCTTCTTTAATAATCCATGCTTAACGACAGGAATAAAAAGACCACGTTATTGACGTTTCTAATGGCATGCAGACATTAGAGATGGTAGAACCCAATTATCAGAGCACGCATAAAGAGGCTCTTCCACCAACTTAGACAGGGTACTAGATGCTATCAAGATCCGCATGTCGTCTGCACCAGTAGGCGTTGCCCTAATCACTTCAACAACGACAATTATCAATATGATGGAAGCAACAGGCCTTCTCGAAGAGATAATTCAACACGGGAAGTTCACTCTTAACAGGATTAATGCTGTTACTGAAAAGATCAGGGCCAACCCTCCATTATACCATAAGGTGTCCTTTGCATATGGAATGCCTCCACTTTCGACAACTGACAAGAAGGAAATTGACGATGCTAAAGAAGATGGCACTTGATAGTTGGGTGTACAGCTGATTCTGGAATTGATATTTCGAAAAATGGATCAGATTATTCCAGTCTTTGTTTCTTATTTTATAAACCTGCATATATATATATATATATATATATATATATACACACGGATATACACGGTGCACAAACATATGAAAGCCCCATTTCCCAAAATCATGTTTGCGTTGTTGAGCCATACCCTAATCATATTGATGAAGTATCTGAGATCTCGGAGACATCAAACCTTAAAACATCGAATTACATTTGGAGATTTAACCATCCTTCTTCCAACAACTTGGTCATAACCATGTTAAATTCTGAAAACAATCCTTATATCTTGCTGCCCTAGATCTCAACTAGAATGGGCTTTGTCTTCTCCTAGCTCTGATACCATGTTAATTTATGTAGGTGTTCTATGCCAAGATGCAAATATACTTTAATCTTCTAGGGCATAACTAAAGTAAGATGCAATTAGAACATACCAATAAATCGATGGAAGACAAGACAAAAACAGAGATATAAATGGTGGCATTACGACGGTCAGCAGGATGCTTCAACCAGCAAAGTCTCCATAAGGTCAGCCAACTCAATGTGTCACACAACCCCAAGGTGCCTCATCAAGAATAATCCAAAAAGATGCTGCACCAAGAAGCCCTAAACGCAGAACCAAGAACACTGCTCCATCACCATCCAAGAGAGAAGAAAATGCCTCCAAGAAATGTGTGTATCAAATGAACTCCAAGTCTCTCCAATATATAGGCATTTGTGGGTGTGTGTGACACATCTCTTATGCATGTGGGATAAATCAGGCCGACCTTGCACATGTGGAATAAATTCAAAATACATGTTCTGCTCATCCGATCAAGATGACCTTTAGATCGATTTTGAACCTCTCCGAAAGAGGAATCCAATAAAAATATTGGCATCGTCATCTGAGCATCACATCACGGAGTTTGGACCTAGTTGCCCTAAATTAACAGCCCTCCAAGACCAAGTCCCTTGACGAGCTTTCCTTCTAGCAATTTCTCAGCAAGTATTGCAATTTCTACCTCCAACAAATTCTTCTGCAACTTCGACCAACAGATTCTATTGCAACTTCGACCTCACTAGCAGATTCATAGTTTTGACCTTTCACAACTTCAACCTAGCTACAGTTTCACAACTTTGATGCAACTTCACGACTTTGATGCAACTTCATAGCTTTGATGCAGCTTCACGGCTTCGATGCAACTTTAGAATTTTGTCTTGCCTAGTAACTGTAGAAACCCTGACAAAAGAGAGAGAGAGAGAGAGGCCCGAAACTTCGATCTTGTTCTTCGTCGTCCTTTCTAGCTTCTATCTTGAGGGGATCGAATTTGCTTGAGATTGTATCCAAATGAGGTTGAGTTCCTTCTCATATATAGGCTTTTGAGGGGTACAAATTGCTATCTTTAGGCCAACTTGTCCCTTCATGTAGGCCGACTTGATCTTTGCGCCATGACGAGGTCTTGGATGGTCTTTTGACTCTTCTTTGTCTTAATAATTTTTTCTTTACAATATGTAACATGCCCAAATGGGTCTTCAATACATGGATTGACTTTATGACAAACCTAAAAGAAGTCAATAGGTGCTTGACCTATAAAATAAATTTCCTTGAGCATGAAACCCATGCCTCAGGAACAACAATGATATATTTATTTTTCTTTTCACATTAAATACATAAATTCATGATTACATATGTCATTATGAAGACCGAATCTAGTTACATATTTCAACATTTAATACAACAACCCATGCCTAGTTTGGTACAAAGTGTCTAGAGAATAGATTGTCATGCATCAGTACTTGAGTAACAAAGGCTACCATTACAAGAATGGCAATTGATACTGTCAACTTAGTGAACATTCCAAGTGCTGCTTTAGGAAAAAAGAATCGGTGTTAATTTTAGACAACTAGGTCCAAACTCCATGTTGTGATGCTCAGATGAAGATGCCAATATTTTTATTGGATTCCTCTTTCGGAGAGGTGCAAGATCGATCTAAAGATCATCTTGATCCGATGAGCAGAACATTTATTTTGAATTTATTCCACCTATGTGCAAGGTCGGCCAGAATTGAAATGTAGGCTTGAAGCCCTAGTGGATGTGTCACACACCCTCACTGATGGATATATATAGGTCAATGTTGGAGGTCATTTCATCCATCACTTATCACACATTCTCTCTCTGCATCTGATTGGTTCGATGATCGATCATCACTTGGAGTCCCTTCTTCTCCACATGTGGGAAAATTGCAGCAAGGATATTTCTGTTTTGACCTAGGGTTTCAGCGCAGATTTGACCAGCATTGACTTTGGTCAATGCTTGGTCAAACTGACCCTAATTTCTCCCAAAATTCCGATTTCTAAAGTGCACATTTTTTGGCATGAAAATCGAGGCTGGGTGTTGACTTTGACCGGGCTGCATTGACTTTTGCTGCTGCTGTTTTTGCATGGACCGTTGACTGGGACAATATTGACTTTTGTTGACTTTGGGTTGACTGATATAGAGCTGTCTGAGAGGGTTGTGTGACACATTCTGGTTGGTTTACTGTATTGAGACTTTGCTGGTTGTATCCTGTTGACTGGCGTAACGCACCACAACACATATTTTGCGGATCAAGTTAAGTGTATTTTTGGCTTGTCTTTTGTCGATCTATTGGTATGTTCTATCAGCATTTTACTTTCTTGTTTATGTGATTGCTGTTTGATATTGGGGATAAAAGTAAAGTTGCATCAAGCATAGAACATCTACAAAAATTTACAATCAGCCTATGCCTCGGTACTACATATTGCTTAGCATTGGCTTCATTCTTCTTATACATGGATTTCTCCTTAGCTCCCTCTGGCTTTGGAATGACTTCCATGGCTGCTCTTTCAATAAAGCTCTAATACCATGTTGAATTTTCTACAAGATACACAGTAGAATTTTCCAAAAATAAAATTTTTTATTTTAATTTTCTTAGGTAGACTTGGAGACCTTTTGGCATGCTGGAATACCTCTAGATGCTACAAAAAAAATAAATGTTGGTACTCTAAGGATGAAAAATGAGTACCCACATGCCATACAAGTCTTTCTAATGCCACTTTTTTATTTGTTACATAAAAATTAATTAAAATTTTTCTGTTTAGTGGGAAAATTTTTAATTATTAAAATTTCCTATAAAATCCTAATGCAATTTCGTGAGACTCTAGATAATGCCTAGCATGGTAATATACATTGACGCTAGACTTAGAAAACACAGTCAAGGCCCAGTTATTAAGACACACTCCAACTTTGGAGGTTGTGAGTGAAAAATTCAATTAATCATTTACCACTAAAATGTAGAAATAATTAATTAAGTGAAAAAAAACACTTTGGGGCAACCTCCTTGTTTACCAGGTCCCAAGGGTCTAAAGCCTTTTACATAAGTTCATCATGCATGAATTTGCATGAAGAAAGAAGAGAGAGAAGATAAGAGAATAGAGAGAGAGAGGGGCAATAGTTTCCCTATTGGACTTCTGAACATGAAAAATTTGATTGGAGCGTTGTCCATTGGGCCATGGAGTCTTCATTTCCTACCAGGTAGATATGGTAGGTGACACATTGTCTTTTTATGATCTCAACAAGGGGTAGAAGTGAAAAGAGCGTGAAAGGTATGATAGATTGTGGAGGATGATGCTTGTGACAAGTGCAACAAACATGCATGCCAAGAATGGACAGCAAGAGAAGCTCATATGTTGTTGATGGAAGATGAATTCACAGGCTGTCAGGCAGACATTGGGGCCTTGAAGGAGATGAAATGATGAAAGAGTAATCGGGAGTGACATGGAGGCAAAGAGGAGTCATAGGAGGAGTTGAACAGTCAAGCAGAGCAGAATAAAAGAGATGACAACTATTAGGATCAGTTAGCCACTGCAGTCTGCAAATTGTTGGTTTGTCTTTTGTGAGTCATAGTGACATTAGGAGTTGGTTCTAGTGACTAGATTAGAGTGTTGATGAACAAATTGAATTTTATACATGTATTTTGTTTACTAAGTAAAGATAATGAGTAGACATATTCTCCCGTGGTTGCAATCTGGGCTTGGTGTTTTGTTCAAATGTGTGATAATCTATGATAACCAAACTTGGCTTATGAGTTAGTTATCCAAAATACTTGGAATACAATGAAGAAATCCATTTAGGAATAATAATACATTGAATAATATATGTGAAAAATATGATATGAATTACAAATGAATTCCCCGTTATAAATATCAGAAGGGAGTTCCCTTTCAATAAGAGTCACTTTTTTTTGTTGGAACATTTCCGTTCATATGCACTTCATTAGTTATAAAGTATTATTGAATTATGAGTTTATTTTTATTTATATTATTGTTCATAACATTGTCTTCCCCTTTAGAGATGCTTTGTCGTCAAAGCATATTTATGGAAAGGTTGGCGCTGTTTTTTTCTTGGGTTGTAATGTTTTTGCATCACTCTCTGTTCTTGGAGCTGTCATCTTTGATGATATGAAGAACTTCTAATTCCTAAGCAAAACTGTTGAACTGAAAAATGATCTAACCATCCTATTTTGATCTTTTGTGGAGCATTCCACTTCTGTGATGAATTGTTATTTTGACACTTAATTGCATAGACACCAATAATTTCCAGAATATGAGTAAATTGTTTTTTTCTTGAATGATATTGATACACTGATTGGTTAAGATATTTTCTCTTATTCTGTGGATGTCGATAAGGAGTTCTGGTAATATGATTTTCCCTTATCATATTTGTATTGTTTTCTTGATTTATTTTAGGTGTATGATTCTCTTCACATGCCAGCATTGCTTGGTTGATCGTTTGATCTTCACTTGGAATATCTGTTGTTTGTATTACAATATCCATGTCTTTACTTCAGTTGGATTGGGATCTCTCTGAATTGTAATATTAACTAGATTGGTATTTGTTACCTTTTCTTGGATTTTTTTTATTTGAAGACTTTGATGCTTTCTCATGGATAATTGTTTTAACCTGTCTTTCAATTTCTTCTTATCACTCTTAATCTTCCTAATTTGTGCAAGTAGATTTTGATTATATTTTTGAGATGTGAAAGTTCCTCAGCTTTTGTTTCATTAGTTTTATTTTTTAATGTTCTAATTTCTTCATCTTTTGCTGATAGTGTCTTTTGAAATTCTTTCTTTTATATTTTCCTTTTTTGTTCTAATATTTGATAACTCTCTTTCATATCCTTAATTACATTTAATGAGGGCCCCAATATAAATACTATGGGAGTGTGCCCTTTCATTAAGAAACATCTTTTAGTTGGGACATTTCCGTTCGTATGCCTCTTCATTAATTATAAGTTATTATTTAATTGTAAAATTATTATTATTTATATTATTATATATTTATGTTCATAATATAATCATCTGAGATAGACTAATGCATTTCTTCTCTTGTTGTTGCTATTTTGTGAGGAGGTTCACTGACTAGGTCCATTATGCCCCCAGCCGCGGCACGCTGATGATTAACAATAGAGTGGAACTCTATAACAGGACTCGTAGTTGAATTTTTGTAGCTATGGTTAGTTTTCATAATTGATATTTTAGCCCTCCAAATATATGTAAGACATGTTCTTCATCTTGGCTTCAAAAAGAGGGAATTTTGAATTTTCAAATATTGAATTTTTACCTCCAAATGTAAGGTCGGCTTCAAGTCAGCCCCAGTGAAGGGTCACACCAATTCAGCCTCCCAGGATCACTATATATATGCCATTCGACTTTCTCCCCTTGGTCAATTCGGAACACAGATATAGCAAAGTATCTTCTGTGAAGGAGACAAGGGAAAAGGAAGGCCGAAGTTGATTAGAAGAAGACCGAGCTCTCTCTCTCTCTCTCCATTTGACCTCACACATGTGGCAGAACAGGTCGAGATTTTCTGGGCATCTTCACTGGGAACAGTCTGAATTTTTCTGTGGAAGGAGCAGGTCTGAATTTCGGCCTGTTTGACTGGCCTTGACTAAATCTTTAGGCAGCATCTTATCTCATCTCGTGGATAGATTGACCAAGTTTGACTTAGGAATATTGCTGGTCAGTTTGATCTTGTTTTGACTAGAAGGATTAGATGTATTTCTTGATGAACTGAATAATTTCTCTAAGAAAAGGGTTGCTGGGTTTTTCCCCCAAGTGGGTTTTCCCAGGGTAAAATATTTGTGTCTTTTGTTTGGTTATCTCTTTATGATCCTATTGGCATTTTGTTCTGCTGTTGAGATCTTGTGTATAATTGCTTTATGATGAATGTGAATTCTATGAAGATTAATATAAAAAATCATAGGAAGTAATTATCAGATTAGAAGACCTTGAAACATCAACACTTAGATTATGACGAGTACTAGTAAGTCAACTTGTCTTGCTAGCTGGTCAGCTGAGTTGACATTTTGGTCAAAACTCAGCCAGTTTGACCAAACTTCGATGAGTCTTCATATACTCGTGAGTCTGTGGAGTAAGAATCGGCCTGGGGAAATTTACATTGACACACTTTGTTTTGGCAATTTTCTGTCATTTTGGTTACTATTTTGCGGAGAAGAGGGTTTCTGCTGTTAAACTGTTTAGATTCCGTTTGAACAAGGTTTTTTCGAGAATTCTAGTGATTTGTGATGATTTGGAGCCTAAAATATACTTGGAAGAATAAAGTTTGAGTTTGGTACAATTTTTTAATAAGCTGAATTATTCACTAGTTTTTTGCCCATTTGCTGAATTGACTCTCTATTCTGGGTTTGTTAAGTCATTGCCAAGTCCAATTTTTATGGCTTTGGATTAAAAATAAATATTGTAGGGATTTCAGCTGTTGAAAAATTAGTCACGTTTCATTTCATATGTTGGTGTTTTTCAATTGTAGTTACTTTAAATATTGGTATTGTTTAAAGCGTACTCTATGTTCAGTTATCTATTTCAGTTGTTGCTAGATTGTATTGTAGATGGCACTGAAGTTCATCAAATCTATACTCTTGAATGTTTTAAAAGTGTGCTATGTTCCCAAATGATTTTGTTTATATTATTGTTCCTTTTTGTGAATGTTAATTTTTGTGTTAAATTCCTAATTCAAAGTTCAAACTACACACAGCATAGCTACTCTATGCATGTTGCATGTAAATTTGGCCAAGCCTCAAGCCTAAGATGTGCAATGGCATCCACTTCTTGGTCTTACCCACTGGGACAGTGGCTTACAGTTCTAAAGCTTTAATGATCAATGTTTATCTTTCATGAAATGATGATATATTTCTAAGATTAATATTTTTAGTTTCTTGACTGAGAGTGTACTTCACAGAATGGATGCTATTGATCGGTGTTTTGCTGAGGAGACCGTTGAGGAGATTTTATGTGCTCTGGTAAGTTTCGTGTTTATTTTCATAACTTGTCACCACTTAAATTGGATTTTTTGAGGGAGGATTTTGGCCAATGATTTTTCATTCTGGAGATTCTGTGAATGCCAAAATTGTGGGTTCTGCTGGAACATATTATCAATTTCAAAAGGACCTAAGATATTTTTGCAAATTAACAATTCAGCTGAGGATTTTTGAACTTGATTCAGCATATCACTTTTGTTAGTTTTGTTAAATCCATCATTTACTTGGTAAAAATATAATCTGAATGCTAGTGATGTGTAATGTTTTCAGGAAACAGAAGCAGCTGGCCAAAATGATGAATGGTACACAAATACTATTGGGAAACTGAAAGGAGCCTCTCCACTAAGTTTAAAAGTCACCTTGAAATCAGTATGTCCATGTTCCTATCTGAGCTGATTGTGTTTTTTTTGTGAAGACTCATGCATGAAATATTTTCATATGAGAATTTCTGGAACAGATTCGTGAGGGCAGGTTTCAGAATCTCAATGAATGCTTGGTTCGCGAGTATAGAACAACTTGTCATGCGCTTTCAAGTAAAATATCTGGTGATTTCTTTGAGGTATGCTCTGCATCAATTGAATAAAGAAAGAGTCAAGACATTGGGTTAAGAGGTTGTGCTTTCCAACTAGGTAGTGAAAATAAATTTTGGTAAACTTGTTGGACATGGCTGTGCAGGGTGTTAGATCACGCCTGATAGATAAGGATTTTTCTCCGAAGGTATATATTATAATACTTATTGCTCTTCATATAATTCCATGGGAAGATGTTTTTTTGTCTGTTATAAAATTCCAGATTTATGATTACAGGTTATTAGCTAGAGTAAGCATTGCTACAACGGTTATAGTCTTCTGTTGAAAACAGAAAAGTAATAATCTTTTTGCTGGATCCACTATTGTGACGATCATCCTGGGAAAGATTAATTATACACTTATTTGAATCTTCTCCACTGATGTTTCTCTTTCAATTATGGGCCAGCATTCTTCCACCCTTTTTCCTATTGATGGTAGTGAATCAGCCCAATTCACTATAAGTGGTACTAAAGGTTGTTATCAATGTTGCTGCCAAATGCTTAGTCTTCTCCATTCTATTTGATTTGAGTTTTCATCTGCTACTCAAGGACTGTTTCACTATCTAAATAATGAATGATGGAAAATATGAAGAAACAATTCTTCTTTTCTAGGTCTTGCACCAATATCATTAACTTGCAGGATGTTGTCAGTTTCTTCTGTCACCATCTTCCTAATTAATCCTAATCCATTTCCAGTTTTCCCTACCCTTCCATTTGCTTGTGTTTGATGACTTAACCTGCCATTGCATTTACAGGGCCTTCACAATTAATCATTACGTTGCTTATCTCCGTTTCAGTAGTAGCTTTCTGTGCATCCTTTTACTATGTATTTCTTTCTGTCAACATGTTTTTGTCTGTTTATTTTTACCCTTACTATAGCTGTTGTATTTTTCAATAATATTTTAGACAATGTAGTTGATATTGTTCCGTCCTTATATTCCTTTTAAAATTCTAAAGTAACCCCTGTATCTTTTCGTAATTGATCCCTTGTATTTCTGTTCAATTTTCACTCCATTTGTTCTTCTGCCCATCGCGGGAAGGGTGGGCGAGGCTTCATCCATTTCCATTGCTTGTTGGAATTGCAATGATTTCATGTGGTCTTCCACGTGTGCTTTCCAGGATATGCTCGCTTCTAGAGATATTTTTTTGCTCACATAAATTCATGAGACTGAGGTTAGGAGACTAGTTTGAGTGACTGGTTATCACTGGATGCTAGCAAGTGGGTAGAGTTTGGGGCTTGTTACCAACCAAAAAATGGGTAACCCATAAGAAATAATTTTTCTCCTCTTTCGACAACCAGCCAGCCAGCATCCCTAATTGATTAGAACATAACATTACACAAGGATCCTCCAATTATTGCTCTAGTCAGATTTCTTTCCTATCTGGCATTTCTTCTTGAAGGATGGTGGGTCATCAATTGGCAGGTACTTCAACTATTTTTTCAATCATGTCCTTTCACTAAATGTTACGGGCATACTTATATGGATCAAGGGACGAACTGGATAATTGACCGATCTCAATTTTATTCTTGATCCTTCATTTCACTTGGGAGGTTAGTCTCTAACTCTAGTCAAGTAGAACCTCCTCTGGGGCCTTAGGGTTTTAGGAAGGACACTACTGAGGAAGCACTGATTGAAGTAGCGTGTCTACGGTATTCCATACTTACCACTCTCCATCTTTCCCCTTATTCATCTCAATTCTTTGGGCTGGCGATCATCACTCATTGGGATTGGCACCCTTCATCCTCATCCTCATTAACCATCACCTAGTTCCTCAAGCATTTAACGATTCATCTAAAGAGAGGAATTATTGTATGTTCCAACCTTGGTGAGTGATAATTTGCCTCATTTTAAAGGGGTAATGGAAAATCTCAAAAGCAAGCTTGGACTCCTAATCTATGCATCCAAATAAAGACATCATAAAAAGTAAAAGGTGCACCAAAAGGGTGGAAAAAGGTGGAGAAAGGGGTCATCCATTGATAGGTACTTTTACGAATTTGCAATCATGTGCTTTTGCTTATTATTGTGCGGCATACTAATATGAATCAAGGGGTGACCCAGATAATTGATTGATCTTGACTGTCTTCTTGTTCCCTCACTTCAGCTGGGTTGTTACTCTTTGATCTTAGTCTAGTGGGACCTGCTCTGAGGCTTGAGGGTTATAAGAAGGACACTATTGGCAAGGATTTAGTTGAAGTAGTGTGCACGTGATATTATATATTTTCCATCATTTCCTCTATTCGACATCCATCTTCGGGAAGGTGGTCATTAGTAATGGGGATTGACACTCTCTCATCCTCATCCTTGGGTTTGGGTCAGAAAACATTGCCTTGGAGGTTGATGTAGCTACAAGAACGATAAAAGCAAAGAAAGCCACAATAAAAGAAAAGAAAAATGCAAAAGATGGTTGGGACTAAAATTAGCTTGCGGGAAAGCCTAGCATGAGCTCTATCCCTCCTCATTAGCCATCACCTAGTTCCTAGAGCACTTGATGCTACACACATAAAAAGGAACCCTTTTATTGTCCCAACCTTGACGAGTGATAAAACACCTCATCTTAAAGGTTAATAAATGCTAAATCTGTAAAAGGCAAGCTCGGACTCCTGAGTTATGCACCATATAAAAACATTATCATAAAAAATGTAAAAGGTGCACCAGAGGGGTGGAAAAAGAAGGCTAAGGAAAGCGGTAACTCATGCCCCCACGATTGTTCCCTTCTTACATCTATACACTTAGGATGTTAGACTACCATTAGTTGGTCACCTAGCTACGACACTTGGCTTTGAAGTCTTGCCCACTTTATTACCACCATCCACACTTGCACCTATGGGCTGATGGATTTCCCTGAGACCTGTCCCTTCCCCTTGGGGGTTGGAAAGACTTAATAGGGTTATCCACCTAGCCATCTTAGACATAAGAGAGGGAATACCTATACGAGACTTGGTCTAGTTTGATATTTGATGGTGATCTTTGTGCAAAGTATTGGTTATGCCCCTAAATTTAAGCATGGCCCACTATGATGCATCTATGGCCTTAGTTACCTAATGATTGATTGATTTACCCTTGATCTTGCATAGGTTTTATCACGTGGTCGACATCACAACAACATAGGCTTCTAGAGGTGTTTGCCCTGACTCCTCAACAAAGAAGTAGAAACCATACCATCCAGTGGAGAGAGAGAGAGAGAGAGAGAGAGAGAGAGATTGAATTTGATGTTGTAGCATTGCCCACTGACAACAAAGCATTGGGAGGAACCCCTAGTTGCTATAACGTCGAGCCCATGATGCTTAGTGTTGGAGATATTGATGATGTGCCTAGTGGTGAATATTAGTTGTAATTGATGTCAAACCAAGCGGCAGGAAGAAGAAGCACCGCTTTCCTCGCTTTTGTCAAGGCACATGATCATGAGTTTGCAGGAAAATCCATCATAGGATTATTGTTCTCGTCATGCCATTTCCAACGGTAGGTGGTCATGGTGCCCAAATCTAAATGGTGTCTTGGTCAAAATTTGGCATAAGAAAATTCATAAAATTATGTAATGGGCATGTTGATTTTTGGAAAATTTCATGAGTCCTGAAAGGGTCTCCATCTCACCTTCTCATTGATCAAGTTAGCCCCTAAAAAGAAATTTTATTTTTGAAAATAATCCAAAAAATGAAAATCAGGTTGTCCCCATTACAAATTCGAATTTATGTTTTTGATTTATACCTAATAAGCAAGTCGGCTCCTTGTTTTAAGGGCAAGTTGGCCCCCTTTCACGCCCCTCCATCTTGTATATATAGGGCACTCGTTTCTCATGCCTATCTCAAGCAATTCTACAGATGTTTCTGAGGCCAGGATAGTCACACATCAGAGGAGGGAGGCCGAGTTTTTTAAAGGAATTTTGGGCCTAATTTTTACATCATTCTGTAGAGATCTTTTATGAGGCTGGCCTGAGGTCTATTTTGGACCTATCTGAGGCTTGATCAAAGGTATTTTTTCATCCTTCTTGAGGCAATATTTGGGTCTGACCTAAGACAAAATTACAGTGATATGTAAGGATGAATTCAACTGTTTTTGTGGCCTTCAAAAAATTCATCCTGCTTCAATACTTGTATGAGGCTCATCCATGTTAACCACACTGAGCTCCTCAGGCCTAATTTGAGGCCTTTTTCTAAGGTATTTGTGCTTCATTGTCTCATCTTTTACATGGTTATTTTTTGCTGATCAAAGCAGAGCTTTTGAGGAATATTTAACATTGTTTCTAAGGCTTGTCTGAGGTTTGTGTGAGCTCCGGTTAAGGCCTGTACTGAGACCTATTTCTCCCCCCCCCCCCCCCCCGCAATTAGACCCTATCAATACAAGCACGATCCACCTGAAACACCCTCGATTTGTGCAATGGAAGATGGGTCTCCAAGTGATGTAAATCTATCAGAATGAGATTCTTGATAAATTTGAACTTCGTCCACTATTAAATTTGATGAGATATTTGGGTGATCCCTTCTCCAATCCGGCTAGGGTGGATGATTGTCCACAATAACTGGATTTTCTTCCAAGGGTTTTTGTCTGAGGAAGAGATGAGATGCTTCACTCTCCAATCCAATCTCCAAAAAAGACAATTACACAATGATGAGAGGAAAATCCCGTTATCCTATTTTAATTTCGTTTTTTCCTCAATTTCCCTCCTTTCCTCCAATTTGAATTTATTTCCCTCTTTTTAATTTTCATTTTATTTTCGAATGTTCTCCTCCATCTTTTTTATTATTGTCACTATAACGTCACTTCATAAAGCTGACATTTATTTATTAACTGACCCTCTTTTATTAATGTCTTATTACGACTTGAGCCCACAAGAGTCGAAAATTAGGTAGTGAGCCATCCCTCTGCCGATCATTCGAGAGGTGACATTACATAAGAAGACCTATAACTTGGCCTTCTCCTTCTTCCAATTTGATCTATAGATTTCCTCCCAAAATCTTCTCAGTGTTGTCCTTAATCTCCTTGGTAAAGTTGAGCTTTTCACTTGGAAGATCACTCGCTCTAGCGGTCAACAATGATTGTGTGTCCTAGCCTCTTCCCTTAGGCTCATTTTATAACATCATTAAGGCCTAGATCGTGGGATGAGATTAAATCATTGATTTACCAAATATAAGTCACTTAAATTAAGCAAGTTACTTTTTTTAGGCCTTTTTACCCTAAACATAAGAAAGAAGTTATAAATAGCTTGCATGTCATGCATATCGGATGCAACTTTCATGCATACTTTGCTTGTCACATGCCACCTTGATGAAACTACAGAATTTGAAAATCCTTATTTGAATGAAAAATGTTAATGCGTCTCACAAAGGGAACGTTGGCCAAGGGTAGTAAAGATTCCAAACTGATATTGGAAGTGAGAATGTATTGAAATAAGACTGTTGTTTGAATTCCACAATCTGGGTGAATCTCACTGTGAATATTGTAGAGACCGACTCTATGATTTACTAGATGAGCTCTAGGCTTTAAATATATATATATATATATTTTTTTTTTTACACAGTAACTAGGAAATGAAACCACAATCACACAAGTTTGAAACTCAGTAAAATTAATTCACTTATCTCAGAGTCCATAAATTTAACTTTTTAACACCTACATATATTTAACTTGTTGATTATAGTACAATGAAATCATCATAATTAAAAACAATATAACTAACACATGTACCGTTCACCCTTGGGCGAGAATCAAACTTGACCTGCCGCTACTTGAGCTCCTTTGTTGTCGTCTACCTCCAAGCCTGAATGTTGTCGTGCTTAATCCGAATGTAATGACCCACCGGTTGAGCTCCCAACCTACTCCTTGGGTAGTCTCCTTCCTCGCGGACCCCCGAGCTGTAATGGGGTTGTACAATGAAGGAATGTGCTAGTTGATAGAGGTGAGCCCCTCTTGGCTCAAGAGTCCCCTCTCTATAATCCTCTATCCCACCAAACTCAACTATAGCTCGTAACCACTCAAAATGACATAATCTCCTCCATCCAACAATAGGGTAAACAAAAAAAGGTCCTTTTCCCTTTCATTTCCCTTTCTTTTATAGAAGGCTTCATAGGTGACACTTGGAATTTCATGCATAAATAATTATTTTTTTTATTACCCAAAATCTGATTATTCACCCACCCATGTGTCACCCTCTCATCAAGACTCCCCAAAAATAATTTACTTAATTATTCATTTAAAAATAGTATTTCCCTCAACCCAACAAGGTTTCCTATTTCTTCTCCTAGTTGTCACTTGATTCCCCCTTTTACTCCTTAATTTGTGTTTATTACTGAAGTTAATTGATGATTCTCAGATTTGGTCCCCTAACTACCTCAATTTGCCCTTTTGATGAATATTCTTATGTTGGCTTTTGCCACATGGAAGTTCTCTAAATTTCTCAAATTTTAATTTATTAATCTTATTTTAATTCACCACCCTCTTCTCTTAATGAAATTTTTAATAATTCTTTATACTTAATTGTAAATTTTTGTAGATGTTCTATGCTTGAAGCAACTTTACTTTTCTTACAGCAATCACACAAATAGTTAAGTAAAATGCTGATAGAACATATAAGTGGATCTTATAGAAGACAAACCAGAAACAGAAAAAAATGTGATGGTGCGTTACGACGGTCAACAAGATGCTTCAACCAGCAAAGTCTCCTTGATCAGCCAACCCAGAATGTGTCACAACAATCCTCCAATCAGCTACCGAGTCAACCAAAGTCAACTCCAGAAAAGTTAACGTTGTCCAGAAAAGTCAACGCAGGGCAGCAAGCTAAAAGTCAACGCAGCAACAGTTCGGTCAACCCTTTGACCTCGATTTCTGTGCCAATGTGTACGGCCTCTCAAAATCGAACTCTCCAACAAGTTTCAGCCCTTTCGGACCATGCGTTGACCAAAGTCAACGCTGGTCAAACTTCCAACAAAACCCTAGCTGCAGAAATTCGTCCTTCCCTTCAGCCGTACAGATTTCGTCCTTCTTCTCCACACGTGTGGGCTGAACTTATCCTCCAAGGAGCTCGTACTAAATCAGATGAGAGAAGAAGATGTGTGTTGAGTTGTTGTGAAATGCTCTCCAACTTTGCCTGTATTTATATCCATCATTGGGGTGTGTGACACATCTGCTGGGGGTGTGAAACTTTAAGGCCGACCTGCACATATAATTTATTATGAATAATAAATTCAAAATAAATGTTCTGCTCATCGGATTAAGACATATTATATATGGATTTTACACCTCTCCGAAAGAGGAATCCAACAAAAATATTAGCCACTTAATCTGAGCATCACAACATGGAGTTTGGACCTAGTTGTCCAAATTTAACATTAACTCTATGCCCCTCTTTCCCCTTTTGCCTAATTAAGTCTTATGTATTTAATATTTTGTTTTAACATGGAAAGGGTAGAGTTATCATGGTAAAATATTTTATCTCTTCCTATTCCTCCCTTACCCTAAGTTTCATTCTTGATTTAATTCCTCTGGTTTTAACATCATATGTCACTTGATATGAATTAGTTGGATTTTCCTATATTGATTATATTTATTAGTTTCTTTAATGATGTCGAGGGTGTCAAGTTGGTCATGCCTTTCAAGAACTTCCATTCGAAGTTCCAAGGGTGCCATGCCTAAGAATTTATTTTTGATGCTAAGGGTGCCAAGTCGGTCGTGCCCTTCAAGAATTTCTTTTGAAATTCCAAGGGTGCCACACCACTTGTCCTTCAAGTATCCAGTGGTTACGAGGGGAAATTATATGTGCAACACAAGAGATTCCTATCATCTCGTATGTTGCCTGCTATAGTGAGACTAATGATGCTGGGGATCAAGGAATCCGCCTTGATGCGCGCCCTCCAGAAAATCCTCGTGAGCGAATCAAATTTGGGACCTCCCCTCACGACATCGTAATCTTCAAGGCGAAGGTATTTCGACCTTTCCAGCCTAAGTCACGGCGGGAGTGCTAGCGGGTGAGATCAGGAACACTGTTCCACCTCTCCCATGTTGTTCCATCCAATTGTACAACCTCATCACCCATATGTGAGTCATTCGGCCAAGCAACTAACATGTTCCTGCAACCACTGACATATCATCAGAGTGTATATATATATATATCAAGTTCCAAACTGAACTTATAATTTCAAAGTCAAAATATTAATTCCTATCAAACCAGATGTTGTCAGCTCATCATATGTGAGTGCCTTTGGTGGTTTCTTGTCATACTCAATAATCATCAGTAACAAAGTTTCTCATTGTTAGTCATTATCATAATAGCAACATCAACATGTCCGTCATTCACATCGTTGTTCATTTTGAATCATAACTAATGTAAGTAGCTACCATAGGGGACACATCCATCATGGTTATCATAATCATAACATCAATGGGAAATTAACATATCCATCAAAGCCATCATCATCGTAACATCAATAGAAAACATACCTATCCATCATCATCATAACATCAATAGAAAACATACCTATCCATCAAATCTATCATCATCATGATATCAATAGAGATCATACATATCCATCAATGATGTCATCATCACAGTATCAATAAAGAACATACATAACCATCAAATCCTTGGATCCTCAACCTGAGGTCCTTAAAGAATAAAGTATGAAGGATCAGTGTCCATCAAGGAAAGTGGGGCACTACATTCACTCCCTCTTAATAATGGACTTCGCCCCGAAGTCCTTAGATTAGAACGGAAATTAAGACAGGGATGCATATCCTTAATATCCTCTATTAAAATCTTGCTATCCTCATTGTGCGAAGTATCCTCAATTTTTAAATCAATCAATTTCTCCCTGATTTTTGTCCATTAAGGAATACCGAAATGTTTGAGGGTCATACTCAAACATCTTCCATCTTCTTTATGGTTCACTTTATGTAAGTAATATAAACATCATATTTACATTTTAACTTTGATTACCTCTCTTATATAGTGTTTAAATGGGCTTGGGTGATTATGTGTCGCATGCTTTGACAATCAAGCCCCACAATTATATTTATCATTCTTGATGCCAATGCTTTTAGGGCACACAACGTCATTCAACAATGTATAATATGTGTATGGATATGCCTAATACATTACATCAATATTCATTTTGTAACAAATGTGGACTACTTGGGAACCCTTAGTTCGTATAAACACCATCCCCAAGCAAGTTAACAAAAATATCTACAACTTATATATGTTTATTTCTCATATATTAACACAATTGATTTTTTATGAAATTAAAATGATCATAGTTATATATGTTTAACATCTATCACCATGAAATATCTCACAAGATAATGTACAATTTGTGAGTGACCATTAACTCAAACCACGTGTAATGAACCTACGTCAAGGTGCATCAATTCTTCTTGTGAATTAATCTCAACTACAACACTTACACCACTTATGTTTAATTAATATAATGGCTTTTAGGCTAGGAATCGTCACATAGTAGATATCCTTTAACATGATATCATTAATATCGTTATATTGATAAAACTCCAACAAAAATAAATAAAACCATACAAGTATATGATAGGCTCCAAAAACTAGCACTCAAAATCAACCTATATCAAATTAGCTATGTGGCACGGGTTCCCGCACCCAGGGGTAGGGTTCCCGCACCCGTACCGGGTTCCCGTCCCCAAGTACCGGGTGTTTGACAGGTTCTTCTCAGAAGCACCCTAAAGAACCCGGTTCTTCATGGAAGAACCCGAGACTTCCCACACAAAATCAGGGTTCTTTTGCTGATTTGGGGACGGAGAACCCCAAAAACGGGTTCTTTTCGGGTTCTTTGGCGACAAGTTTGGTTAAATTTTTATTTTATTTTATTAAATTCGACTATTACTAATCGCTATTAAAATTAAAATTTAAGATTTTTTTATTAAAATTAAAATTAAATATGACTCAACTATTCTTATTGCGATTTTTATTATGTGTTAAAACTTACCCACTCAGAGTCCGCAACCCACAGAAATCGTTACCTCACCTCACCGCACAGTGACTCACCCTCACCGCACAGCAACGTCCGCACAACAAATCACCCTCGGCACAGCAAGCAACAACCTCACCCTCGGCACAACAAGCAGCGACCTCACCCACTTATTAAGTGAGCAACTTGAATTCATTAATAGAGATGAAGGAGGAACTTGACAAATTCATGAAATCAGAGAAGGGAATGAAAGAATACAAAATCTCGAGGAAACTGGAAGACTGCACACATTTCTAGTAAGTGTAGTTACAAAGTTACAGGTGCAACTAAAAGTGGGTTCAACATGGAAAATTTTAGTTGAATAGACAGTGTTTACTAACAACCAATACCCCATATGCTTAGGTATTCCCAAAAGAAAAGAAGGCACAATATTAATGCACCCAAATACCAAGGCTGTTGATTCGAGATTAGACTATTGGATACATGCACAGGGAACAAGGCAAAAGGGGTGTGTTTAATTCATCTTCCTTCTATATCTAAAGTGTTATAAGTGAAAATAATTGCTGACACTGTAGTCTTTAAAATTGATGAAATTGTAGATGCTCATGTTTAGTTGAAACTTGATTCTAACTGCATGGAAAAGTCCTGCAAAGGAAGTTTTCAGAATGTTGTCATTTGTTACTTGTATAGTAGCTTCACTTGGATGGCATTACCATGATGCAAGTATCATCTTCTGATGGGTATGTTGTGACAAAGACATTCTTACTATGATTGTAGTGTTTTCAGCAGTAATTTTCTATATCATTAGGGCATACATTGCTTTTAGTAGTGACAGTGGGAACTCATATAATCATTGCACTCTTCAATCTATCTTAAATTTAATCTATTAAGAAATTTTGAAATTTTGAAATTTCAATGTATTATCAATTTTAATTTATCTGAAGAGTCAAGACTGATATGATATATCATTATGTGAATGTTGAATGTTCAATGATGCCCATGTTTAAATCTTTGAAGTTTAAACTTAATTTTTAAATAAAAAATATTTTATTTTTCTTGTTTTATACAAATTCACACATATATATATATACCCCCGACGAACCCACGCTCCCTGTTTCAAAAAGTGCCGTCCCCGTCCCCGTCCTCGCACCTGCACCCGCACCCACGTTTCTTGGCAACATAGCAAATTAGTAATAATCCTTTTGAATTTCTTAGCTGTCACATATTTGAACATAAGAGTATTTTAATTATCAATTTCAATGTGTCTAATCATTGTTGTCTCAACAATCACCTAAGCTAGACTCCTTCATGTATCACATGCATGGCACGTCTCTACCGTGCAATTGTTGAATACTAAGTAATTGCATGTTCCCTCTTCTTCTCCCATAAAGGAATCGACATGAAAATTTAATTCCATACATTTATTCCATGACGTGTGTGTATATATATATATATATATATATATATGTATATATATGTATGTATGTACGTATGTATAATGTAAGTAATCTCAGAGTCATTATTGGATCCATCAACATGTCCCTAGGTGTTCCAAATCACTTGTGATGGCTAAGCATTCCAAAAACCACTATATCATGAACCATGTTGTTTTATAGTAAAGGGGTATGATCATGTGAGATTGACTAACTAGGTGAAGAACCACACATATGAACACATACTTATGGCCTTCCTTTGGCAAAGTATTTAGTAAAACTATATAAATACTAAAAACCCAATATAAGAAAAGCGATAGACTGTCATCCAGGATTTCTCAAGGTGAAAGGATGAAACATGCTTGTTACTGTTCTCGTCATTATTTTGTCCCAGATATGAAATGAAACTCTAACCCTCAAGAGTTCTTGTTTAATTTCAGATGGATGATTCATCCTAGAAGGAGTCGCCTCCAAGTAATCTTTAGGTTGACATATTTTCCATCCATATTCTTAGGTTATCATACTCTATTTCCATGGGCTCTAGACTCAAAAATTGTTTCAATATTATCTATTGCTATGAATCTATAGGTATTGGATTCCTGCGTGAATGACTATCTTGTTGCATTGACTCTTATCAATTATATAAAGGATCTTGATTCGTTTTCAAAGAGTGAAAAGTTTTCTTGCCATAATTTAGGAAACCAACATCCTTACCGACGTAAACATCAATTTACACTCTAGTACTCATATCTCACAAGGAATTTACTACTTTAGTATTATTATTAAATAACATAACTTATTTATTAAGTATCACAATATGTATGATTTACTAACTTTTAAGGATACATTTAATATGCATGTACACTCCATTCTAACTTTCAGATATGCATTAGCCATGATGCAAATATATTCAATTGATGTATGTGTTTCAATATATGACTTTGTCTAACCCTAGATTTATGGATAGAGTATTATAGGACTATCCACTTTAAATTAAGTGAACCTATAATTACTTTGAAATCCATTTTTATGTTTCATTTTCTTTAAAATTTTACAATATTTATTCTATAACAAGTGTTGCCCCTTGTCATTTAATTTAGAAAGTAAGATATGGAAAAATTGCTTAAAAATTATAACCTATATTGACCAATGTCAAATTAATAATGGTCAATAGTAAAATCCAATCTTACAGTTTTGATTTCACATAAAATAATAAATTGATATGTGAAGTGGATAGATCAATTAATTTTCTCACATACAAGTACTTGCATACATTTTGGTGGGTTATCCACATTAGTAAGTCTACATAAATTTTGGTGGGGAATAAACACTAGTAAGTCTACAGCATTTCAGTTTTACTCCTATCTGAGTATTGGGGAAAACATAAATAATGGATGTTGGGGAAAACATAAATAATGGAGGGAAGTAACTCCTCAAATTTATTTATTTATTTATTTTTTTAAATCACCATACAAACATTTTAACAATCATGCATGAATAATGCAGCCATATCCCTAAATTATAGCATTTCTCTATCATATTAGTTACTTTAGAACCCAACATCCTAACTAAAATGAGCAAGGTTGTACTGCAACCGTACATAAATTTGAACATGTAATCACACTCACTCACTCACAACTCTGCTCACTCAGCAAGGAATAAGGGGAAATCAACTATTAAATCTTGATTTACTTTCTAAAAACAAAATATATCCCCTTTTTTTTGTTTCATAAATTATCACACAAATTAAATATAACAATATATATCCACTTCAATCCAAAATTGAAATTCATCACAAGTTAAAATTCATTTGTACTTGGCATAAAACTGAATTTCATTTCATTTCATATCGAGCCACATTTATCCTTTTGATTGAAGCACATCATCACTCTTAAGACTCACATGTTATGAGTAGAGTTGTGAGTCTTATCAATGGGCGCAATAAACCATGCATGTCCTTATTGCCTTTGTTTCATACTCAATCACTTTGGCTAATAACATGGCCTTTGGAGTGCTGAATAGACGAATTCTATGCACCTAACATCCAATTAACCACCAAATAACAATGCCTACTAGTTTATACAAAAGATTTGAAATTTTATGATTAGAGGTTTGAACATTTATTGTAGAGAAAAAATATGTACATATTATATTTAATGGGATACGTTAGCATGGTTAGAACTTTTACGAGAATTAATGAAGCTTTGTTGGAATCAATTCAAGGCATTCACTAATGCTATTTGCATGATGGCATCAATTCAAGGCATAAGCCCCTGATAAGGGGGATTTGGTTAATCAGAAGCATTCAACAAATAAGCCATTCTGATGCAAGAGAACTTTGACTCACACAAAGAAAAATATCCCAGAATTTTCACTGGTGAAAGTTAAGTGATATAGATCTTGTAAAATCAGTCTTCAAAGATGATAATAATACTCGACGGTGAGTGAACTCTAAGGTTGATTCTCAGAATAAGTTTATAATTCTGTAGTTCATTGTGATTACCAAAGTAGACGGGTATTATGTTATTATCTGCACCAAATGCCCAATACCTTTGAGTTGATGATAGTTTTCCTGCAACCACGAGAAGCAGCAACTAGATACAAATCAGCAATTATGAGGTCATGTATCTGGGGAGTAATTTTACTAACACGATGTTCATAAGTCAAATGAAGAAGGTGCATGGGTAGGGGTCAATGTTGTCTCAAGGAGCTTGAGCGTAAGTGTTCTTCTTGGATTTGATAATCATAACTTTTGTTTTGAAAGTGTTAACAGACATACCCATGGTAGAGCAGAAATCCTTAAGAAGTCCAAGTTGCCTATCAAGATCAGATGGGCACCTTGCGAGAAGAACAATATCGTCAGCAGAAGGATAATGACTATCCCAGCTAATTAAATATACCAAATATACCAAATATATTTATTTTTTCTTTTTTTTATTACTCTATTATTTTTATTTTAAGAGAACTCTCGACTTAATGAGCATCTCAAATTATAAATATATAAATCAAATAACTAATATACTAACCTGTTATAATCGTTAACCTGAAATGAAGATTGACAATTTAACAAATAATTTAATTTCATAAATTTTTTAAATATATTTATATATATGAATATCCCTTTTCTACTCTATCATGAACTAACTGTCTTTTTAAATAAGTGGTTAGCCGACCAGCAATAAGTGCTTAATGAGGTCTTCTCATTAAGCAAATAGCGCTGTCACCTGTCCACATAATAACTCTTTCGGTTCGGTTCGATTCGTTACGTCATTGTAACATCCTTCATACCCGGAACCCAATTCCGGTTAAATCTATATTTACGCCGTTGTGTTTTTTTTATTCTTTTTGTTGAAGAATATTGCTGGCCGTTGTTTACTTGTTTCTTTTTGTTATAGAATGTTGCAGATGATTGGATTTTTTAAAATATAATTGATAGGGTTGTGTAGAGGAAATCGACCAGAACAACGCAGTGAGGAGAAGTTACAGGTTTAGATCAGCCATGATAAATTTCGATGGAAGGCCATATGACTAGCTTTGTTTTGGCTCTGAAATTCAAGTTCACTGATAATATTTCGAAGAGAAGTTACTGTGAGATAGAGCAGACACAGAGCATGGATGCGGAACAGCAGAGCAAGCATGCACAGAGATTGATTCACATCACGCTTAAGCTTGCTGATAAACTTGTTTGGAGAGGAGTTTTATAATTTCAGCGTCATATTGAAAAATTGATTTTATAAATAAACGATACAGTCCATTGCTGGCTTTTACCTAGGTTCCCTCGGGTTGAGCGGCCTTATTCTGCTTAAGAAATGACACATTTCTCAGCAGGAGCCCCAACCACTTAATATTTGATCTCACTACCATTAGAGAATAGTGCATCATATAGAATGCGCATATTCCCTCATCGCAATGGATAACCCAAACCATTTGATCCAATTAATCAGGGCAGGCACAAACCTAGATTCTACCATCATAGCCTCCCGAATCAACAGGCTCAAATCACATCTTTGACCTATAGAAAACACGGGCAAATACGTCGGTTCAAGTATACCGTGAACCATATGAAGCCATGTTGGTGACCAAGGCAAGTAAATCAAACTCGCTGTGAAGGGCTCGGCGGATCGATACTACTACTTTGCCTGGGGTTAGGGAACTTGAACAGCAAAGAAGCGAAGCTTCTATTTGAAGGACTAGTCTGTGTGAATCTGGTTCAACCAGCTACCAGGTGGCAATGGGCGGATCGCAAACATCATGCCTCCTGCCCATATTTCGATCACATTGACTCGATATCGTTTGTATTGGTTATTAATGGGCACGTATGCCATCAACACATTTTTTTTTATTTTTTATTTTTTATTTAAAGGAATGCAACAGTAAACGTTTAATGTAAGGACAGATTGGTTTTTCAATTCTGGAGCAGTCTTCTCATCAACATCACATCTATTGTTCTGCATCTCTAAACTAAGGACCTTTCAACCTCGGCTGTGCTAAAATTTAAATGCAAGGACTCAGAAAATCGTTAACTCTAAGGCTATCTCATAAAAATGCTAAAACAAATAATGGGCTTTGTTTAGCACAACGTGCTCTGCATGAAGCAGTGACCCACCTTTATAGCCTGGCTGGTTTGTCGCTACTGATAACTGGGTCAAAGGAGTTAGGCGTGCTTATGCACGTGGAATGTCTGTTTCTTGCTGACAACTGTTGAAAACGTTGACCTGAGAGAATTAAACTCTAGTTACATATTTAATTCCAAAGATCAGCTTAGTTATCCTGATCCCTTTGAATTCGGCGATTATCCCTTGAAATTGAAACCCTACGGCATGAAATTTAAGGCAACTGCAGATTTGATCTCTCAAATTGGCAATACGATTTCTAGTTTATGCCAGTTCATTTTTTTTTTTTTTTTTTTTTTTTTTATAGTTAGAAGGTTTGCCGAATCTAGATTTCACTGCTTTAATGACATAAACCCTGCATCTGAGAATGGCGTCTATTTCTCCTGTACGCAAATCTGGTCGAGGACGGACTCGTTGAACCCTCTCACAATGCAGATACAACATATATTCTTTGGGATTTGGAAGAAAGCTTCAATAATATCACTCCAGCAGGTGTCTCTTCGTGATTCTATTTTTTTTTTTTTTGACACAATTTAACAACATATTCAGTATATTCAATCCAATTTGAACCTGGTAATTTAGCTTATTCCTTTAAGCAGGCCACCATTGCCACTATTCTGGAATTACCCAAACTGCTTCAATTACTAATAATATATCAGTTCATCTCAGATAATGAAATGCTTCAAGCCAACAGAAAGCATGAATTCAATTACGCAGCTAGTTCCAGATTAGACACCTCATTCTGTTTTATATTTAATGCAGTCTAATCCCTCAATATCAACAAAGCAAAAAGACACAACATCCAATTACCAAAAATGTTCATAACGAACTGTGATAGTTTTGATATTAGGATAATAAAATTTCAATGAAAAAGCCGAATTAAAATTAACAAGTTTGATGAATTTAATCGGCCCAATTCAGATTTGTAGCAAATTTAAAATGTTAAAGGAAATAAAAAAAGAAATGAAAATCAATAAAGAAAACTTGTATCAACCATTTAGTCAATTTTGACAAGTTTTTTCACATTTGAAATTTCTAAAAATTGCTTATTTCTTCTTTTTATGTTAATGATGAATCTTATGGAACCTTTTACACTGACAGGTTTCTCAAACTTTATCTTTACCCATTTCAAACTTAAACTCAAACCATGATACTAAGTGCCACCCAATGTCATAGTGGACAGTCTAAGACAAAACTTAAAGTCCCTTTACCATTCTTATCTGCACCAACAGATGTGCACCAATGTAGATTGTAACAATCTAACAAATATAGCTGTGTGAGAAGGAAAAGATAAGGCATTTTGTGGCTTCCTTTCAAAATGCCAACCTTAAGGATTTCTAAGTCCACAAAGACTTAGAAACTCATGGCTCAAAAATTTACGAGGAACCTTAATACTTTATGGGCCTATAGGTCCTAGAGGTGGAACCTTTGCTTTGATACCAAGTGTAGAGACTGACCCTATAATTTACTAGATGAGCACTAGGCCTTAAATATATATATATATTTTTTAACACAGTAACTAGGAAATGAAACCACAATCACACAAGTTTGAAACTCAGTAAAATTAATTCACTTATCTCAGAGTCCATAAATTTAACTTCATAACACCTACATATATTTAACTTGTTGATTATAGTAAATGAAATCATCATAATTAAAAACAATATAACTAACACATGTACCATTCACCCTTGGGCGAGAACCAAACTTAACCTGCCGCTACTTGAGCTCCTTTGTTGTCGTCTACCTCCAAGCCTGAATGTTGTCGTGCTTAATCTGAATGTAATGACCCACCGGTTGACCTCCCAGCCTTCTTCTTGGGTACTCTCCTTCCCCGCGGACCCCCGAGTTGCAATGGGGTTGTACAACGAAGGAATGTGCTAACTGATAGAGGTGAGCCCCTCTTGGCTCAAGAGTCCCCTCTCTATAATCCTCTATCCCACCAAACTCAACTATAGCTCGTAACCACTCAAAATGACATAATCTCCTCCATCCAACAATAGGGTAAACAAAAAAAGGTCCTTTTCCCTTCCATTTCCCTTTCTTTTATAGAAGGCTTCATAGGTGACACTTGGAATTTCATGCATAAATAATTATTTTTTTTATTATCCAAAATCTGATTATTCACCCACCCATGTGTCACCCTCTCATCAAAACTCTCCAAAAATAAATTACTTAATTATTCATTTAAAAATAGTATTTCCCTCAACCCAACAAGGTTTCCTATTTCTTCTCCTAGTTGTCTCTTGATTCCCCCTTTTACTCCTTAATTTGTGTTTATTACTGAAGTTAATTGATGATTCTCAGATTTGGTCCCCTAACTACCTCAATTTGCCCTTTTGATGAATATTCTTATGTTGGCTTTTGCCACATGGAAGTTCTCTAAATTTCTCAAATTTTAATTTATTAATCTTATTTTAATTCACCACCCTCTTCTTTTAATGAAGTTTTTAATAATTCTTTATACTTAACTCTATGTCCCTCTTTTCCCTTTTGCCTAATTAAGTCTTATGTATTTAATATTTTGTTTTAACATGGAAAGGGTAGAGTTATCATGGTAAAATATTTTATCTCTTCCTGTTCCTCCCTTACCCTAAGTTTTATTCTTGATTTAATTCCTCTGGTTCTAACATCATATGTCACTTGATATGAATTAGTTGGATTTTCCTATATTGATTATATTTATTAGTTTCTTTAATGATGTCGAGGGTGTCAAGTTGGTCATGCCCTTCAAGAACTTCCATTCGAAGTTCCAAGGGTGCCATGCCTAAGAATTTATTTTTGATGCCAAGGGTGCCAAGTCGGTTGTGCCCGTCAAGAATTTCTCTTGAAATTCCAAGGGTGCCACACCACTTACCCTTCAAGTATCCAGTGGTTACGAGGGGAAATTATATGTGCAACGCCAGAGATCCCTATCATCTCGTATGTTGCATGCTATAGTGAGACTAATGGTGTTGGGAATCAAGGAATCCACCTTGATGCGCGCCCCCCAGAAAATCCCTGTGAGTGAACCAAATTTGGGACCTGCCCTCACGACATCGTGATCTTCAAGGCGAAGGAATTTCGACCTTTCCAGCCTAAGTCACGACGGGAGTGCTAGCGGGTGAGATCGGGAACACTGTTCCACCCCTCCCATGTTGTTCCATCCAATTGTACAACCCCATCACCCATATGTGAGTCATTCAGCCAAGCAACTAACATGTTCCTGCAACCACTGACATATCATCAGAGTGTATATATATATCAAGTTCCAAACTGAACTTATAATTTCAAAGACAAAATATTAATTCCTATCAAACCAGATGTTGTCAGCTCATCATATGCGAGTGCCTCTAGTGGTTTCCTGTCATACTCAATAATCATCAGTAACAAAGTTTCTCATTGTTAGTCATTATCATAATAGCAGCATCAACATGTCCGTTATTCACATCATGGTTCATTTTGAATCACAACTAATGTAAGTAGCTACCATAGGGGACACATCCATCATGGTTATCATAATCATAACATCAATGGGAAATTAACATATCCATCAAAGCCATCATCATCGTAACATCAATAGAAAACATACCTATCCATCATCATCGTAACATCAATAGAAAACAGACCTATCCATCAAGTCTATCATCATCATGATATCAATAGAGAACATACATATCCATCAATGATGTCATCATCACAGTATCAATAAAGAACATACAGAACCATCAAATCCACTAATAATAGAGTCATGTGTCTGGATCCTCAACCTAAGGTCCTCAAAGAATAAAGTATGAAGGATTAGCGTCCATCAACCAAAGTGGGGCACTACAAATATCCTCAGAGATGACATCCTTTGACTGCTGTAAATAGATAATCTTTTACCCCCATGAAGCAAGTAGATTGAAAGCTGACAGATCTTCCACATGTAAGTTGATTTAAACTTACATACTTGCTACCTCCCCAAAAGAGCAGTGACATTGTCTAAAAATAGCAACTTCTAAAGGTAGTAATGCCTGAAAATAGTTTTTCCAAAAGTAGCAATGCTTAAAATTAGAGTTTCTAGAAATAGATGTATACCAGAATAGCCATGAATGCATTCCCATGGAAGCTTTCTTTACAATGCTCATTATCTGGAAACCTTGCTCCATCCTTTGTAACTGCCATGATCTGCAAGCCTCATCTAGGATGTCTCCTACCAGGGACGGGTCAGGTGATAAGAATTAGCAAGACAATAAGAAGAAAACAACATTCTATTAAGCAAAAGTAGCTTCATTCTTACAAGAGAATTGCCTAAAAACATCAACATGCCTAACAAGGGAGTTTGAGAGCCTTTTAATGGGGGTTAAAACTAGCAATATGTTAATGTTTTTTAAAACTAAGTGCTACTGCTATCTACCTCTATTAAATGTTAAGGGGTACAGGGATGTGACACAGATTTGAAAATGACGACAAAACACATAGAACTAATATGACCTGCAATTATATATAATCTCACTGACACATGCACTAGAGAGATTATATTATGTAGAAACAAAAATTATTACTTATCACACTTGTTTGTGTCTATATGGTAGTGAATAAGTCCAGTTCGCTCCATCACTAGATGGCAACACTATTTTATTTCTGAGTTATCATATAGATTATTCTTTAAAAAGTGTGAAAAAATAAGTCGACTTCACTGGGTCATTCTTTTTACATTCCTCTGTCTTATGAAGATTGATTATAAGTATGGTTAATGGCCTTGCTGTTATCCAGACATTGAGGGAATTTTTGGAGTTATAATGGAATTCCTTTTTTGAATTTGCAGTGGGATCCTCCGTGCCTTGAGCAAGTGTCTAGAGAAGCTGTGAACCATTATTTTTCTCCGTTGGTTGGGGATTGGCAGGATCTAGAGCTGCCAGTTAAACAGCGTGAAGCTTATGTTTAATACATTCATTGTGCATGTAAGGTAAAACGATATACATATGACCTACTTTTAAATAATTCCAATGTTTTTATTGCTTAATTTTGCCTTTAGCTTATAATTTTGCCATATGTTGTGCATTATTTTCTTATGGGCTATATAAAATAAGTTTATAACAAACAGATATTCTATATACTCTCATTGCAGATCTAAAATTAATGTCCTTTGTAGCACTGTTGGTATATTTTTTACTTTGTATATTAGATCAATTTATCAGTGGAATTGTTTTGAACATGGGCATACTCGTTAATCTGGTTGATCATAGTTGGAAATCCATGGATACTGGTTATCCTCTTCATTCCTATTGTTCTTTCACTTTGTACACATGCAACTATTGAGGCAATAACAATTATGAACCAGACGCTTTCATTTTAATAGCATTTGGTGTTCTTATAGCACGCTATATATTTCAGTGTTGCGAACATCGTAATCGAGATTAAATCGGCAAGGGTCCAGAAAAGGAAAAAAAAATGGTAAAATCGGAAAAAGAAAAATACAAAAATATTCATTTTTTTTCAATTTTATTATTATTTAAAGCATTCACAACATTAAATAAATGCATTGACACATAAATATGAAAAGAAAACTAATATATAAGATCTGTAATATGACTAGTGCTGTTGAGAATTTGGAGGGCTGTAGGTTAATACAAATTCTCTTCTTGATAATTACTTGTGACCTTACTTGTGATACTTATGTCTTCTCTTCTTTTAGTTTAGTTAATCTTTCATCAAGTCAATTATCAAAAAGCACAAGACACGAAAGTTAGGCTCCTAGAGCCAGGGAAAAACCTCTCCCTCTTGGAGAGGAAAACCCGCAAAGAATTCTTCTTATAGATATTCAAATGACAAGTACCATGACCTAGACTTAGACCCTTGACCTAGACGTGCTTCCAAGACCTTGATCCAGCTTCTTTGACCTTGAATCTTCTCTTCACCAAATTACATAGTTCTGCATCAGCATTGGAGACCTTGATTTTCATCTTGCATATGCTGGTAGTTGTATTACTTGAACAGTGGGTCCTCACAATGACTGTCTCTTCAACTTATGATTACTGTCTCTAATTGTATCTTCAAATCAACAGCTCTTGTTATCCCTAGTCCTGTACTGGATCATCCACAAACTGTTCTTGCAATCCTGTAGTTCACTGTCCACAATCTGTTCTTGACTATCCATCTTGTACTTCACCGTAACCTTCTTTCTGCACTTGTAATCCTGATCTGCACTTTTTACTGCCCACTCTCTCCGCACTGAATGATATCTTTATCCACACAGTGACTCAGAGATATATATCCGCATGCTTATTGAGATAAATCCGCATTATATTCCTGTGGTAGATCTGCACTTCATTCCTGAGGTAGATCCGCACTAGGTTGAGTGCTATCCACTAAAAACTTTCACAAAACAGTCCGCAAACACTGCCTCAGATGTGTCTGCAATTTCTCAGAGGAACCCGCATTATACTTCTGTCCTGTACTTTTCATTTTAATCTCAAAACTTGTCTGATGTTCCTTATCCGCATTATGATCTCAGATATCCGCAATTACTTCCTGTATAACATCTGCATTTTTTCTATATGACAGTCCGCAACTTCTGCTCTTTTTTTTTTCTACGCCTAGAAATCCGCATCTTATGTGTATATATATAAGAGTGCGTTTACTTAATTTAGGCCGACCATACCTCTGACATGTAAGCCGACTTTAAGCATAGATTTTAGGCCGACGTGAAGGCTTGTATACTTCAGCGTTAAGGGTGACTTCATGAGGGCTGTTATCAGCTATTTTCCCATAAGGTCTTGGAGAACATTTTCGAACTAGACACTTCATAAACATGACTCTTGATTACATTTATATACATAAGACAAACCCTACTAGACATCAAGAAGAAGCCTAGAGACCTATAATAAATCTTGCTCATGAAACCCATGAAGCAAGTACAACAAAATTACATTTTATTATCTTTGTCTTCTTCTTTACATAAATACATAGTCAACATGAAGACCGACCTAGTTACACTTTTCAACACTCCCTCTTAACTAGGGAGGTATTCATACAAGTACATGGTCACTTTCAAGCTGAAGAATCTCATAAGAAGAATCGGATTGGTAATCGCATCTGTATAGCATCATATCAACCAGCATTGTCCTAGTGCAAAGCCTTGACTAACAGCCCCATCTCTCAACGAGACAATTGGCTACAATGCTGGTGAGACACATGACTAATAGACACCATAGTCATTGTCTCTCCAAGGAAAATACCCCACCTAGGTGTTCCCAGGGTATGACCTTCTTGGACTATTCTTCTCTTGGGTAGCCAGCCCTCAAAGAATGTCGGTCCACAACTACTCTTATTTTGAATGCCCTATCTCATTCTCAAAGAGTATCGAATGCTAGATGATTACCTAATCCTCCATTCTGTTTTCCAGGTGAAGACCTATAATAAATCTTGCTCATGAAACCCATGAAGCAAGTACAACAAAATTACATTTTATTATCCTTGTCTTCTTCTTTACATAAATACATAGTCAACATGAAGACCGACCTAGTTACACTTTTCAACACTCCCTCTTAACTAGGGAGGTATTCATACAAGTACATGGTCACTTTCAAGCTGAAGAATCTCATAAGAAGAATCGGATTGGTAATCGCATCTGTATAGCATCATATCAACCAGCATTGTCCTAGTGCAAAGCCTTGACTAACAGCCCCATCTCTCAACGAGACAATTGGCTACAATGCTGGTGAGACACATGACTAATAGACACCATAGTCATTGTCTCTCCAAGGAAAATACCCCACCTAGGTGTTCCCAGGGTATGACCTTCTTGGACTATTCTTCTCTTGGGTAGCCAGCCCTCAAAGAATGTCGGTCCACGACTACTCTTATCTTGAATGCCCTATCTCATTCTCAAAGAGTATCGAATGCTAGATGATTACCTAATCCTCCATTCTGTTTTCCAGGTGAAGACCAGAATGATGTGTCTATCCATTCTCTTCACATGGCCTTCACTAAGACTAACGGCTGTTAGTCCTGGTCTAGTGCATGACACATGTAATAGAGAATCACATACGTCATTCCCTCTTAACACAGGAAGGACATATTTCAAGTTTCTTTCAAGCAAGAAACTTACCACCAGGTTCCTCATCAACCAAGGTCCTGCAGCAACAATCTAGCTACTCATGAAGAGTTCCTCTCCTCGAGATCATGGATTTCGATATTGAGGAATCTTCAACTCTTGGCTTCACAGGGCACAGATCATCCATCACTTTCAGTCACGAGTCATGTCAACTATTAGAAAGTGATTCATCAGTCTTCCTCATCTGGTCCACCGTTATGCCATGCTGTTTTCCTTTGAATCATCCCCAAGGATCATGAATCCTTTCTTATGATTAGCAGCCTTGCATAAATTCATCCATATAAACATATACATATGAACGTTTAGAACAAAAGTTACCTTAGTGATGATCTTTCACCATGAAATCTTCCTGTAGGCATTGACATCCTTTATACAGATTGACACATCTCCTAATGATATGCTTTGTCAAGGGTCTTCTTATTTACCAGACTTTTGTCAGAGTCTACATATCTTCCCAGGAGATCTCCAAGTCACACCTTCTGGGCTTTCGGATGATAACTGTCTCTTGACATGGTTGCATTTCATGATCTCTTCCTTTCTGCACATTTTCCATGATGACACTTGCTCTTGATGACTGCTTTCCATTAGTAATGTTATCAGAGAGGTTTTCTCGTAGTTGATTCACCAGGAGCTCCTACCATGCTTTCATCAGGATGCTACACTGCTTCCTATCATATAACCAACAGAAATCACTTAAAGGAGAAGATGATCTCAATAGTAGTGGCGATCCCTTGCTTCTTCTTTCTTATCAGGCTCTTTCCTTATTTTAGAGACATGGGCTTCTTTTCTATTTCTCTTGTCCTTATTTCTTATCGTGGAATGGTATGACTTCTATCTTCCCGTATAAATGTGAGTGAAAATTTCCCCATTCTTCTCATAGAGCTTTTAGCACCACTGTAGTCTTCTCCTAGTTCCTGTAGTTGATCATAGAGATTGCTTCTCCTGCAGTACTCACAGAGAATAGCTCCACTAATTCCTTATATACTCATTTTGCTAATTTTAGATTTTGTACATCGGAGATGATAAAGTCTTTTATGGATTCTATAAGAATCCTTTGGACTCTTATATCTCCCTTCATGAATTTGGCATGACATCATTGTCCTTGTCTTCTATGGACAGTTTAAAACCCCAAACAATTTGTTTCTTTCTTTTCAAAGGAAACATTTTAATAGATTCATATAAAGTCATAGATATTCTTACTTGAGTGGATGCTTTTCTCCTTATACCAACTTGTTTACTTTGAAGATGGTTGAAGCTTCCTTTGAATGGTGATTGATGATGATATTTAGCTGCTTCCTTGAAAGATCAAAGATGATAGGTAACTTGCCTTGAAGCTTTTGATGGCAATACTTCAATGATTTGCTGGCACATTTAAGATGGTTCTAATACTGTCTTATTTCTTTCACTGTGGAAGTCTGACCTTTCTTCTAAGCAAATCCTTGCTTTGATGCCATCCATGAAATCTGATCCTTGAGTGTCTCTATGCTCTTTCTAGCACCTTAGCTCTGAAACCATGTTGAGAATTTGGAGGGCTGTAGGTTAATACAAATTCTCTTCTTGATAATTACTTGTGACCTTACTTGTGATACTTATGTCTTCTCTTCTTTTAGTTTAGTTAATCTTTCATCAAGTCAATTATCAAAAAGCACAAGACACGAAAGTTGGGCTCCTAGAGCCAGGGAAAAGCCTCTCCCTCTTGGAGAGGAAAACCCGCAAAGAATTCTTCTTATAGATCTTCAAATGACAAGTACCATGACCTAGACTTAGACCCTTGACCTAGATGTGCTTCGAAGACCTTGATCCAACTTCTTTGACCGTGAATCTTCTCTTCACGAAATTACTTAGTTTTGCATCAGAATTGGAGACCTTGATTTTAATCTTGCATATGCTGGTAGTTGTATTGCTTGAACAAAAGTTACCTTAGTGATGATCTTTCACCATGAAATCTTCCTGTAGGCATTGACATCCTTTATACAGATTGACACATCTCCTAATGATATGCTTTGTCAAGGGTCTTCTTATTTACCAGACTTTTGTTAGAGTCTACATATCTTCCCAGGAGATCTCCAAGTCACACCTTCTGGGCTTCTGGATGATAACTGTCTCTTGACATGGTTGCATTTCATGATCTCTTCCTTTCTGCACATTTTCCATGATGACCCTTGCTCTTGATGACTGCTTTCCATTAGTAATGTTATCAGAGAGGTTTTCTCGTAGTTGATTCACCAGGAGCTCCTACCATGCTTTCATCAGGATGCTACACTGCTTCCTATCATATAACCAACATAAATCACTTAAAGGAGAAGATGATCTCAATAGTAGTGGCGATCCCTTGCTTCTTCTTTCTTATCAGGCTCTTTCCTTATTTTAGAGACATGGGCTTCTTTTCTATTTCTCTTGTCCTTATTTCTTATCGTGGAATGGTATGACTTCTATCTTCCCGTATAAATGTGAGTGAAAATTTCCCCATTCTTCTCATAGAGCTTTTAGCACCACTGTAGTCTTCTCCTAGTTCCTGTAGTTGATCATAGAGATTGCTTCTCCTGCAGTACTCACAGAGAATAGCTCCACTAATTCCTTATATACTCATTTTGCTAATTTTAGATTTTGTACATCGGAGATGATAAAGTCTTTTATGGATTCTATAAGAATCCTTTGGACTCTTATATCTCCCTTCATGAATTTGGCATGACATCATTGTCCTTGTCTTCTATGGAAAGTTTGAAACCCCAAACAATTTGTTTCTTTCTTTTCAAAGGAAACATTTTAATAGATTCATATAAAGTCATAGATATTCTTACTTGAGTGGATGCTTTTCTCCTTATACCAACTTGTTTACTTTGAAGATGGTTGAAGCTTCCTTTGAATGGTGATTGATGATGATATTTAGCTGCTTCCTTGAAAGATCAAAGATGATAGGTAACTTGCCTTGAAGCTTTTGATGGCAATACTTCAATGATTTGCTGGCACATTTAAGATGGTTCTAATACTGTCTTATTTCTTTCACTGTGGAAGTCTGACCTTTCTTCTAAGCAAATCCTTGCTTTGATGCCATCCATGAAATCTGATCCTTGAGTGTCTCTATGCTCTTTCTAGCACCTTAGCTCTGAAACCATGTTGAGAATTTGGAGGGCTGTAGGTTAATACAAATTCTCTTCTTGATAATTACTTGTGACCTTACTTGTGATACTTATGTCTTCTCTTCTTTTAGTTTAGTTAATCTTTCATCAAGTCAATTATCAAAAAGCACAAGACACGAAAGTTGGGCTCCTAGAGCCAGGGAAAAGCCTCTCCCTCTTGGAGAGGAAAACCCGCAAAGAATTCTTCTTATAGATCTTCAAATGACAAGTACCATGACCTAGACTTAGACCCTTGACCTAGATGTGCTTCGAAGACCTTGATCCAACTTCTTTGACCGTGAATCTTCTCTTCACGAAATTACTTAGTTTTGCATCAGCATTGGAGACCTTGATTTTAATCTTGCATATGCTGGTAGTTGTATTGCTTGAACAGTGGGAAGGTAAATCATAGATTTACCTTCCTCTCAATGACTGCATCTTCAACTTATGATTATTGTCTCTAATTGTATCTTCAAATCAACAGCTCTTGTTATCCTTAGTCCCGTACTGGATCATCCACAAACTGTTCCTGCAATCCTGTAGTTCACTGTCCACAATTTGTTCTTGACTATCCTTCCTGTACTTCACCATAACCTTCTTTCTGCAGTTATAATCTCGATCCGCACTTTTTACTGCCCACTCTCTCCGCACTGAATGTTATCTTTATCCGCACAATGACTCAGAGATATATATCCACATGCTTCTTGAGATAAATCTGCACTTCATTCCTGAGGTAGATCCGCACTAGGTTGAGTGCTATCCGCCAAAAACTTTCACACAACAGTCCACAAACACTGCCTCATATTTGTCTGCAATTTCTCAGAGGAATCCGCATTATAGTTCTGTCCTATACTTCGCATTTTAATCTCAGAACTTGTCTGATGTTCCTTATCTGCACTATGATCTCAGATATCGGCAATTACTTCCTGTATAACATCTGCATTTTCTCTATATGATAGTCCATAACTTCTGCTCTTTTTTTTTTTCCACCCCTAGAAATCCGCATCTTATGTGTATATATATAAGAGTGCGTTTACTTAATTTAAGCCGACCATACCTCTGACATGTAAGCTGACCTTTAGCATAGATTTTAGGTCGACGTGAAGGCTTGTCTACTTCAGCGTTAAGGGTGACTTCATGACGACTGTTATTAGCTATTTTCCCACAAGGTCTTGGAGAACATTTTCGAACTAGACACTTCATAAACATGATTCTTGATTACATTTATAAACATAAGACAAACCCTACTACACATCAAGAAGAAGTCTAGAGACCTATAATAAATCTTGCTCATGAAACCCATGAAACAAGTACAACTTAATTACATTTTATTATCTTTGTCTTCTTCTTTACATAAATACATAGTCAACATGAAGAACAACCTAGTTACACTTTTCAACACTCCCTCTTAACTAGGGAGGTATTCATACAGGTACATGGTCACTTTCAAACTGAAGATTCTCATAAGAAGAATCGGATTGGTAATCGCATCTATATAGCATCATATCAACCAACATTGTCCTAGTGCAAGGCCTTGACTAAAAACCCCATCTCTCAACGAGACAATTGGCTACAATGCTGGTGAGACACATGACTAATAGACACCATAGTCATTGTCTCTCCAAGGTACATACCCCACCTAGGTGTTCCAAGGGTATGACCTTCTTGGACTATTCTTCTCTTGGGTAGCCAACCCTCAAATAATATCGGTCCACGACTACTCTTATCTTGAATGCCCTATCTCATTCTCAAAGAGTATCGAATACCAGATGATTACCCAATCCTCCATTCTGTCTTCCAAGTGAAGTCCATAATGATGTGTCTATCCATTCTCTTCACACAACCTTCACTAAGACTTACGGCTGTTAGTCCTGGTCTAGTGCATGACACATGTAATAGAGAATCACATACGTCACTCCCTCTTAACACAGGAAGGACATATTTCAAGTTTCTTCCAAGCAAGAAACTTACCACCAGGCTCCTCATCAACCGCGGTTCTGCAGTAGCAATCTAGCTACTCATGAAGATATCCTCTCCTCGAGATCATGCATTTCGATATTGAGGAATCTTCAACTCTTGGCTTCATAGGGCACAGATCATCCATCACTTTTAGTCACGAGTCATGTCCACTATCAGAAAGTGATTCATCAATCTTCCTAATCTGGTCCACTGTTATGCCATGCTGCTTTCTTTCGAATCATCCCCAAGGATCATGAATCCTTTCCTATGATTAGCAGCCCTACATAAATTCATTGAGATAAACATATACATATGAACTTTTAGAACAAAAGTTACCTTAGTGATGATATTTCACCATGACATCTTCCTATAGGCATCGACATCCTTTATACAAATTGACACATCTCCTAATGATATGTTTTGTCTAGGGTCTTCTTATTTACCAGAATTCTGTCAGAGTCTACATATCTTTCCAGGAGATCTCCAAGTCACATCTTCTGGGCTTCCGGATGATAACAGTCTCTTGACATGGTTGCATTTCATGATCTCTTCCTTTCTGCACATTCTCCATTCCCAGGAACTTACAACCTTTCTTGTTTCTCGTTCATATACAATCACCTCATATTCCATGATGACATATTATGTTGTTTTCATCTGTCCGTGCACTGAGAGATACTCTTCCATAGATCATACTTCCAAATACAGAAGTTCATTACCTGCAACCATATGACATGACTTCACAACATCCAATGTTAGCATATAAATATATACATACCTCATTCCCTTTTTCCCTTGAGTCATCTTGTAGCAATTTCTCAAGAATGAAGAGCTTCATTCTCTTGGCATGCTCCATCAATATACCAGAAATCTGTTTCCATGATGACCCTTGCTCTTGATGACTGCTTTCCATTAGTAATGTTATTAGAGAGGTTTTCTCGTAGTTGATTCACCAGGAGCTCCTACCATGCTTTCATCAGGATGCTACACTGCTTCCTATCATATAACCAACAAATATCACTTAAAGGAGAAGATGATCTCAATAGTAGTGGAGATCCCTTGCTTCTTCTTTCTTATCAGGCTCTTTTCTTATTTCAGAGACATGGGCTTCATTTCTATTTCTCTTGTCCTTATTTCTTATTGTGGAATGGTATGACTTCTATCTTCCCGTATAAATGTGAAGTGAAATTTTCCCCATTCTTCTCATACAGCTTTTAGCACCACTGTAGTCTTCTCCTAGTTCCTGTAGTTGATCATAGAGATTGCTTCTCCTGCAGTAGTCATAGAGAATAGCTCCACTAATTTCTTATATACTCATTTTGATGATTTTAGATTTTGTACATTTGAGATGATAAAGTCTTTTATGGATTCTATAAGAATCTTTTGGAGACTTATATCTCCCTTCATGAATTTGGCATGACATCATTGAAACCCCAAACAATTTGTTTCTTTCTTTTAAAAGGACACATTTTAATAGATTCATATAAAGTCATAGATATACTTACTTGAGCAGATGCTTTTCTTCTTCTACCAGCTTGTTTACTTTGAAAATGGTTGAAGCTTCCTTTGAATGGTGATTGATGATGATATTTAGCTGCTTCCTTGAAAAATCAAGGATGATAGGTAACTTGCCTTGAAGCTTTTGATGGCAATACTTCAATGATCTGCTGGCACATTTAAGATGGTTCTAATACTGTCTTATTTCTTTCACTGTGGAAGTCTGACCTTTCTTCTAAGCAAATCCTTGCTTTGATGCCTTCCATGAAATCTGATCCTTGAGTGTCGCTATGCTCTTTCTAGCACCTTAGCTCTGAAACCATGTTGAGAATTTGGAGTGCTGTAGGTTAATACAAATTCTCTTCTTGATAATTACTTGTGACCTTACTTGTGATACTTATGTCTTCTCTTCTTTTAGTATAGTTAATCTTTCATCAAGTCAATTATCAAAAAGCACAAGACACGAAAGTTGGGCTCCTAGAGCCAGGGAAAAACCTCTCCCTCTTGGTGAGGAAAACCCGCAAAGAATTCTTCTTATATATCTTCAAATGACAAGTACCATGACCTAGACTTAGACCCTTGACCTAAAGGTGCTTCCAAGACCTTGATCCAGCGTCTTTGACCTTGAATCTTCTCTTCACCAAATTACTTAGTTTTGCATCAACATTGGAGACCTTGATTTTCATCTTGCATATGCTGGTAGTTGTATTGCTTGAACTGTGGGAAGGTAAATCATAGATTTACCTTCCTCACAATGACTGCCTCTTCAACTTATGATTACTGTCTCTAATTGTATCTTCAAATCAACAACCCTTGTTATCCTTAGTCCTGTACTGGATATCCACAAACTGCTCTTGCAATCCTGTAGTTCACTGTCCACAATCTTTTCTTGACTATCCTTCCTGTACTTCACCGTAACCTTCTTTCTGCACTTATAATCCTGATCCACACTTTTTGCTCCCCACTCTCTCCGCACTGAATGTTATCTTTATCCGCACGGTGACTCAGAGATATATATCCGCATGCTTCTTGAGATAAATCCACATTATATACCTGTAGTAGATCTGCACTTCGTTCATGAGGTAGATCCGCACTAGGTTGAGTGCTATCTGCCAAAAACTTTCACACAACAGTTCGCAAACACTGCCTCAGATGTGTCTGCGATTTCTCAGAGGAATCCACATTATACTTCTGTCCTGTACTTCACATTTTAATCTCAGAACTTGTTCGATGTTCCTTATTTGCACTATGATCTCAGATATCCGCAATTACTTCCTGTATAACATCTCCATTTTCTCTATTTGACAGTGCGCAAATTTTGCTCTTTTTTTTTCCACGCCTAGAAATCCACATCTTATGTGTATATATATAAGAGTGCGTTCACTTAATTTAGGTCGACCATACCTCTTACATGTAAGCCGAATTTTAGCATAGATTTTAGGCCTACGTGAAGGCTTGTATACTTCAGCGTTAAGGGTGACTTCATGAGGGCTGTTATCAGCTATTTTCCCACAAGGTCTTGGAGAACATTTTCGAACTAGACACTTCATAAACATGACTCTTGATTACATTTATAAACATAAGACAAACCCTACTAGACATCAAGAAGAAGTCTAGAGACCTATCATAAATCTTGCTCATGAACTCCATGAAGCAAGCACAACAAAATTACATTTTTTTATCTTTTTCTTCTTCTTTACATAAATACATAGTCAACATGAAGATTGACCTAGTTACACTTTTCAACACTCCATCTTAACTAGGGAGGTATTTATACAGGTACATGGTAACTTTCAAACTGAAGAATCTCATAAGAAGAATCGGATTGGTAATCGCATCTGTATAACATCATATCAACCAACATTGTCCTAGTGCAAGGCCTTGACTAACAACCGCATATCTCAACGAGACAATGGGCTACAATTCTGGTGAGACACATGACTAATAGAGACCATAGTCATTGTCTCTCCAAGGTACATACCCCACCTAGTTGTTCCAAGGGTATGGCCTTCTTGGACTATTCTTCTCTTGGGTAGCCAGCCCTCAAAGAATATCGGTCCACGACTACTCTTGTCTTGAATGCCCTATCTCATTCTCAAAGAGTATGGAATGCCAGATGATTACCCAATCCTCCATTCTGTCTTCCAGGTGAAGACCAAAATGATGTGTCTATCCATTCTCTTCACATGGCCTTCACTAAGACTTACGACTGTTAGTCCTGGTCTAGTGCATGACACATGTAATAGAGAATCACATACGTCACTCCCTCTTAACACAGGAAGGACATATTTCAAGTTTCTTCCAAGCAAGAAACTTACCACCAGGCTCCTCATGATCCAGGGTCTTGCAGCAACAATCTAGCTACTCATGAAGAGTTCCTCTCCTCAAGATCATGTATTTCAATATTGAGGAATCTTCAACTCTTGGCTTCATAGGGCACAGATCATCCATCACTTTCAGTCACGAGTCATGTCAACTATTAGAAAGTGATTCATCAGTCTTCCTCATCTGGTCCACCATTATGCCATGCTACTTTCCTCCGAATCATCCCCAAGGATCATGAATCCTTTCTTATGATTAGCAGCTCTGCATAAATTCATCGAGATAAACATATACATATGAACGTTTAGAACAAAAGTTACCTTAGTGATGATCTTTCACCATAACATCTTCCTGTAGGCATCGACATCCTTTATATAGATTGACACATCTCCTAATGATATGTTTTGTCAAGGGTCTTCTTATTTACCAGACTTCTGTCAGAGTCTACATATCTTTCCAGGAGATCTCCAAGTCCCATCTTCTGGGCTTCCGGATGATAACTGTCTCTTGACATGGTTGCATTTCATGATCTCTTCCTTTCTGCACATTCTCCATTCCCAGGAACTTACAACCTTTCTAGTTTCTCGTTCATATACAACCACCTCATATTCCATGAGGACACATTATGTTGATTTCATCTGTCCGTGCACTGAGAGATACACCTCCATAGATAATACTTCTAAATACAAAAGTTCATTACCTGCAACCATATGACATGACTTCACAGCATCCAATGTTAGCATATAAATATATACATACCTCATACCCTTTTTCCCTTGAGTCAACCTGTATCTATTTTTCAAGAATGAAGAGTTTCATTCTCTTGGCATGCTCCATCAATATACCAGAAATCTGTTTCCATGATGACCCTTGCTCTTGATGACTGCTTTCCATTAGTAATGTTATCAGAGAGGTTTTCTCGGAGCTGATTCACCAGGAGCTCCTACCATGCTTTCATCAGGATGCTACACTGCTTCCTATCATATAACCAACACAAATCACTTAAAGGAGAAGATGATCTCAATAGTAGTGGAGATCCCTTGCTCCTTCTTTCTTATCAGGCTCTTTCCTTATTTTAGAGACATGGGCTTCTTTTCTATTTCTCTTGTCCTTATTTCTTATCGTGGAATGGTATGAATTCTATCTTCCCGTATAAATGTGAAGTGAAATTTTCCCCATTCTTCTCATAGAGCTTTTAGCACTACTGTAGTCTTCTCCTAGTTTCTGCAGTTGATCATAGAGATTGGTTCTCCTGCAGTACTCACAGAGAATAGCTCCAGTAATTTCTTATATACTCATTTTGATGATTTTAGATTTTGTACATCAGAGATGATAAAGTATTTTATCGATTCTATAAGAATCCTTTGGACTCTTATATCTCCCTTCATGAATTTGGCATGACATAATTGTCCTTGTCTTCTATGGAAAGTTTGAAATCCCAAACAGTTTGTTTCTTTCTTTTCAAAGGAGACATTTTAATAGATTCATATAAAGTCATAAATATACTTACTTGAGTAGATGCTTTTCTTCTTCTACCAACTTGTTTGCTTTGAAGATGGTTGAAGCTTCCTTTGAATGGTGATTGATGATGATATTTAGCTGCTTCCATGAAAGATCAAGGATGATAGGTAACTTGCTTTGAAGCTTTTGATGGCAATACTTCAATGATCTGCTGGCACATTTAAGATGGTTCTAATACTGTCTTATTTCTTTCATTGTGGAAGTCTGAGATTTCTTCTAAGCAAATTCTTGCTTTGATGCCATCCATGAAATCTGATCCTTGAGTGTCTCTATGCTCTTTCTAGCACCTTAGCTCTGAAACCATGTTGAGAATTTGGAGAGCTGTAGGTTAATACAAATTCTCTTCTTGATAATTACTTGTGACCTTACTTGTGATACTTATGTCTTCCCTTCTTTTAGTTTAGTTAATCTTTGATCAAGTCAATTATCAAAAAGCACAAGACATGAAAGTTAGGCTCCTAGAGCCAGGGAAAAACCTCTCCCTCTTGGAGAGGAAAACCCGCAAAGAATTCTTCTTATAGATCTTGAAATGAAAAGTACCATGACGTAGACTTAGACCCGTGACCTAGATGTGCTTCCAAGACCTTGATCTAGCTTCTTTGATCTTGAATCTTCTCTTCACCAAATTACTTAGTTCTGCATCAACATTGGAGACCTTGATTTTCATCTTGCATATGCTGGTAGTTGTATTGCTTGAACAATGGGTAGATTTACCTTCCTGACAATGACTACCTCTTCAACTTATGATTACTGTCTCTAATTGTATCTTCAAATCAACAACTCTTGTTATCCTTAGTCCTGTACTGGATCATCCACAAACTGTTCTTGCAATCCTGTAGTTCACTGTCCACAATCTGTTCTTGACTATCCTTCCTGGACTTCACCGTAACCTTCTTTCTGCACTTATAATCCTGATCCACACTTTTTACTGCCCACTCTCTCCGCACTAAATGTTATCTTTATCCGCACAATGACTCAAAGATATATATCCACATGTTTCTTGAGATAAAGCCGCATTATATTCCTGTGGTAGATCCGCACTAGGTTGAGTGCTATCCGCCAAAAACTTTCACACAAAAGACTGCAAACACTGCCTCAGATGTGTCTGCAATTTCTCAGAGGAATCCGCATTATACTTCTGTCCTGTACTACGCATTTTAATTCCAGAACTTGTCCGATGTTCCTTATCCGCACTATGATCTCAGATATCCGCAATTACTTCCTGTATAACATCCACATTTTCTCTATATGACAGTCTGCAACTTTTGCCCTTTTTTTTTCCACGCCTAGAATTCTGCATCTTATGTGTATATATATAAGAGTGCGTTCACTTAATTTAGGCCGACCATACCTCTGACATGTAAGCCGAATTTTAGCATAGATTTTAGGCCGACGTGAAGGCTTGTATACTTCAACGTTAAGGGTGACTTCATGAGGGCTGTTATCAGCTATTTTCCCACAAGGTCTTGGAGAACATTTTCAAACTAGACACTTCATAAACATGATTCTTGATTACATTTATAAACATAAGACGAAGCCTACTAGACAACAAGAATAATTCTAGAGACATATAAAAAATCTTGCTCATGAAACCCATGAAGCAGGTACAGCAAAATTACATTTTATTCTCTTTGTCTTCTTCTTTACATAAATACATAGTCAACATGAAGACCGACCTAGTTACACATTTCAACAAGTGCTACATCACACATAACAATGAATCATGTCCTGAATCCTGAGTCTTGACTTAGCCTCAAAATATCAACAAAAAATATAATGATGTATCTCATATCATGAGTCATATACAATGAAATGAAACACTAAGTAACTAGTGATTTCCTTTGCCCCTCTTGCGAGAAAATGTAACAACTTTCCCTCTAGATGAAGGAGGCCCTCGGGCTAGCAATGGACTTTGATGTCCTCTAGAAGCTGAAGAACTAGGAGCTGGAGGAGGTAGACCACATCCTCTATTGGTGACCATGGTGTGAAAGTTTCAAAACAAAAACCCTACCGCAGTATCTAGATCTACTTCTCCTACTTGTTTCATTAAATACGTTGAATAAACTTAATTCCATTAACTTTGTTAGTTTGATTAAAAATCAATTTATTAATCTTAATTCCTTTAACTACTTTAGTTCTTTTAGAAATCGTTTTGATAACCATGATATATTTTTAAATAAAAACAACATTACATTTATTAGTAATAATAACATTATGGGCTTTAACTCAAATATTAATAACTTTAACTATTTTAGTTCTACTAGAAATCATTTTCATAATGAAGATATATTTTTAAATAAAAACAACATTAACTATATTAGTAATAATAACATTATGCACTCTAACTCAAATATTAACGTAAATATTATTAAAATTTATGATATTAACAATAAAAATAAAAATAATATTACTTCTAATAAGGTCTTTAATAATGTTAATGAGATTTCTATTAACCATGACAATTTTATTAATATTAATAATAATATTAGGAGTGATGTCATTAATAATCCTCTTAATATTAATGAGGTTAATAAATATAAAAATGTAATTAATCTTTCTAGTTTTTCTTTTGATCCTTCTATTTTCAATCTTCTTAATAGAGGGCTTAATTTTGCCCTTGCCTCGAAGAAGATCCCCGCTGATGACATTATTTGCAACATCGAATATGGCATCAAGGATCTTCTTGATAATGTTAAAGGAGACCATTAGGCAAGATTGTTCCATTATTCTTAGGAAGGCTAAGCCTCCCAAAAGAAATTTGAGTAAGCCTGAGTTTCTTGCCCCCAAAACCCTAAGGGACAACCCTGACATTGTCATCCTTAAGGCAGACAAGGGTGGTGCCATAGTCATTATGGATAAATCTGACTATGTCAGCAAGATGGTTGACCATTTGTCCAATAGTGGTAGTTATGTTAAGCTTACTAAGAATCCCCTTAGATCGGTTTGCAAGGATGTTTCCCTTGCCATCAAGTCGGATTCTTCTCTTAATCCTCTCTCTAGGAAACTTATTGAGAGCAATCCCCTTACCCCCCCGGATCTATGGTCTCCCAAAGATTCATAAACTGGGTGCCCCTTTGAGACCTATTGTTAACACAATAGGTGGTCCCTCTTATCATTTGGCTAAATTCTTAGCCCAAAAGCTTAAACCCTTTGTAGGTCAAACCAATTCCTTTGTTAAGGACTCAGCTTCCTTTATCAAGGAGTGGAAGAACATCAAGCTACAGCCTGGTGAGCTTTTAGTTAGCTTTGATGTTGTTTCCTTATTCACCAAAATCCCCATCCAGGAGGCCGTTGATGTCATTAAGTGGATCTCTGACGAAGACACCTCTAAGTTGGTTAACCTCTGCCTCACCTCGACTTTCTTTAGTTTTCAAGGTGAGTTTTATGAGCAAACATGTGGTGTTGCGATGGGCTCCCCTCTTTTCCCCATTGTTGCTAACTTATGGAGGATTTTGAATCAAAGGCCCTAGCCTCGGCTAAATTTCGCCCTAGGAAGTGGAATAGGTTCATGGATGATACTTGTGTCATCTGGCCCCATGGTCGGGAGAAATTAGATCTGTTCCTTGGGCACCTAAACTCGCTTTCTGATTCCATCAAGTTCACGATGGAAGTGGAGGTTGATGGTTGCCTCCCTTTCCTTGATATCCTTCTCTCGAGGAATGAGGATGGGTCCATTTCTCACCGGGTTTTTCGCAAGAAGACCCACACAGAACAATACCTCCATGCTAGTTCCCATCATTTTCCTGCTCAAAAATTTGGTGTTCTGTGTACTCTTGCGACTCGTGCTCTTAGAATCTCTGATGACAACTCCTTAGAGTCAGAGAAGTCCCATCTTCTTGACATTTTTGAAAATAATGGTTACAGTAGATCTCTAGGTATTAAAGCCTTTCGAAAGGCATATAAAGGGTTGAGTGAAAAATCAACTCGGGTGGATCCCATTTCCAAGGTCCACCTCCCATTTATCCAGGGGATGACTGACAAAATTGCCCATGTCCTTAGAAGGAATAATGTCTCGGCTTCTTTCAAGCCTCTCTGCACTATTAGAAATTCTCTTGGATCTGTTAAGGACCCTATCAACCCTAAGGACATGAAAGGGGTTTATTTGATTCCTTGTTCATGTGGAACTCCTTATATTGGAGAAACTGGTCGATCCATTAGGCAGAGAATTCGGGAGCATGCCGCAGATATTAGGCACAGTCGGTCTCGTACCTCAGCTCTTGCTTAGCACGTGGAAAAATCTTGTCACCATGTCTGTATTGAAGATTCCAAAGTCGTTGCCAAAGTAGATCACTTCCACCATAGGAAATTAAGGGAAGCAATCAAAATTGAACGACATGCCAAGAATCTCAATCGGGATGATGGTTGGAAATTAAGTAAGAGTTGGATCCCAACTCTGGTGAGGTAATTTTGTTTTGTTTTGTATTTTCATTCATTTATATATATATATTTTTATTCTCAATTTGCCAATTTAGAAATTATTAATTAATTAATTAATTATTATTATTCTAAAATTTTTATTTATTTAATTTCATTAACTAATTATTAATTTATTTCATTTTACTTCATTTTTATTTATTTACTTTACTATTTTTATTTTCCTCATTTTATCTTTATTTATTAATTAAAATTATTTTTTGCCCCTCCCTATTTATTTATATAATTCTCTTAACCTTTTTAATTTATTTAATTAATTAATTTATCATTAAAATTTTAATTCCTAACTAACTAATTCTTTTATAAAATTTTACCCCTCCCTTCTCCTTATTATTATTTTAAAATTTCTTAACCATGTCTTATTTATTTAATTAATTTATCATTAAAATTTTAATTCTTAACTAACTAATGGCTAGTTACTTTATTTATTTTTATTAAAATAAAAATTTCTTAATCCTCTTTAATAAAATTGTTTATTTAATTAATTAATTAATTATTAAAATTTTTAATTTCTAACTAACTTTCAATGGCTATTTTCGGGCAATGATGCATCTCCACTATTTATTCATCAAGATCGATTTGTTTCTCCACCCTGTCCTGAGGATGAACCACATTAGCTGGTTCGAAATGTCGACCAAATCCTAATAATGTGATTAATCTGAAAGACATTTTTATCTACATTATGGATCACAAAAGTCTTAGATCGAACATTGTTTTATTAACATTAACAAGTTATTTTACTAAATTATTCAGATTAACGTTAAAGTAGATACTAACTGCAGCCTACACATTTACAGATTATTTACTGAACAATACACACATGTGGGCTTCTTTCTTTTTCCTCTTGCCCTCATTAGATTTGGGACAATCTTTCATTACACCCATAGCATCGTTTCTTATCCATGTTTCTTCTTTTCTTCTTGAGGACCAAACTTACCGAATCTACCCTTTCTCCTTGATATGGCAGCATAGGCTTGATTCTCTTTATTTGATCCTATATCCACTTTAGCTTTTAACCTTGTCTCTTTTAATTCTCATGGAGACCATAGATCGTAGAATGGTGTTGCTTCTTTCTTCCCATAGATGCTTGAGGTGAATTTTTCCATCCCTCTGGCAAAGCATTCAACATCACTATAGTTATTTCTCTATCAGACATTTCTTCTCCCAATTCTTGCAATTGATCTTGTATTTCGGAAATCTTCATAAAGTATGAAGTTATTCCCTCCTCTCTAGACATCTCCAACTTGTATAGTTCTTGTCTTAGAGGTATTACTTCCCCTGCAGTACTCACCATGAATAACTCCACCAATTTGTGATATATTTCTTTTGAAGATTACAGTTTTGATACATAGGGGATGAGAGAGTCCTTTATGGATTCTATAAGAATCCTTCGAGCTCTTATGTCTCCCTTCATGTATGAGCTTGAGTATCTTCTTTTGAAGGTTTAGATATCGACCCGTAGATATAGTCCATGACTTCATTCTTAATAGGATTTAGATCTGTCCTTTTCTTCCATGCAAGAAAGTTTGAAACCCCAACCAGGTTATTGCTTTCTTTGCAAAAAGGACATTTTGACATATTCAGATGAAGTCACAAAGATACTTCTTCAACCAACTTCCTTGTTGATGATGATATAGATAGTAGAAGAAGCTCCGTCTTAGATTGACTTCATTAAGAGTGGTGTAAAGTGGTAGATTATTGTTAATTTTAGATAACCATGGTATGTTCTATTCTTAATGCAAATTTACTTCAATCTTTCTTAGGCCCGATTCAATTTAGCAATCACATAAACATGAAAGTAAAACGCTTATAGAACACAATAATAGATCAACAGAAGACAAGCCAATAATATAGATCAAATTTTACAATTCTTCTTGTCCAACAAAGATATAGGATAGTGTGCGTTACGACAGTCAACAGGATGCATCAGCCAACAAATTCTTTCTCAACATCAGATCAGCCAACCCTCCAAGTGTCACATATAGCCCTCAAAGACAGCTCATCAAAAGTCAACGCAAGTCAACAAAAGAATCCCTCATCCAGATTTCCAGCATCCATTTCCGGCATCATCCATATTTCCGGAATCCAGATTTCCGGCATCCACATTTCCGACATCATCCATATTTCCGGCATCCAGATTTCCGACATCCATTTCTGGCATCCACATTTCTGACATCCATATCAGACATCATCCATATTTCCGACATCCATTTCCGGCATCATCCATATTTTCGGCATCCAGATTTCTGACATCCATATTCACACATGGGAGAGAGAGAAGCCTCTTCTAGGCTGTACAGACCAATCAAATCATGAGGAATGTGTGTGATGAGATGATGATGAAGTGGACATCATCTCTCTCCAATTTATATCCATCAATGAAGGTGTGTGACACATCTGTTAGACTTGTGAGCCTACATTACAAATCTGGCTGATCTTGCACATGTGTGGAAAATAAAATCAAAATATATGTTCTGCTCATCCAAGCAAGATGATCTTTAGATCAATCTTGCACCTCTCCGAAAGAGGAATCCAACAAAATATACTCATCATCATATGAGAAGTGCAACATGGAGTTTGGACCTAGTTGCCCAAATTTAACACTCCCTCTAAACTAGGGAGAACTCCATCTGTCCACCTGTGCCATCCAGAGATCAGTACCATCGTGTACCATCATATAGCATCATGCGTCATCCTGCCGTAACTTTCTTTGCTAGCTCTTCTTTGCAAACAGAGCAAAAGATGAGTCACAAAGACATCACGCCCTGCTGACCCGAAGTCAACTTAGAGGGTAAAGCATCAATAGACTCAAAAAGAGTTACATACTAACCCGAAGTCAGTTTAGAGGGTAAAACCTCAATAGACTCAAAAGAGTCACATACTAACCTGAAGTTAGTTCATTGACCCAAAGTCAGTTTAGAGGTAGGAAACTTATCAGACTTGATCCTAGATCAAGGTATTGGACACGTGCCATCCTAGACATAGAGAGTACGACAATCTCCGATGCGTCCATCAGTTCTTGCTATTGCTCTCTATCCACATTTCCCACCTCATTGGCCAAATGAGAGGTACTTCCCATGAGTCCGAAACTCCATGGGTAGGATGCATGTGGGGCATAGATAAAAGAGAAGGTGAACCAACTCAAACATCATAACAGTGGGGCAGAAGCACAACAAGGTTAGGCAAGCCTAGCCCCTTGTGTGCTTATAGCTCCAAGAAGCTATCCCCAAGCCCCCCGGAGCTCCCAGAGCTCATAGTCCAACTCAAGTAGGACCCTCACAATAGGGTCTTTCCACGATGCCAAGCTTCTCACGGAAGGTTAGGAACTTGACCTTCCCCAGGGGCTTCGTGAGAATATCTGCGACTGGCTCATCGGTTTCTATTTGATTGAGCCTTACGACGCTTCGCTATACCATGTCCTAGACAAAGTGGTACTTAATATCAATATGCTTAGATCGATCGTGGAACACGGGATTCTCAGAAAGACGAATCGCACTCTGGTTATCACAAAGGATAACGGTGGTATCTAGCACATGTCCTCACAGCTTCAAAACAGGCCATACTCGATGCAATGTATTTGGCTTCAACGGTGCTCAAAGCCACTGACTTTTGCTTCCTGCTCATCCAAGATATTGAAGAAGAACCCAAGGTGAAGCAACATCCAGATGTGCTCTTGCGATCCACCACACTGCAAGCCTAATCGGCAACAGTATATCCATGGAGTCTCAAACTCCCGGCAGTGTATCTTAGCCCATGGTTGATTGTGCCCCGATGATATATCAATAGATTCTTGGCACCAATCCAGTGAATGTGATGAGGCTCAACCATATGTTGACTCAAAGTGTTCACTACAAAACATACGTCCAAACAGGAGTTCACTAAGAACATCAGAGCCCCTACAAGTTGTCGATACTCGGTGGGATTTCCCAGCTCAGGCCCATCAATGCTTCCACACAACTTCTTAAAGTTGTGTTCCATCGGTGTCGACACATACTTACAATCCACCATACCAAATCTCTCTAGTAGCTTCACGACATATTTTCCTTGAGAAAGGAAAATCTCGCCTGGCCTTTGCCAGACCTCCAAGCCTAGGAAACAGTGCATCAGTCCTAGGTCTTTCATCTCAAACTCGGAAGCTAGCTCCCTCTTACATTGATGAATGAGAGGGTCAGCACCTGTCAGGAAGGGATCCTCTACATAGGGAACTAGAATGAGAGGCCTTTCTCTATCAACCTTAAAATAAAGGTTTGGATCAGCATTCCTTCGAGTGAAGCGTAGCTTCATCAAGTAGCTATCTATCCTCTCATACCAAGCCCTGGGGGCTTGCTTCAACCCATAGAGGGCTTTCTTCAACTTGCATACATAGGTGTCTCTATCTTGGACTTCGAACCCCAGAAGTTTCTCCACATACACCTCTTTCTTTATTGAACCATGCAGAAATGCAGTCTTCACATCCATCTGATGGAGACTCCATCCTTGCGTTACAGCAAGGGCAATGATAGATCAGATGGTGGTATAGCGGGCCACAGGTGCAAATATGTCATCATAATCTATGCCTTCTTTTTGAGAGAAGCCTCGGGCAACAAATCTTGCCTTGTACTTTTTAGCACTACCATCAGATTCATGCTTGATCTTATAGAGCCATTTCGAGCTGACAACAAATTTGTCCTTTGGTCTCGGGACCACTTCCCGGACATCATTTTTCATAATGGACTCATATTCTTCATGCATAGCATCCTTTCAAACTTGATGCTTTACGACTTCTTCAAATGATCCAGGCTCAGATTGTACAATTGTACTCATGGCTGCTAGATACCCTTGGTATCTATTCGGTTTCTTGCTTTCACAGAATGTCCCCTTTGGGGCAATATGTCTCTCGACATCTTCGAGAGTGTCCCTGAGCCATGAGGGTCTTCTCTTATTTGAAGGAGGTGGATCAATAGGATCCATAGGTCCTTCAAGATCGAGCATCGATTCATCCTTCGATTCTTCCTTGGAGCTTGGAAGATTTCTTACTTTCTTGAGGGTAGCCTCTTCATCAAAGGTGACATTGTGGCATATCTCCACTTCTCTTTGACCAAGCACATAGATTCTATATGCCTTTGAAGTTTCACTGTAGCCCACAAACATTCCCTTCTTTCCAGAAGCATCCAATTTGCTTCTCTTTTCTTTCGGCACATGAAAGTAAACAGGACAACCAAAAACTCTAAAATGAGAAACATCAAGTTTCTTACCAGAGAAGACTTCTTCGGGGAGTCTTGGAGTCCAGAGCGGAATGTGGGCATCTATTTTGAACGTACACAATAGTGTTCGCAGCTTCTCCCCATAAAAACTTCGGAAGACCTTGGTCATATAGCGTGGCACGGGCAGCTTCCACAATGGTCCTGTTCTTTCTTTCAACAACACCATTTTTCTCAGGAGTATACACAGTTGTGGTCTCCCTCTTAATGCTAGCTTCATTGCAAAAGTCATTGAATTCATTTCACTCATACTCGGTTCCATTGTCGGTCCTCAAAACTTTGATTCTCTTCTCGGTTTGATTTTCCACGAAGGCCTTGAAGGTATGAAACCATTTGAATGCTTCGTCCTTATTCTTCAAGAAATATATCCAGGTCTTGCAGGAGAAGTCATCTGTAAAAGTCATGTAATAGGAACATCCTCCCAAGGATGTCATGGGCAACATACTAGATAAATTATAATGAATCAACTACAAGATATCAGTTGTCTTTGTGACACTAGAGGTGAATGGTCCCTTTGTATGCTTCCCTTCGACACAACCCTGACATATACCTTCATGATCATCTTTAAATTCGGGCATCCCTGTCACGACCTTCCTTGCTTCGGGAAGGGCTTTGTAATGAAGGTGTGGAAACCTCCAGTGCCATAACTCTGTTTGAAGAGTTGTATCACATGACATAGCCCCCAATGGACTTCCTGCAACCTGGTAGAGTGTATCAACCCTAAAACCAATAGTAAGGGCTTCCTTGAAGTTCTTCTTCTAGATGCGTACCTTTCCATCAACGAATGCCACCTTGAACCCTTTGTCTTCCATTGCCAAAATAGGCACAAGGCTTTTCTTCAAATCAGGTACATACAACACATCTTGTAAACAAAGGACTTGACCTTGAGATAAATCAAGGGTCACCGTCCCAACCCCTTTCATGGGATAGGTGGCTATATCTCCAAGGATAATTTCTAGATTAGTATCTTTCTCAATCAAATCAGAGAGGTCTTCTTTATAACCAGTGAGGTGCCTTGAAGCACCATTATCAAACAATCAAACATCCAGGGTGTCGGGAGGAGATGCACCAGAGAAGGTAGATACAAGAATAAATTCTTTTTTCTTATTATCAACAACATTAGACTCATCATACCTGGAATTTCTTGACCTCTTGAAAGGTTGCCCATTTCCACTACGATTAGAGGGAGCCTTCCTTTTTCCTTTGAACTTGTTGTTCCTTTGAATGCCATTCCCCTAGAGTTGTTGTCATCATCCCTGGGAGAGTCCCTTCTATTATGGCACTCTCTTGCATAGTGACCAGACTTGTTACAAGTGTAACATCTTCCCTTCCTTCCTTTGGGCCCCGCTCTACCATGGTTTTGATTTCTCTGGCCACCATGGTTCTTCTTCTTTGCATGAGCAGCGAAGGCAGTAGGGTCACCTCTATTTCCATTAGAGGGATGATCTCTCTCCATCATTCTTGTCTCCTCTTGAGTGCATCTAGTCAGCAATTCATCAAAATCAAGAATCATATTATTATTAGGAATCGTAGTATTAAATACATACCAGTCTCGGGGAAGTCCTCCAAGAGCAATGAGGACGAGCTTTCGATCAACTACTTCTTCTCCTATGTCAAGGAGATCATTCTTGATTTCTGTGAGCCTCATAAAATATGATGAAGGCTCATGAATCTTCCCCTTCACATAGTCCATGGCATCTTGATCTTCTAATGTCAAATCCAAGGACATCTTCCATGCATGATAATCAGTCTTGTTAGTCAACTTATCATCAGATTTGAAACCCTTGTAGGTTGAGGAGGCCATTGGTCCTTGACAAGACTTCTTCTTCGGTGATTTTTTTTCACACTATCTTGGGCTTTGTCTTCACCTCAGCTCTGAAACCATGTTAATGTTAAATAACCATGGTATGTTCTGTGCTTAATGCAAATTTACTTCAATCTTTTTTAGGCCCGATTCAATTTAGCAATCGCATAAACATGAAAGTAAAATGCTGATAGAACACAATAATAGATCAACATAAGACAAGCCAATAATATAGATCAAATTTTACAATTCTTCTTGTCCTGCAAAGATATAGGATAGTGTGCGTTACGACAGTCAACAGGATGCATCAGCCATCAAAGTCTTTCTCAACATCAGATTAGCCAACCCTCCAAGTGTCACACACAACCCTCAAAGACAACTCATCAAAATTCAATGCAAGTCAACAAAAGAATCCCTCATCCAGATTTCTGGCATCCATTTCCGACATCATCCATATCTCCAACATCATCCATATCTCCAGCATCCATTTCCAGCATGCATTTTCGGCATCCACATTTCTGACAACCACATTTCCAGCATCCATATTTGGCATCATCCATATTTTCGGCATCCATTTCTGGCATCCACATTTTCGGCATCCATATCCGGCATCATCCATATTTCCGGCATCCATATTCACACATGGGAGAGAGAGAAGCCTCTTCTAAACTGTACGAACCAATCAGATCATGAGGAATGTGTGTGATGAGATGATGATAAAATGGACATCATCTCTCTCCAATTTATATCCATCAATGAGGGTGTGTGACACATCTATTAGGCTTGTGAGCCTACATTACAAATCTGACCGACCTTACACGTGTGGAAAATAAAATCAAAATATATGTTTTGCTCATCCAAACAAGATGATCTCTAGATCAATCTTGCACCTCTCGGAAAGAGGAATCCAACAAAAATATAATCATCATCATATGAGCAGTGCAACATGGAGTTTGGACCTAGTTGCCCAAAATTAACAATTATCTTGGATAGCTTGATGACTTCTACAAAATGATGATTTGATGATGTCTCCAATAATATTGACTTGGCTTCAATGAGATAGCTTTAGATTCCTTTAAGATCAAGATCACCTCCTTGATCTTGCATTTCTTCTTGAAAGGACCTTGGTGTATAAGTCCTTTGAGTAAGGTCTTTGATCTTCTTGATATAGCTTTAGGGTTTTCCAATTTCTGCAACCTGCCTCCTTAGAATCTGAAGATTGACTCTTCAATGTAGATCTTTGAATTTTGCCTTCTAGAAAACTAATCCTTGATCTTCATGGTAATTGAATGTCTTCTTGTCCACTAGCCCTTTCTAGCACCTTAGCTTTGAAACCATGTTGAAAATTTGATAGGGCAGTGTTTAATTTGATTCTCTTACTTGATAATTGCTTGTGCTATACTTGTTATGCTTTTATTACTTAGATCTTGTCTTCATTAGCTTATATGTTCTTCATCAAGTCAATTATCAAAACACAAGAGACACAAAGTTTAGGCTCTTCAAGCCAGGGCCAAAACCTCTCCCTCTTGGAGAGGAAAACCCGAAAGCAATTCTTCTTATCTATCTTCAATTGACAAGTACCATGACCATGACACAAATCCTTGACACCAGTATGCCTCCAAGGCCCTTGTCACTTTCTCTTCTAGGCTCCTCATGTTGATCTTCTTTTCTGCACTGTACTGCACCAACATTAGGGAGACTGGGTCCCTATTCTAGCAACCCAAAATTATGTGCTCCTTCTTGACCTGCAAGAGACTCTTCCTTGGCTTACTCACTGCACCCTTTCAGGACCGAGAGCTTTCTTCTTGCTTCGCTGAGATATCTCCTTCGCAATTCTAACACAATCTTCACTAATTGCAGACCCTGACTATGTCACTTGTTCCAGACTTACCCTCGCATCATCGTTATAGTCTTGATCTCCTTTTCGCTTCCCTTTATAGCTACTTTCCTTGTTGTATATCTTGTCCTTGCTGTAGTTTCAGAGCTGAGTTACAGACTTTGACCGAGAAGATTAGACCCAAGACAACTATACTAGATAGCTTCTCTTCCTTCATTGGATTGCCTCTCTTCCTCGCACCAAACTGCAGACCTTATCCTTGAACTGTGATTTCAGACTTGTCTAAATTCTTGTTGTGTTGATGAGGCTGCAAACCACCCTTTATATAGGGACTATCTTCACTGTTCTAGGCCAACATGACAATTATGTGGGTGAGCTGACTTGGCAAGGAGTGTGTCCAACATATTTGAGCCAACTTCAATGAGCATTTTGACAAGGTCTTTGGAGCATACAATTTTATCAATGATTGTTCTTTACATGTGTAATAACACTTCATATACATGACTTTAAATTATACATTTATGAAAAGATGACAAACCCATAAAGACATCAAGAAGAAGTCTTTGACATATAATGAAAACTCCTTGCTCATGAAACCCATGAAGCAAGCATCACAAAAATACATTTTATTATCTGTCTTCTTTATTACATAAATTCATAATTACTTAGTCATTATGAAGACCAAACCTAGTTACACTTTCCAACACATACCAAACACCAATGTGGTGCTAGGAGTTCATTGGCTCTATTATATTGGGAGGTATAGTATGTATCAATGGAGCATGGAGATGGATTTTAAAGATCCAATGGACTACAGGAAGGTTGTTTTGAGGGAAATGCATCAGTATCCACGAAAGATTGTCTCATATAACAACATGGAGGAAGTATTAAGGTGGGGCAACATTGAGTAGGAAGTTGAGTGCTTCATCACAGACAATAGACAACCGAAACAACATCCAGACAATATTCAAGTATTGCTTCATAGACACCAGAAAGATTTTTGTGACATTCCTCCAGGTAGACCACCAGAAAAAGACTTTGAACATGTTATAGAGTTGGAGGAAGGAGTGCAGGCTGTTATTACCAACCCATACCAACATCCCAAGGCTTACAAAGATGAGATTGAGAAGGCCATTGAGGAGTTGTTGAGGTTGGGAGACATTCTGTCTCGTTCTAGTCCTTTCGCTTCTTCAGTGGTGATGGATAAAAAGAAGGAAAGTACCTTGCTGATGTGTATTGACTACTAGACTCTTAACAAGAGGACAATAAAAAACCAGTATCCTATCCCCAAGATAGATGAGTTGATGGATGAGCTAACATGAGCCAAGTGCTTTTCGAAGATAGATCTTTGTTTAGGCTACCATCATATTCGAGTTCAGGAGTAGGACATCCCGAAGACAACTTTTAGGTGCCATTATGGGCACTATGAGTTCTTGGTTATGCCATTTGGGCTAACCAATGGCCTTGCAACTTTTCAATCATGCATGAACCATGTGTTCAACAAACAGTTGTGGAAGTATTTGTTGGTTTCCTTTGATAATATACTTGTCTACAACAAGACTTGGGAGGACCATCTAGTGCACTTGGACGAAGTGTTGGGGATTCTGGAAGAACAAGAACTATATGAAAAAGAGTCCAATTGCAAGTTCGACATGGCAAAGATGCTTTAGTTAGGGCATGTGATTAGGAATGATGGGGTTTAGGTACATTAGGAGAAGATTCAGGCAATCATTGAATGGTTTACCCTGAAAAATACAATTGAACTGATAAAATTCCTTAGCCTCTACACATACTATAGAAAGTAGTGTTGCAAACATCTCGATAAAATCTTGATTTTATCTCGAAATCATGATTTTTTGGCCTAGCTAATGTTTGCCAATTTTTACAGATATTTTTATGGTATCTTAATTTTGCCGATGTTTTCTTATTTTTACCGATATTTTCCCGATTTTCCCGATTTTTTGGTTTTTAAGACCCTTGTCGATTTTATCCCAATGCCAATGTTCGCAACATTGATAGAAATTTTGTTAAGGGGTTCTCATAGTTAACAACGCCTCTTATAGACCTTACCAAAAGGGGGCTTTCAGTTGGACCGATAAAACATAGGAAACCTTTGAAAAGATGAAGCAGGTGATGAGTTTGTGCCCTGTGCTTGCTCTACCAGATTTCAGCCAGCGATTCGTGCTGGAGTGCGACACTTCAGGGACAGGAATAAGAGGAATTTTGATTTAAGATCAACACCCCATAACATTTGAGAACTACAAACTTAGAGATTATGAGCGACATTATTTGATTTATGACAAAGAGATGTTGGTCATCATGCATGCATTGGTCAAGTTTAAACAGTATCTAATGGGGAATAGGTTCAAAGTAAAGATAGATCATAACAACCTGAGATTCCTCATGGACTAGGAGTTGAGTGAGAGACAACAAAAGTGGATCAACAAATTACAGGCCTATGACCTCGAGAATGAATATTTCAAGGGGAAAAATATGTAGTACTAGATGCCCTCTTGAGGATGCCATCCACTCTCACTCATGGAGATAATAAATGATTGGAAGTTGTTGTTGTTTGTAGAATATTCCAAAAATAAATTTGCCTGTGAGATTCCGGAGGGATTGATTAAGGATGACAGATACCGAGTCGTTGACGACATCATCTACTACAAGAATTGACAAGGACTGGATCTATCTGGTACCAAAATCATAATTGAAGGAGAAAATTTTGTAGGCAACTCATAGCTCACCTTTGGATGGACATCCAAGTTTTTTCAAAACCTACAGGAAAATCAACGAGAGATTCACTTGGAAGGGCCTCAAGATGGATGTGTTGAGGTTTGTGAAAGAATGCAACATCTGTTAGCAGAACAAAGTTAAACATACTCATCTAGCAGGGTTGCTACAACCACTCGCTATCCCTGAGCAGAAGTGGGAGAGCATTTCCATGGACTTTATCACTGGGCTACCTCTGGTATAAGGTAAGGACTGTCTATATGTAGTGGTGGACCGACTTACGAAGTTCACACATTTTTTTGCCATACCATCTAAATATTTAGTAACACAGGTGGTCGAGTTGTTCTTTATGGAGATCTTCCGATTCCATGGGTTGTCGAAGACCATCGTGAGTGACAGGGACAATAGATTCATGAGTGACTTCTAGAAGGAGTTATTTTGATTTGTGTGGATTTAGCTGACACCAAACACTAGTTACCATCCACTGACTCATGGACAAACCAAGATAGTCAACAAGTGGCTGAAGGGCTATCTCAGAAACTATGTATTTGGCCAACAAAAGGCATGGGTAAAGTGGTTGCATCTAGGGGAGCACTGCTACAACACCTTTTTCCACATGTCTATTGGTATGACGCCCTTCAAAGTGTTGTACGGACATGATGACCCGACATTTGCAAATCGTATATTTGGGGATAGTCGTGTCCCTTTGGCTAAAGACTGGATTCAGGAGAGCCAGGATATCCTACGAGTCCTTAAGGACAACTTACGAATGGCTCAAAACCAACAAAAAGTATATGTGGATAAACATAGGATAGAGCACTACTTTGAAGTGGGAGACATGGTATATCTTCATCTCCAACCCTACAAATAGTCATCACTCAAAACAAAGGGGGTAAAAATATTGAAACCCAAGTTCTATGGACCCTACAAAATCATGAGACAAGTTGGGTTAGTGGCATATGAGTTGAAACTTCCTGAAGGATATAAAATTCACAATGTCTTCCATGTTTTTTGCCTCAAAAAGGCCTTGGGGAAGCATGTAGTCACCTTCACTAAGCTTCCACCATTGGACGAGGAAGGAGAACTAATTGGTCTTGAAGGAGGTTTTGGAGACCAAGGAGTGGAAGTTGAGGAACAAAACCATAAAGGAGTACTTGGTAAAGTGGAAGGAGCTACCTGTTGAGGACGCTACATGGGAGGGCAAACAAGTGCTCAAACATCTAGAGTTGAGGTTGCTTGAGGGAAATCAAACTGGAGGATTGTAATGTCCCTAACTGCTTATGAGATAGAAAACAAGATTCTACTAGCCTAATAAAGTTCCCATAGGCTAAGGCGGGGGAATTTTTTTTTAATAAGGGAACATGATTCGCCTAGGAAAACATTATAACTGCCTAAGGGGTGAAAAATGCTCCATATCCTCAGCTAGTGAAAATTCACTTTCATTTTATAAAATGAAAAGTTACTAAAGTGACTTAATAAAATTAAAAAGGTAAAATGACGGTAAAAGTGGCCACTTAATTATGAAAGGAGAAAAGTGAGCAGTCTCTCCTCATTCTATCGATTGCATTTTGAGTAAAGAGTCTCTTGGCTAATTTTTGGAGAGAAGCTTAGGGTTTGAGAAACCCTAGCTACCATTGCTAGCTTTCGTGTTGAAACTATACACCCTACTTGATTTAGAGAATGAAATCTTTCAGATATCACTATTACGCTACCAAAAAGAAGAATATATACAAAAGATAATGGAAGTACAAGGTTTTATCAGTTGATTTTATCTTCTAATATTCAATTTTTCATATTTCTTGACAAGCTGGAAATACCCATGAAGATATCCATTTCCAAGCCATTCTAGAGGGTCAAACTTCTGAGTAAAGAAGCATCCTTTTGAGGTGAAGGTGCATTCACTGTGGGTCGAGTTACCTAGGTGGAAGAAGAAGATGATTTCCAGCCATTATACAGAGGTTTAGTTTCTGGGTTTGCTAAGCCATAATTCTCCACCACAGAGGACGAGTTTCATAGTTGCAAGGGTTGACATTCCTCCACGCAGTGACTGAGTTTATTCAGCATAAGGGAGGTCGAAATAACTGAGCCCACAAGCCGTGTTCCTGGTCATTTGAAGGGGTCGAGTCAGCCATTCAAGAGGACTGATATTCCTCTTTACTTGGGCCAAGTTCTATTCGTTGCTGGGCTTGTGTGAGGTCAATAGTAACAAGGAGAAAAGGGGTCATTTATATATTGCAGAGCAGGCTGAATCTTACCCCTGTGAACACTTTAGCTGTGTGTGAGTTTATTGTTGGGTTGTGCCTCCTTACCAAGTGTTAGATGTGTTATATCTATATTAGACTTCATTTCTGGGATTGCGTGCTCCTTGGTGAGGTCCAGACTTGTCATATCTCCTGTTGGGTGGTTGTTGAACACTCATTTCAAAGCTAGACATAAAGGGGTACCATCAATACTGTTGGAAAGTGACGCTGGCATCTTATCTCATCAAAGCAATCCAGGTTCCTTGCATTTATTCTATTGTATCAGCTCATTATTTAGCTCTTTAGTCAATGATATTTCATTGTATATTTCTGAACTGAATATCTGAATGAAAAGGCAAATTTTATTATGGTATGGTGCTTATTGAATGGTATATCTATGGTTGAGTTTAATGTGTGGATATGTCATTGCTCTGAGATCTATTATGAGTACATACATCTGGCATTAAAAGCATATCTGAAAACAAAAACAAGGAAATCATACCTACAACAGTACAACATCAAAATGTTTGACAGAAGACTTCACTGGGAAATTTATATCAAACTCAGAAATTACAGTGGGTATAGTGAGTCATTTCCAAGAGGGAATATTACAGAAGATTAGTTTATACTGTGTATATTGTTGAAAAATCAACGTGGTACCAGAGCCTGGTTTAGAGAATAGCCACTAAAGGCAAGTGTGAAAGACTACATCTTGTGAAGGATATCTCTCCTAGAAAGCCACAACCTAGAAGAGGAAGGATGGGTTTCTGAGGCCTGGTTTGAAGGTTCGTTCGGAGTGCTAAAGGATCCGCATAAGGCCGAGTTTGATCTGTGGAGTGGGCCACAGAGGCCGTAGGCCGCCAGACTTGATTAGGCATGTCACAGTGAGCAAAATCGATCTTGTGTAGGAGGGTTTCGACTTAGTCAAACTGGTGACAGTGATTGCATAGCACAGCTTGACCATTTTAAGCTCAAATTTAAACCCTTCATGGCATTGTTTGCCTATCCCATCAGATTTAATGAACCCATGATCTGTCCTTAACCGTGTATCCCATACCTGCACATGGTATACCAACCATCTTGTGCCCTGGATGGAATTAAAACCCTCGTACAACCACATTCTCAAATTCGTTCCCTTACCCTCGTTAGAGGTCACAGGAAGTCTTATGCAAATAAGACACAAGTTTACATTGGAAATTTGTTCATTGAGGAAGTAAGTGGGTTGAGCATTTATTTGCTTTTATTGTTGTCGTGACAACCAAAACATACAAGTGGTCGAGGGAAGAGACATTCAGAGGGCAGAAGGGTTACCACTGGAGGGAGCAATCTTGTGCGTAGTCGGCCAACATTCTCCAACGCTGGAAAAAGGTTGCTTGTTTGTACTGACAACACTGTTTTAGTCTACAACGTGGCCAGTGGTATGCTGGTAGCATAGTTGGTAGGCCACAGAGGGTTAGCCACAACAGTCATTGCTGTACCTGTCAGTGGCCCCATGATTAAAATTATTTGCAAATGCTGGACAACATCTTTGAATGTGACATTATGCGTTTGGGACTTCAATTCAGCTTCGTTACACCAAACTGTGCAGTTTGCTCGGCCTGTTGTTTTTTTGATGTTTGACGAGATGCAGAGAGAAGAATTCCAAGTTTAAATTACACATATTTTTTGGGCATACAATTCCTAGCCTTATGTCTCAATCACAATGAATTTGCATTTGAAGGATTCATTTTGAAGCTATGATCGCTTTTTTGAAACCTGAGAGGGAAGTTTGATGATAACATATTTAGTTTCGAGTATATGCTTTAGAAAGTCTACAATATGGATGATGACATCTTTTCAAACATGACATGTGACGTAAAAACTAATTTGAAGTTGTTGAGTACAAGCACGAACCTACACTCGACATGGAGTCAAATCCTTGTTTATTGTCCACGTTAGATGTGGTCAAATTGATTAATTGAAATTTGGACCAAAAGGAAGCTGTTAAGTTGACTGAAGTACACCTCCCTAATTCTTCCATCAAGGGATATCTTGAAATTATACAGGGGTAGACTTGGCATTGATGCTAGTTTATTGTTGAGCTCGATGAATGGATTGCTATGCCTTATCCACAAATCCTTTACAAATCATGAAAGGAAAAGGAAAGGAAAACAACTGATGTGCATCCACCTTAGAAGAAGACAAGGAATCCAAGCCTGATGAGATTGCAGATGGACTTCATTGATTTTTGCAAGGAGGCAAGGATTAAGAGGGAGTCGGCAATTCCCTACAAACCTCAGCAATTTCTTTCTTAATCAACAGATAAGTACCTCATATTTTTCTCTCTTGATCAGTTTTATTATTTTACTTTTCTGTTCAGCCTCTTGTCCTTTATATTTTGCTTGGTTATGATTTTTCTTCCATGACCTCCTAAATGGAGGAAAGAGTGGGTACATTGCGGTAACTACCAATGCAACGATTTATGCAGCAGCTAGCAGCATATATAAATTTTTGACAAGAGGGTTCTCCTAGAAAGAGGGAGTGGACTACGAGAATATTTTTCCTCCAGTCACCAGAGGGTCAGTTTCTTGGACTCAAGCGTAGAATCGACAAGAATGTTTGATGTTTGAGAGTAAAGTTTGTACAAATTATTAGGACATCTATGACTGTGCCAGATGATAGGAAGAGCTTCTAGTTTTGAGGGAGCAAACCGTCAAGAAGAGTGCAAGGGACAACTTTCCTAGAGGATGACATGGGTTGAAATTGTCAAGATGCTCAAAGACAGAAGGTCTGTAGGAGCAATACACCTTTGAAGAAATATGTCAGGCAGTAGCAAAAGACTTGCTTTTGTGATAGAGGGAGAAGCAGTGGTAGAAGGACTTGCTTATGCGATAGAGGGAGAAGCAGTGGTAGAAAGACTTGTTTATGTGACGAAGGGAGTAACAGTGGTGGGAGGATTTGCTTCCATGACAGATAGAACAACTAGAAATACCACAAGAAGACGTATTTCAGTGTCAAAAGGAGTTGGCCTCAAAGATGAAATGAATGATTCTGGCATATACACTATTTCTTGGGATTGCAGATTTAGATTTGGTGGATCTCATGATGTACAAGTAGTTGATTGGATCTTTGATGTACTTGGTGAACACCATGCCAGATATTTGCTTTGCAGTGAGCACCCTGAACCAGTATATGTTCAAGCCGAGGCATGTACAGTGGATGGCAGCAAAGCATGTGGTATCTGTGTTGTATAGTTGGATGTGGTTTGAGATATGTCTTAGGAGGTGAAGTGAGGCTGCAGGAATATAAAAATTTAGGTAGAGGTAGAGTGCATCACAGCGAGTCTCGCAAGTCATAAAGTAGTGTGGCTTCAGAAGCCAGAAGGACATGGCTAGGTCACTTCATCCAAGACATGGTGTAGAGAGGAGCAATAGAACTCCAGTACATATCCATAGATGATCAAATTGTGGACAATTCAGAGACGAGCTTGGTATGATGTTGAATGTCTCCCTGATTGAGGAGTGATGAGGTCTTTGCATGATTGGGTAGACCATCTCTTGAAGCCATAAAGGACTTTGGCTAGGTCATAAAGGACTTTGACCAGAAAGGTGAATGGCCCAAGACAATTACATAGGCAATTATAGGATACACTTACCTGAGAAGCCAAAAGGACTTAACTGGGTCATAAAGGACTTTGAGCATGTTAGTTTTTGTAGCATCAGAGGTGTTCTAGTCTCGAAACTTTGTGGAGAGGCTAAAACACGAGAGTTCTCCATAACCCATAAATCGTTTCTAGAAATTCCACCTAGAAGTGTCTCAGTTAGATTATTAGCCTATTTTTAAATATTTCCTAAGTCTAAACTTAGGAAAATGGGTTAATTAATCAAAATTAATCGAGATAAGGTGTGAATCATCTAGAAACTCATAAGGATCGACTCCGATATGATCTTGCCCTTGATTAAATTTTAATCTTGGTCATTGGAGATCCAACAAAAGATTATAAGAAGTCGATGGGTAGATGGAGAACACACACTTTTCTTGGAGAGTTCGATTTTTCTAGAGGGCCAACAGTGGTCAGAAGAGTTCGAGCTTCGGAAGGAAGCAGAGACAGAGAGGGGGTAGGAACAGTGAAGCCGAAGAAAGGTTTTTCCAAATCCGGTGAGTGCATTGCAGAGAGGCCAGAATTTCTCCAGGGTGTTGTGTAGAAGCTTCAAAAGGCAGTTCAATTTTGCTGGGGTGAAGCTGGTTTTCAGTTCTAGAGGCCAGAAAGTATTTCCAGAGTGTCGGAGGGTCAGTTTCCCAATCATCAAGAGGCAAGACAGCTTGATTTGCAATTGTTCTGGGCTGAGCGTGTAGCAGTCTGCACGAGGGTGACGCAAAAGTTGTGCCAGGCTAGGTGGAAGACTTGCTTTTTAGTGGCAGTCACCGGGATTGCTCGGAGTGAGGATAATTTCCCTCAAATTTTTTTTTCCAGTATTTTCTCTGTAGGATTGTTAGTTTTCGACCTCTAGATTGTACTCAGATAATTTCACTATTGCTTAATAATATAAAACCCTTAGCTGCTGCACCGATTTTCCCAAGTTGGGTTTTTCCGGGTACATTTGTCCAAAAGTAATTGTGTCAATTTTTATGTGTGTGTGTGCTAGATTGTTTCTCAGTTTCCAGCGCTATTACTTTCCGCAATAATTTTGTGAAGATTGCAGTTTGTTTATTTCGTTCTTGTCGTAGCAATAAACTGCTAATTTACTTAACAGTAAGAAGAAATAATACCAGTTGCTGCAATAGGATTTCAGACTTGAAATTTTCACAACCAGAGGTGAATGACCCAGGGAAATTATAGGATTGAACGAATCTTCTCTTAAGAAGCTAGGACTTGGCTAGGTCATAAAGAACTTTGACTAGATGAGATAAGATTTAATTCACCTGAAAAGCCAGAAGGACTTGGCTAGGTCATAAAAGACTTTGACCAAAAGGGTGAATTGTCCAAGGGAAAATTCTCTCTTGAGAAGCGAAAAAGACTTGGCTGCCAGAAGGACTTAGCCAGGTCATAAAGTTCTTTGACAATAGGAGATTGATACATTTTGCTAAGGAGCCATAAAGGACTTTGGCCAAAAGCCCTGGATACTTACATTGCCCACTCCAGGACGGAGTTATCTATAGACATGAATCAACATGACAAGCTCATGAATTTTTCTTAAGGAATGAGAAATTTCAGCTAAGGGAAAATCTATTGTAGCCAAGAAGAATACCTGCCTCTCTAAGAGAGAGTGTTGATTTTTGTGTAGCATCAGGAGGTGTTCTCACATGCCAAGAGGCCTCCTAAGTCGACCTAAAAGGATTATGGAAATTAAAATAAAATTAATTTTTATTTTTGGGTTTCTTGTAGGCTCAAATTGGACAAGTCGGCCCAATTCATGAAGTGGCGTGTCCCTTGGTGTAAATGCACCCATTCGACTTGTATATATATACAATGCGACATCCTCATATGACCAATTCAAATTCATCATTTCTCTTTTTATAAAAGACACATGGCAGCTAAAAAGGATGAAGTGGCTGAAGTTTGGACTTGGCTTTTGGCACAGATTTCTAGACAATTTTGAATTGTAAACCATGCTGAAGAATAATTTCTTGTAGAAGAAAAGAATCTGGCTTTTCTCCCAAGTTTGGGTTTCACAGGGAAAATTTGTTTTCTCTACTGTGCATGGCTGTCTCTTTATGATCTTACTGTTTTCATTGTATTACTGTTGAAATCTTCTGTGTGTAATTGCTCAATAATATCAGTGGCATAAAAAAAACTGTATGAAGATTATTAGGTGGTAATTATCAGATCAGAAGATTAGTTTCTACTGTGTATATTGTAGAAAATTCAACACTTTCTAGACTTTACAAACTCTCTGTTTGAACAATTTAGCTATTCTCTTTGTCAAGAACTATTTTAGTGCTGTTAGCAGTCAGGTTTGTTTGGTGCAGATCTCCCCATACAAGATGAGAATGTGGCTTCCTATTGAGTATGGATTTATGAAAAAAATTGATTATTACCTTATTTTGTTGGCAACATTTGACACCTCTTTATCATTGCTTTTATTTGAGCCCTAAAATATGACTAGTTGATTAAAAGAAGCATTCTGTCTCCTATATCTCTTTCTTTTAATGGATAATTTCTTTTTCCTCAACTTCACCAGGGCTCATGCAAATTACAAGATAAACTTAGCAGATCAAGTATTGATGTGAAAAACGAATTGCTGTATGTTACATTAGAGAAATGTCACAATTGAATAACATGATGGAAGTGAAAACCCTATAAACAATGTCTAGTCTTATGGACTGCAGGAACTACTCTTCCAATTCATCAATGTAGAGACCAAAAAGTATGACAAAATGTGAATAGGCTTGCTCAGCACCTATGATGTTTTCTATTTGAACTTGTGTGACAACTTTTACATAATCTTCTTTAGGTATTCTACTCTATAAATTGCTAGAAAAATAGGTGCTTGAACATGTCATTAAAAACTTCGTTAAAAGTCTACAAATCAACAAGATACTTCCCCTTTTAGTAGCTTTTTCCTTGTAACCTTCTTTAGATGTTCTAGTCTATAAGCCTTTGGAAACATGGGCTTGAAAATGACAGGAAAGTTTTACAGAAGTCCAAAAGCCCAAAAAGCAAGAACATATTTTGACTTTATTAGCTTTTTCCTCCATGCTAGTTACTATTTTAGACTCTGATCACTAGTATGATAATGTTGATTGAAACTAGTGTTGACCTTTTGCACATGACATTCTAGAGTCAATCCACTTGGCATTAAAGCAATACAGTATCTTGTTGGAATGACTATAACACGAATATGGTGACTTGTAGGAATTTTAGATTTACTAGGGTCTTATTGATCAGAGATATAGGCAGAGTGAATGAGTTGAGAAGTCTAGTGTTAAATTTGGACAACTAGGTCCAAACTCCATGTTATGATGCTCAGATTAAGAGGCTAATATTTTTGTTGGAATCCTCTTTCGAAGAGGTGTAAAATCCATATATAATATGTCTTAATCCGATGAGCAGAACATTTATTTTGAATTTATTATTCTTAATAAATTATATGTTTTGTTGGAATCCTCTTTCGAAGAGGTGTAAAATCCATATATAATATGTCTTAATCCGATGGCGTAACATTTATTTTGAATTGCCATTATTCTTAATAAATTATAAAAGTGTGTCGGCCTTGCTGCTGCACGCCCCCGCGTATGTCACACGCCCCAATGATGGATATAAATACAGGCAAAGTTGGAGAGCATTTCATCACAACACAACTCACATCATCTTCTCTCATCTGATTTAGTACGAGCTCCTTGGAGGACGAGTTCAGCCCACACGTGTGAAGGAGAAGAAGGACAAAACAGTACGGCTGAGTTGAAGGACGATTTTCTGCAGTTAGGGTTTTGCAGAAAGTTTGACCAGCGTTGACTTTGGTCAACGCATGGTCCAATTGGGCTGAAAACTTGTGGGAAGTTCGATTTTGGAAGGCCGTACTATTTGGCACAAAAATCGAGGTCAAAAGGTTGACCAATCTGCTGCTGCGTTGACTTTTAGCTTGCTGCCCTGCGTTGACTTTTTCAGGACAACGTTGACTTTTTTGGAGTTGACTTGGTTTGACTCGTTTACTGATTGGAGGACTGTTGTGACACATGCTGGGTTGGCTGACCAAGGAGACTTTGCTGGTTGAAGCATCCTGTTGACCGCCGTAACGCACCACCACATTTTTCCTGTTTCTGATTTGTCTTCTGTAAGATCCACTTATATGTTCTATCTGCATTTTACTTAACTATTTGTATGATTGCTGTGAGAAAAGTAAAGTTGCTCCAAGCATAGAACATCTACAAAAATTTACATGGTATCGGAGCTGAGGTGAAGACAAACTCTATCTTTAGCAATCACCACCTGAAGAAATGGGTTCCACTAGTCTTGAATTCAAGGAGAATGACAAGCTGACTGGAAGGGATGACTTCCATGCCTGGAAGATGATATTAGATCTCAAGTTGGAAGATCATGATCTCTTGGATCATGTGCTGGGTAAGATTCAAGAACCTCCATCCAATGCTACCGCCGCTGTTAGAAACAAGTATAAGAAGGGAGAGATCAAAGCAAAGCTGATGATCAGGGAATCCATACATAAGAGCCTGGTTGCCTATATATCTGAACTAGGCACATCCAAGGAGATGTATGACAAATTGATCCTTATGTTCAAGGTAAACAATGTGAACCAAGTGCTATTCCTCAAGAACAAGTTGAAGAACATGAAGAAGGGTCGGGATGAGTCTATTCAAACTTTCTTTCTGAAATTGACCGAAACAAGGAACAATCTGCTAGCTATTGGGGAGACAATAGCTGATCGTGAGATGGTTCTCACCGCACTTGGAGGACTCCCATATGAATGGCAAGTATTCACAACTACCATTCTCAACAATAATACCATTCCTAACTTTGATGAGCTTCTGTCTAGATGTATGCAAGAAGCAACAAGGATGAAGGAATTCGATAATGACAGAAATGTTGCCTATGGTGCTCATACCCGAAAGAAGAACTCTGGTGGTTCTAAGGACAAAGGAAGAACAAGGACTCAAGAGAAGAAGGGAAAATGTTTCACCTGCCATAGGCCTGGTCACTATGCTAGAGAATGCCCCTTCAAGAAGGATTCTCCCGATAGTGACGATAACAACAACAACTGAAGGAATGGGAATCGAAGAAATGACAAATCCAAAGGAAAGAGGAAGGCTCACTTTGGAGGAAACAATCAACCTTCTAAAAGGTCCAGAAATACCAGGTATGAGGAGTATAATGTTGTTGATAAAAGAAATGAGTATATTCTTGTATCTGCTCTCTCAGCTGCATCTCCGCCCGACACTATGGATGTCTGGCTAATCGATAGTGGTGCCTCAAGACACATCACCGGATTCAAGGAAGCACTTTCTGACATGGTTGTAAGGGATACTAATCTAGAAATTATCCTTGGGGATAATGCCACTTATCCTGTGAAAGGGACAAGGACTGTGACCCTCCACTTGTCTCAAGGACAAGTCCTACGCTTGCAAGATGTACTCTATGTACCTAAATTGAAGAAGAACCTTGTGTCTGTATCTGCCATGGAAGACAAAGGATTCAATGTAAATTTCTCTGATGGAAAGGTGCTCATGTGGAAGGAGAGCTTCAAGGAAGCTATCTCAATTGGTTTTAGAGTTGGTACACTCTACCAGGTTGGAGGGAGCCCGTTGGGAGCTATGACTTGTGATACTATCCGACAAACCGAACTATGGCACCAGAGATTTGGACACCTTCATTACAAGGCCCTTCCCGAAGCAAGGAAGGTGGTGACAGGGATGCCTGACTTTGGAAATAATCATGAAGGTGTATGTAAGGGCTGTGCTGAAGGAAAACATACAAGGGGACCTTTCCTCTCAAGTGTCACAAAGACATCTGATATATTGCAACTGGTCCATTCTGATCTATCTGGTATGTTGCCCGTAACATCCCTGGGGGGATGTTCTTACTACATGACATTTACTGATGACTTCTCTCGCAAAACCTGGATATACTTCTTGAAGAAGAAGGATGAGGTTTTCATGTGGTTCCGTACCTTCAAAGCCTTGGTGGAAAATATGACCGGAAAGAAGATCAAGATTTTGAGAACCGACAATGGCACTGAATATGAGTCAAATGAGTTCAAAGACTTTTGCAGAGAAGCTGGCATTAAGAGGGAGACTACCACTGCATATACTCCTGAGCAGAATGGTGTTGCCGAACGCAAGAATAGGACTATTGTGGAAGCTGCCCGTGCCATGCTATGTGACCAGGGTCTACCGAAGTTTCTGTGGGGAGAAGCTGCAAATACTGCTGTGTACATTCAAAACCGATGCCCTCATTCCGCTCTGGACTCCAAAACTCCCGAAGAGGTTTTCTTTGGTAAGAAACCTGATGTCTCACATTTTAGAATTTTTGGATGTCCTGCCTATTTTCATGTGCCGAAAGAAAAGAGAAGTAAGCTGGATGCTACTGGGAAGAAAGGAATGTTTGTGGGCTACAGTGAGACTTCTAAGGCATATAGAGTCTATGTACCTGGTCAAAGGGAAGTAGAGATAAGACATGATGTCACTTTTGACGAAGATGCTTCCCTGAAGAAAGTAGTAGATCTTCCTAGATCTGGAGAAAATCATGAAGAAAGGCCTGGAAATCTGGAAGAACCCCAGGATGAGACTATGCCTGATATTGAAGGACCAATGGACCCTATTGATCCATCTCCTTCACTAGGAAAGAGACCATCATGGCTCAGGGACACCCTCGAAGATGCTGAGGGTCATGCTGCCCCAAGGGGGACATTCCGAGAAAGCAAGGAGCCGTGTAGATACCAAGGGTATCTAGCTGCCATGAGTACTATTGTACAATCTGAACCTGGATCTTTTGAGGAAGCCGTAAAGCATCAAGTTTGGAAGGATGCTATGCACGAAGAATATGAGTCCATAATGAAGAATGATGTCTGGGATGTGGTTCCGAGACCGAAGGACAAATCTGTTGTCACCGCAAAATGGCTCTATAAGATCAAACATGGATCTGATGGGAGTGCTGAAAAGTTTAAGGCAAGGTTTGTTGCCCGTGGCTTCTCTCAAAAGGAAGGAATTGACTATGATGACATATTTGCATCTGTGGCACGATATACCACCATTCGATCAATCATAGCCCTTGCTGCTACGCAAGGATGGAGTCTTCATCAGATGGATGTCAAGACCGCTTTTCTGCATGGTGCAATAAAGGAAGAGGTGCATGTGGAACAACTTCTGGGATTTGAAGTTCAGAATCGAGACACTCATGTCTACAGGTTGAAGAAAGCCCTCTATGGGTTAAAACAAGCACCCAGAGCTTGGTACGAGAGAATGGATAGTTACTTGATGAAGCTGGGCTTCACTCGAAGTAATGCTGATCCGAACCTTTATTTCAAGGTTGTGCAGGAGAAGCCTCTCATTCTAGTGCTGTATGTGGACGACCTCTTCCTGACAGGTGCTGACCCTCTCATTCATCAATGTAAGAGGTAGCTCGCTGCTGAGTTCGAGATGAAGGGCCTAGGATTGATGCACTACTTCCTAGGCCTGGAGGTCTGGCAGAGACCTGGAGAGATTTTCCTTTCTCAAGGAAAATACATTGTGAAGCTTCTGGAAAGATTTGGTATGGTGGACTGTAAGTCCGTGTCGACATCGATGGAACTCAACTTTAAGAAGTTGAGTGGCAGCGCTGCTGGGCCTATCTTGGCCAATCCTACTGAGTATCGTCAACTCATAGGAGCTTTGATGTTCTTAGTGAACACCCGACTGGATATATGTTTTGCAGTGAACACTTTGAGTCAACAGATGGTTGAGCCTCATCATTTTCACTGGGTTGGTGCCAAGAATCTTTTGAGATATCTTCGGGGCACGATAAACCATGGGCTGAGATACACTGCCGGGAGTGTGACACTCCGTGGATATACTGATGCCGATTGGGCTGGCAGTGTGGTGGATCGTAAGAGCACATCGGGATGCTGCTTCAATCTTGGTTCTGCTTCGATCTCATGGATGAGCAGGAAGCAGAAGTCGGTGGCTTTGAGCACTGCGGAGGCCGAATACATTGCTGCTAGTATGGCCTGTTGTGAAGCAGTTTGGTTGTGGAAGCTCTTTAGTGAGTTGTTTGGACATGTGCTAGATACCACTGTGATACTCTGTGATAATCAGAGTGGGATTCGTATGACTGAGAATCCTGTGTTCCACGACCGATCCAAGCATATTGATATCAGGTACCACTTTATCCAGGATATGGTACAGCGAGGCGCCGTAAGGCTCGATCATATAGGAACTGATGAGCAGGTCGCGGATATTCTCACTAAGCCCCTGGGGAAGGTCAAGTTCCTAACCTTCCGTGAGAGTCTTGGTGTCGTGGAAAGACCCTATGATGTGGGTCCTGTTGGCCGATGAGCTCTGGGAGCTCTGGGGGGCTTTGGGGATAGCTTCTCGGAGCTATAAGCACTCATAATGCTTCTGCCCCACCCTTGTGATTATTGAGCTGGTTCGCCTCTCATTTATCCGTGCCCCGTATGCATCCTACCCATTGAGTTCAGGGCTCATGGGAAGTACCTCTCATTTGGCCAATGAGGTGGGAAAAGCTAGAGACTATTAGCAAAGACTGATGGACGCATCAGAGATTGCCGTACTCTCTATCTAGGATGGCACGGCCCAACCACTTGATCTGGGATCAAGTTTAGTGAGGTCTGGGACCTTTGCCTGACTTCGGGTCAGATGAACCAACTTTGGGTTGGTTGGATACTCTTCATGAGTTTGATAGAGGTTTTGAACCTCTGGACTGATTATGTCAGTCGGGGGATGATGTCTTTGTGACTGACCCACTTCTGTTCTGAAATAAAGAGGCCAGCAAAGCAAGTTACGGCGGGATGACGCACGATGTTTGATTGCACCGATGGATGGAGTTCTCCCTAGTTGAGAGGGAGTGTTAAATTTGGACAACTAGGTCCAAACTCCATGTTATGATGCTCAGATTAAGAGGCTAATATTTTTGTTGGAATCCTCTTTCGAAGAGGTGTAAAATCCATATATAATATGTCTTAATCCGATGAGCAGAACATTTATTTTGAATTTATTATTCTTAATAAATTATATGTGCAGGTCGGCCTTAAGGTTGCACGCCCCCAGCGGATGTGTCACACGCCCCAATGATGGATATAAATACAGGCAAAGTTGGAGAGCATTTCATCACAACACAACTCACAACAACTTCTCTCATCTGATTTAGTACGAGCTTCTTGAAGGACGAGTTCAGCCACACGTGTGGAGAAGAAGAAGGACAAAAACAGTACGGCTGAGTTGAAGGACGATTTTCTGCAGTTAGGGTTTTGCAGAAAGTTTGACCAGCATTGACTTTGGTCAACGCATGGTCCGATTGGGCTGAAAACTTGTGGGAAGTTCGATTTTATAAGGCCGTTCTACTTGGCACAAAAATCGAGGTCAAAAGGTTGACCAATCTGATGCTGCGTTGACTTTTAGCTTGCTGCCCTGCGTTGACTTTTTCAGGACAACGTTGACTTTTTTGGAGTTGACTTGGTTTGAACTCGTTTTACCGATTGGAGGATCTACAGGCACATGTCCAGTATACCGACTCAAGGAGACTTTGTTGGTTGAAGCCATCCTCGCGGACCGCCGTAACGAACCGACGACATACATTTTCCCCCGTTTCTTCGATTTGTCTTCTGTAAGATCCACTTATATGTTCTATCTGCATTTTGCTTAACTATTTGTATGATTGCTGTGAGAAAAGTAAAATTGCTCCTAGCATAGAACATCTACAAAAATTTACATCTAGGAAAAGGGAAACCTGAGGTTAAAGGTTAGCGATATAGATTGTAGGAATTTTGGACTACGGTTGATGAATTTGACCTCCATCGTCATAAGTTGTATTGATTTATTGTTTTTGAAGTTTTAATGATCGCACCCATAATTCCCGATGAAAAATCAAGATTACCTAGGATGATATGGAAAAAAAATAAAAAAATATAAGCACATATTTTCTTTAAGGGAGGAAAATATGCCATACGGACTTATCATCAAGTTTAAGTAATTTTATTATGTTTGATCTTAAGATCATTAATTGTTAATTATTTCTTAGAATATAAGGTAATTATATTGGGCTATCTTGGATTTAGATGGATGGTGACAAATAAATGGTTTTGTGAGTCTGTGAAGAGATTCATATTCCCTTCTTCACCATATTCAGTCATAATATTATGTGTGCTTCATCATGGATAGATCGGGGTGAATACAAAATCGATGTATGGGGGAATGACTTGAAAGAAGCAATTTTTTTGGTAGGGGGAGGGAGAGAGGGAGGGAGGGATGGAGGAGGGGAGGGAAGACATGAATAATATATTTACTTTGCCAGTGGGTTTGCAGATACATTGGATGTTAGTAGGGGTTATTTCAGCTTCATATTCTTATCATGCTTGTGGATTAAGTGAACATCTGTAAGGATTAAGGATGACAAGAAAGGTGTGACTTCATATGGCTAACAATTTTTTGACGCACTGACTTGGGCTCCATGTGTAAGTTTGTATGTTTTGCATGGTTTGCAAACATCAAGCGAACTCGTTATACATGTTGTAAATATTGAATTGAAAGGAGATAAAATCATATTGTTGGCCACAATAAATTGGTGAGATTTAATTGTAAGTTTCGTAGCACTTTGAATGCAAATTAATTGGGTTCAATTCTTTGTATGATCCTTAACAATCTTGTAAATTTGAGTTTATGGATATCTAGGCTTAATTGGATAATTGTTATTCTACATTCCAATATTAACTATCGTTTTAAAAATAGTGGGAAAGGATTTATGATCTGAAGTGCTGAGCATGCTAAATTTATCGATGTGAATCTCTTTTAGGTGATTAATTGGATCCCTGCTTGAAGATGCGCTTGATTATTTTTAAGGATTCTGCACAGATGTCCCGAAGAATATCCTCTGTTGGTGGGCTTAGCTCGAAACATCAATCACGGAAACGTCTTGTTCGTTTTATATTGTTAGAGCATAGTGTTTGTTGGACCAGACAATGTTAGGCAGATAGAAAAGGTCATGAAGATTGGGACGTCTACGTGCTTAATTTATTTGTTGAGAAATTTTATTATTACATTCACAAATTATTTATTCATTTTCTCTCCAAGTTATGGTTTCCAAGCTTGGTCTATATTTTTAAAGTTGTCAATATTGTAAGAACTTTAATTATATGTTTTGTTTAGCATTGCATTTCATCATTATTCTTCTGGATTCGGAAGTGATACATTCTCAAGTTGGTCGATAATTTATCGAAGAATGCAAATTTGGCCTAAATTTGTTGATCTAAAATAATATTTGAAAAAACTTGTCTTGGTTTTGCTTGGAACTTGGAAGTCTTATAACAAATATTAATTTTCTTTATACACGCCGTGTCAAAGTGCATCAATGATCTTTACACATGCTTTGTGTTCAATTGCATTAATGGTCTTTACTCATTTTCCATGTTAAAGTGCTATGCTAGCCCATTGCCAATTATTAGGCATGCAAGGCAAACCATATGTTAATGCATAAATTAACAAAGTGTACTGTTATATGAAGGTAGAGGTGACCTATATGAAAAAGAAAAATGCCCCATTTCATTGAACCACTTGTAGGCCATACTTGGGGTCATATTTATGCATTTTAACATGATATATATATATATATATATATATATATATATATATATATATATATAAAAGAATATGCTCATAGTAGAGGATAATAATTGTTTTCACAAAGTTACAGATCAATCACAACTTTCAAAGAAAAAATATGTCAGGATTAAACCATGTAAGTATGAAACTTACCCTAAATCTAATAGAATATTGAAGTGGGAAATGCAGTGCCGAGAGGCCTAACAAAACTTTAGGTAAACAAGCCATACAAATTCAGGTGTTTTAATGGTTTCCACATGCAACGGGTGGCATCACTGGAGGGTTAAGATGTTCTTCCTATCTATCATGTTCTTGAATTTAAATATTATATAATAAAACAAACATTTGTGTTGAAGCAAAGAGTTATTCGAAAAAATTTGCTTTTATTTTGCATTTTCTACAACCTTGGAAGTGTTTAACAAACATTAATGGTCTTTACACATGCTCTGTGTTAAAGGGATTTTGCTAGACCATTACCAATTCTTAGTTATGCAACATAAACCATATGGTGATGCATAAATTAACAAGGTACTTTGTTACATGAAGGTTGAGGTGACATGTATGAAAAAATGCTCGATTTCATTGAAGCACATGCAGACCATACTTGTGGTCACTTTTATGCGTTTTAACAGATCCTAATATTAAATAATCTTTTGGTTGAATTTGAGGTTGTTTTCACCCAAAAAAAGGAGTGAGGATATATAAAGATTTGAAAGAAAAAAATATTGTAAATGTCACATAGTAAAGGACAATAGTTTCTTTCACAAACTTAGAAACCAATCACATCTTTCAAAGCCAAAATATGTCAAGATTAAACCACCTAACCATGAAGCTTATCTTAAATCTAATAGAAGTTTACGGTTGGAAAATTCAATGCTTGGAGGCCTAACAAAACTTAAGGTAAAGAGGCTATAAGCCATACAAAATTTAGGTGCTTATTAGTAGCCAAATGCAACGGGTCACATCACTGGAGGGATAAATTGTTGGTGCTATCTACCATGTGTTTGAATTCAAATGTTATATAACAGGTGAAACATTTGTGTTAAAGGAAGTTTTTATACAATAAAATATAATAATTTAGAAGAAAAAATATAGGTGAGGATAATTTAATTGGTTGAGTCCTCATCGTTAAAGCATATTTGCTATTACGAGGTCACGGGTTCTATTCTCTCAACACCCTTGGGATCAAGCTCCGTGGTTGCGTTGATAGGAATTGATCCCATCTAAGTGGACATGTTTGGTGTAAATATTTCATAGACATAGCAGTGATCGATCTCTTGGGTCTGTGAACCACATAGAAAGAAATGTCTACATAAAAAAATATAAAGAGGAAAATAATAAAATAATATATGGAATTAATGAAAGATGTAACCCTTCATAAAGGGCACCTAGACACCCCCATACAAATATATATTCATGACTTGATATCGTAAGCAAGCGAGGTAATATTCATTCTTCTACATTATTCATTTATATATCATAGTTATATCCAATTATAAACTAATTTTACAAAGTGGGCAACCCCATTTGTAGTAAAGTAGGTTGTGATGGGGTATTGTCATCATTGTACATAATTTGAAACCATGATTGTATGTTATGTACTCTACTTCATCATCATACATCATTTGCATAGGTCATAGGTTTTTGTGCATTAGCCATTGTTTCACATGATTCGATGTGCAATTTTCAATATGTTGTCTCTTCAATTTGTACATTTGTGCATTGTTATCCAATCTGATAGTCATAATTTATCATAATTTGCAAAGGGCGGAAATGTGAAGCTGGGTTACACTTTTGTGAGAATCGGGGGTTGAATCAAGCAATAGTTCCTACTTAAAATTTTATAAAGTTCTGACGAACTCGTGATTCCGTTTAGACCGACGCCGCACAACGGAGCTTGCGGCGTGGCAAAAACGTAGTTTTATTTGCTGGAGATTGAAAAACAAGTAACAAAAGTCTTGCCGAACTTCGTAAAAGTTCGGCCAAACTTTTACATTTAAAAGAGTTCGGCCGAACTATTTTCTATAAATAAATCGTTTGCGAAGTTCTGTGGTTTACCGGTTTTTATTGTTCACGCGTTTTGTCCCCGTCACTGTTGCTCCTCGTGGCCGCGCTCGTGTTCCTCACGTTCGCGCTCTTCGACTCCGTCGGGTATGTTATACTCGTTACAATTAGACTTCCGTCCGCTGGTTATTCTCTATTTGCTTATAATTGTCGACCAAGAATACCATGGCGTTGTTAATCTTTTTGAAATTAAAGATTTTTGGACGAATACACAGTGGATATATGGTAGTTGTTAGTTTGTTGTTAGTTCTGTGTTTTTTTTTCTCCCCAAGAGAAAAAAACGCTCGTTTTGTCTATATATAATGAGAAAATAGTCCATCACCATTACTTTCGTATCCGAAGGTAGAAACCCAATTTTTCCATCCAGTGAGAAAAGGGTGACCCATGTCGCACAAGAGATAATAATCCCAAAACACCCTACATGGACTTGTTAAAAGCCCATAGATGATCCACATGTATATACTTTTTACCGAGATGTGTATCCAAAATTGCCCAACACACTAATAGAAAAAGACCCGTAGATAAGAAAAAGCTCAAGTAACTAGATATTCCCTATATACATAGATTCCAAAAATATCTCGTGAGAACTATAACATCCAAAACAAAATCATTAATCGTGAGGGCTAGAGAGATTTGTCCAAAAATAATGCCGACCGTCATACCATCAAAATGTCACGATCAAGGACCATCCGGTACTAACATTGATAGGCAAGATGGAACCCCGTCTAAATACAAAGCACCAATACTCCGGAGTGTAATGTGCACCAAATCCCCGTTATACCAACCACAAAAGCGATACCCTAGTTCCTGAGAGAAGAGAAGTCTCGGCTCGCTTGATCCCCTCGTGAGCATGGTTTTCTAGCTTCCGTGTTATGGCATGGTTTGTATTTCAAAGTACGAATGTTGAGGGATGTGCATTGAATGGCGCCTGTACTCGTCCGAGATTGTGATTGTTGTTGAGTTTTTCTCAGATGTATATACAATGTTAATATGTTGGACTACTTGTTTTGAGTGTTTCATTGTTTTGGTGAAGTAAATGAATATGAGTGTGGTGGGATTCTCGATAGGTTTTGAGTTGTCCCTCTCATTCAATGTATGTCATTGTTATATCTATATAAATATAATATAGATGAATTTAATTTCTCCATCCGTAACGAGTTATTCTCTCGTTTGCTTATAATTCTTTTTTTGCGGGTGACGCATTTTCTTTCGGTTCCGCTCTCGTACTAACTCCTGGGACCGACCCATTATATTTGCATGGTTTCTTTCTCTTTATATGCATGAAAATATGAGTTATGTTATCCTCGAACCCTTCCCCGGTATTGAGACCCGGTTCCTGCGAGTTTCACTTCTCATGAAATCATTTTTTCTTACATATATGATACATATTGCTATATATATATATATATTTTTCAAGAAGAAAACACCTCAAGTTTATATTGACTACCAGAGGACAAAACAAAATGGGACATTACAATGCACTAATAACAATTACCATCAAAACCCACAAATAACCGATTTTGTCATATTGTCGCCACCGGATCTTACATAGACTTAATTGAACAAGCTACTACCCAAAAAATACAGTAAATCTAAACAAGAGAAAAAAAATGTTATCCATGCCCCGCTCGCAGGCGTACAAAAAGTGACCGTGAGCAACGTTGCGAAGCCACTCAAATTATAAAGAGACACCACATAGTTTTAACCCGACACAATAACATCACATATTAATCTCGTAAACCGAAAATCACATCTATGGTACCATCGTACTTGGATGATGGGCACTCGAGCCTAAAGCCTCGAAGACCCCGTATATTAAATAGCCGATAGTTTATCTTTCCATACACATCCCCGTAGCCCTTGCTTTCGACAACTCATCACAGAACATTGTTCTTTTCGCGGTATATGTGTCGATAAGTAATACCTGCATAAAAAGTTTTAAATTGTTTTTATTATTTTTATTATATGTTGGATGTGATTTTGATTGAAAATGCTTCTTTTTTATTTATTAATTAAAACAAAATTATTAGAAAAATTATTGCTAAGTCTTGGAATTTACAATCAAAATTAGAAAATGTATTTTTATCTAAACTATTTATGAAAAGTTTAATATTGTTTGATCTTCTTTACCATGCCCTTTTTACATATATCTAGAATAATATTATTTGTACAGTTTCTGGTTTTTTGTAACATTTTACTACCATAATCAAAATCTATAGAAATAATAATCTAACATTATAATATCTTGAAATGGAGCTAGCCAACTCAAATATAGTATTGCAAATCCCTGGCTAAGTTAGATGAGGAGGCTATGTATTACATATGGTCTTGAATGATCTTTTGGACTCTTTAGATATATATCTAAAGAGTCCAAAAGCTCATTCAAGACCATATGTAATACATAGCCTCCTCATCTAATAAAAATTCATACCTTAACAAAATTGTTAGATCCTTTTAAAGAAAACGTGTCATATAATCAACTTTCATTGAAATATATGATAAACTCAACCCAATTTTATGAAAAATAGTATACCATTTTTTACATTTCACATAATACAAATAGATAAATATTACTTGAGTATTGAACTATAAAGATTTAACTACCCATACAGAGATGGCCAAGTGATTGAGACAGGGCATCATCACAATAAAAAACCAAGTACAAATTGTTGTAATCCTATAATCATGCTTTACATAAGGTAAAATTGGGGAACTCATGATTGTACTATAGATAAAAAACATTTACCCTTACCAAAAAATATATGATAAAAATTGACAAACTACATAAGCTTAAGCGGATATAATCCTTCTTGCCTTCCATATAGATAATGAAAATGATTGTTCCAAGTCTCATGTTATTTTATAAACCTTGATTGGAAAGAAAAATAGGAGGGCAGAAATGTAAGAAATATAAAACATAATGAAACACAACGTAAGAAATAGAGAACATAATGAAACACACATACATATCTCTAGAAAATCAACACAATTATTTTCCTAGGAAATGCTTATATGGGAGACAAGCAACCCTAAAAAGTAATGATGCTCTAGACTCCTTTTTCCCTAGGAAATCCTTATGGAAGAAAAACAACACTAAAATGTAAACATGCTCTACTCTCTCTTTTCTGGTATGGAAAATATGTGAGTACAAAGAAAGAGGTAATCTCTCTAGAGTTAGCTAAGACTTTTAGTGTGTAAGGTTGCTATAAAAACTTAACTTCATACATTTTTCTCTCTAACTTCACACTCCTAGTTGTATTTTCAACTATGGAACAAAATACAATAACACAAAATGGAACTCTTATTCCTCCTATTGGCCAAGTATTTAACATAGCGTGATAGCCAAGTAGGTGTAAGATTTGACTCCGTCAAACATTAACGAGGTTTGTGATTTTAAACCTTTTAGAGTCTTGTTAAAATTCCACATGTAGCTAGCTTGCCATGCATGAGTAATGGGGCTAAAATGTCATTCTCTTGTACCATGGTGGTCAACATGATAGGTCAACTTACTAAAGGCATAAATTTTGAATGAACTTCATTTGATGTTTTTCTTGCAGCATTGGATATGTCTTTAAGTGTAGAATAATGGTCAAGATTTCGGCACAAGGGATAATCGTTTGACCCCCAGAAATGTCATTTATTACCTCAAAATGACTCCAAAAGGTTTTAGACCTCAATTCTCCACCCACCATTAAAATGACCCTACAAGTTGATTCTTTCAGTTTTTTCACTCTATAAGCATAAAAATATATGACAAATAATATAATTATCCAATCTAGATCATTATTTAGTAATTTGTTAAAATTATGAGTAAGATATACATCATGGAATTTAAATAAATAGCGTTAATTCATTGAACACCCTTGTACATTCCTTGTTGATACTTTGAAAGTAATACGTTTTGAAAAATAAATTTTTATGGATTCTATTTTCCACATTCTCTCAACCATATCAAAAACCTTCTTATAATATTTGAAACCTAAGGTCTTTCCCATACCAAAGTATGTTCTTTTAAAACATGTTTTCTTAGTGATATGGGTGATTTAGAAATGATTGGGAGAGCGAAATTCCTCATTTAATATGTACAATATGTTTGGTTGAATCCACATGAAAAATAAGACCCCCAACCGTGAGAAGAGGAAATTACATCCTATTTCTCCCCCCTAGCACAATTACCAGTACAGTTAAAATTTAACAGCCCCAAACTGGATTTTACTCTCAGGTACTAGAACCTCTACAAAGGTTCGACCTGGAAACATAGTTTTTCCTTAGGTTTCTCCACTGGTTCTATGTCCAACTTGGATAACCTACAACAACATCCTTCTTTTCATTTTTTCTATCCCCTCTTGGATAACCATAATATCTTGAAATGGAGCTAGCCAACTCAAATATAGTATTGCAAATCCCTGGCTAAGTTAGATGAGGATTACATATGGTCTTGAATGAGCATTTGGACTCTTTATATATATATCTAAAAAGTCCAAAAGCTCATTCAAGACCATATGTAATACATAGCCTCCTCATTTAATATATAAAACTTTAATCCATGTGCTTAACCTTAACATTCACACAAATGGAATACAATTTTACTCACTGCTTTATGATAGAAAAATATGCGGATGAATATTGCCCACATATCCGAAGTCAAAAGGGATAGATTAAAAAGGGATGCTCCGGTCATCTATAAAAGATAAATTAAAGAAGCATGACATATTAGTAATGCAAATTAGATATGCATACCAATTATGTTCATATAACACAACAAATAGATGATTCAATACAAATGTCACATAGAAGTAATATTTATCTCATGGGCCTTCAACTTAAATTATATATCTAGCATTACATTGAGCTATAGGAGATAAATCAAAGAAGCATTTGAATGTAAATTAAACATGTGTAATAATTATGTCCTTTCTAGTTCAATAAATAGATAATAATTTGCAAATGCCATATCTAAGCTATATTTCATCTTAGTAGCTTTCAATTTAAACTTATATCGAATGTTAAATTATATAAAAGAATAATGGTAATTCAAACTTCAAAATAATATTTAGAACTTTAATATAAAATGTGACATATAATTTTCCTGTGTGAAAAAACATAGTTACCGAGAGTTCAAAACTCATGCATTTGAATAGAAAGTGGGTATACGAATGAGCAAGTAGGTTTTTTCTAGAAATGAGGAAGTGAAGGTTGATAGAGAGCCACACAAAATTGCAAATTCATACCTTAACAAAATTGTTAGATCCTTTTAAAGAAAACGTGTCATATAATCAACTTTCATCGAAATATATGATAAACTCAACCCAAATTTATGAAAAATAGTATACCATTTTTTACATTTCACATAATACAAATAGATAAATATTACTTAAGTATTGTTATAAAGATTTAACTACCCATAGAGAGATGGCCAAGTGATTGAGACAGGGCATCATCACAATAAAAAACCAAGTACAAATTGAAGTAATCCTAGAATCATGCTTTACATAAGGTAAAATTGGGGAACTCATGACTTGTACTATAGATAAAAAAACATTTACCCTTACCAAAAAATATATGATAAAAATTGACAAACTACATAAGTTTAAGCTTAAGGGGATATAATCCTTCTTGCCTTCCATATAGATAATGAAAATGATTGTTGAAAGTCTCATGTTGCTTCTCATGTTACTTTATAAACCTTGATTGGAAAGAAAAATAGGAGGGCAGAAATATAAGAAATATAAAACATAATGAAACACAACGTAAGAAATAGAGAACATAATGAAACACACACATACATATCTCTAGACAATCAACACAATTATTTTCCTAGGAAATCCTTATGGGAGACAAGCAACCCTAAAAAGTAATGATGCTCTAGAAAAATAATTTTTTTATGGATTCTATTTTCCACATTCTCTCAACCATATCAAAAACCTTCTTATAATGTTTGAAACCTAAGGTCTTTCCCATACCAAAGTATGTTCTTTTAAAACATGTTTTCTTGGTGATATGGGTGATTTAGAAAATGATTGGAAGAGTGAAATTCCTCATTTAATATGTACAATATGTTTGGTTCATGCCACTAAGCCAAGAATTTTAAATTCAACTGACTTTTAATATAACCAAGTAAATCCTGCAAAAAAAGAATAAAACAAATGTTAGGGTTGTGGATTCAGGCATTGAAACAACACACCATGATATTTCAAATTTAAAAATAATGGTTTGAGTCCTAGGTAGCTTAGAATCCTATTTGTTTTCAAAATAAGGATGCACTCCCATTTGATTCCCATGATTAGGTTGTAATCATGAGGCTCTCGCTCAATAGTGGACCTTCCCAAAATCTTGTGACGTCTTGTCACAAACAAAACCATCAAACTGAAAAACACATCATGCAAGAAACATAGCTTGCTGACATATCATTTGTCTCCTTCAAAGAAAAAAATTCACATCATGTGAATATCTCCATGTACTCTTACATATTGGTGTACAAAACCATCAACCAAACACAAGTCGACAAAACATGCCTCTTCAACCAAACACAATTCGACAAAACATGCCTCTTCAAACAACTGACTGTCAAGTCAATAATAGCTCATGTACAAATTTCCATATTTGTTGCATTTAAGTGTGTCAACATAACTCTACTTTCAACATCTTGCTTCATGCAATATGCACCATACTTTGAATTTGCAAAGAAATTCATGAAACATCAAAATACATGCAAGGCCTTAATTGGATAAGAAATCTAACCATCTGTTAGCAAACCATTTCAATGGCGCTTCTTTTAGCTGCACTTCATCATGTGAATCATCTTGACCCTCATTGATTATGGAATCCTCTTTTCCATTCTTGTCGTTATCTCTTTCACCTTCTTCAAATGTTGTGGATGACTTGTTGGATACAAATTCCAACACTTGTCTACAAGGTGACCTTTCTTATGGCAATGAGTAATAAACAATTGCATCTTATTTTCAACATCATTTTCCTTGTCCAATGGGCCTTTGACTTTTTGCCTCATTTATTTAGAAAGTTTCAATGTGCATTGATATCTTCTTCCAACATCTATAAACATCATGATTATTCAAACATCTATAAACATTATGATTATTCCAACATCTATAAAGTCCTCTTTTTTTACATTCTCATTAGCTGCATGATTATTAACATCTTCTCGCAAAGTGGGTGTCAAACTTTTCCATTCACCATGAACACAAACTTCACAAGCTTGAGGTAATGAACACGAAATAAAATTCCTTCTTGGAACAGCTTCATGTGCCTCCTTGGCTTTGGAGCATTCTCCATCATGTTTTCCATAACCAAGACCCAAATAATTAGGCCCTTCCTCAACAACATTTGGCTCAACTATACCTTGTACTCAACTATGCCTTGTACATGTTTGCCTTTAAACCTTTACTTTCATAGCACATTTTCATCAAAAATTTGGACCTTATTCCTCTAGTGTGTCTCTCAAAAGCACGTACACATTCATTTTGAGAGGAAATTGAAAACAGAAACCAATAGCTAATTCTTCTAACTAACCTTGACTAAAATGAGCTAAATTGTACTTTTGATACCAACTTGATTTAAATATGGACAAACTAGTTTTGTTGGGCTATCTCCCTCATTAGTTAAATAAAAATGTGTTTAGGATCGTCTAAAGTTAGCCAATTGGGAAGGGGTATATGTGTCAAGCTTTAAGTGTATTTTGTGAGAAATTTATTAGTTAATTAGCTTTTAAAAACTCGTGTACAACAAATAAAATGCAAAATTTTTATTTCTAGGAAATTTTTTTCCCTCAATCCAGATTCCGATCGTTGGACATGTAAGAGGAAGAAAGAGGGAATTCACTTTTCAAATTATAGACCTTGTCTAAACCAAAATAAACTAGAGGTTTGGTTTTCAAATACATTCACTTATTTGGAAAAGTTCTAGCTACCAAAAGTCCATATGCCAATCTACCTCCCAAGAAATCCATTTATTACACCACTGGTTAGTTTTTTGTCTTCCTATATTCTTTATCAACCTCTTTTAATAAACAAAACTAGACAAAAACCTTTAGTGAGAACAACAAAATCTAAAACCTCTTCAAGGTCTTCAATCTGCTCGTAAAGTTAAATTGTGTCTTGATCAAGTCCAACAACAAAGAAACATTCAGTGACAACACCAAAATCTACAACTTCTTCAACGTCTTCTAAATCATCTTCAAAGTCAATATTGTGTGCATCAAATTCCTCAGCAAGGTCATCAATGGAGTCATCAAAACTACTATTTCAAACTTCAATGCCAAAAATAAGTCAAAATAATTCAATTTCTCCTCCAAAACCTTCTTCTTTGAGCAAAGCTAGCATGATGTCGTCGAGAAATTCAGTAATTCCATGAGGAAATTCTATCAAAGTTAAAACAAATCCTTTTCATCCATATTTAATGCCTACTTTTTCAGGTGGAACACCTCCAAATTTAAGGACCATAATGCCATAAAATATGTAACTTTACCTAATAGGTGTAGACCTAGAACCCCCAACTTTGCGTGACATGTACAATTGAAGATCTTATATGGTAAGCAGTGTGAGAAGAGAGTCATGGTCACTGAGTTGAGAAAGAGAAATAGTTTGGTATGGCAACCTTACTTGTGATAGGTCTAGCTATCAGACTACCAAATTACATGGTAATGGCATTCAAAATGTGAAAATTCCCATTTCACTTGGAAATAAGATGGTAGGGAAAGGTATAGATGAAAGGAGATATCCATCTATGGCAAAGAAATCAAATAGTTCTATCAATTCCACCTTGCAACTCTAAGAGACATTGAATTAAATTTCATCTCAAGACAGGGCTTTGAGAGGACACTCTCAAAGCCAGCCTTCGTTATGGCTTTGAAACACATGGTAAGTATCAAGACTTAGCAACCTTATTTGCATAATTTTTTCTAGCATGGACCTTAATGTCATAGCCTTCTTTTGCCTAAAATGAATGCAAATTTCCTTGCAATTTGGCTTGCGACATTCATAATTCATGCTCATGGAACATGATTGTGTTTTAATTGTGATAACATCTGCTGTATGCAGAAGCTAATAAAAAATGATCAAAAATGACATTTTTGCTCTGTTTTTTTGAAGATTTAAGGAAAATTACACCAAGTAGCTTCCAACCTCATATGACCATCATGTCAAACTCATCTCAGGATATTGTCCAAGTAAGAACCACTTAAGCACGCAATCTAGTATACATGACTCCAATTTCAATTAGCAGCAATGACAGTTCTAAGTATGGTGCAAACATTGCTCTAGATCCTCAATGGGGCATGTTTGATGACAATAATTTGGGGATTGAGAGAGGGAGATCGTAGGAGAAAAAATTCAAGGAATCCACGGAAAATTGAAAAATATATAACTAATAAGGTGGAAGAAATTTGTAACCTAAGAGAGAAACCTGTTAGGAAATGGGTGAAGTTGGTATTACACACCCAATTGGACAACCTCGAGGAGAAAACATTTCTGCCACTTTATTTGTTGGCATAACCTAGTAAGTGTTATTCACTAGCATGTATTTTGTAAAGGCCTTGAACTAGTTCCCATTCAACTCCATCCACCAGGTTGTAGACGATTCCAAGCCTAATTTCATAAAAAGTAAGTTGGGGATGATCACATTGACTTGCTTGATGACGTGTCTATGAAGATTAACTACCTTGAACTATTTTTTTGTGTAGGGAAAGAGACACATTCCCATGTCTGAGCATGAAAACGTTATTTGATATTGTTAATGCCTCTAGTGTTTACTTCTACAAGTTCTATAGGCAGAGTCTGTAAAGGGCCAGGTAGCCTCTGGATCTCATCTTTTATGAAATGTGACATATCTAGTAAATGCCCCTACAGTCAATCTCTGGAATGGATCTAAATAGAAGTTCTTCATTTTAATATCCATAAAACACAACAAATTTAAGGTAAACTATGTACATATGTCATTTCTCCCACAAACTAAAGTGTATAAGTGGTAAATTTTATACCAAGTGTGCTCCCACCATGTAAAGCGCAATTTGGTGAACTTATCATTTTTATAATTGTTTTTCGATTAAATTTAGTTTCAGACATGATCAATTATTGCTTTGAAATTTGTGTTCAACATAATTTGTGTACAGTAAATTACAAATTGATTTTTTGAAATCTATTTTGTGTAAATGTCGAACAATAGATATATATCATGGAGGATGAATGACGAAGATCAGTCGAATCCCATATGAAGGTTCAGGGATCAGGGGATGTTCACGGTATTTAAATATAATCTTAAATCTCCATACATGTGTGTACATATGGAATTGATTTTTTATTAACTTTGTGAGTTAAATTAGTTGTTAATAAGTTTCATATTTTAATTTTTAGTAGGTAAGAGGAGAAGGGTTTCTCTCCATCCCTGGAGCGTGGCCATGGTTCAACCGGTCGAGGTATGAGTGGTAGAAAGTTGCATGAAGGAGGTGATATTTATTCCCTCGAAGGCCAATCAACCGCTGCTGGTTCTCAACAGGGTCAGTTTGGGTCTGGTTCTCAGCAGCGTCATTCTGGGTCTGATTCTCAGCAGAGTCATGTTGGAGAAGATGTTAACCAACAATGTCAAGGTTGCCATCAATTTCAATATTTTTTCATTAAATTTGTACAACCTTTTTTACATGTGTTTTTTCTAATATACGAAATTTTATATATATTGATGCAGAGGCTGAAAATGTTCGAACTAGTGGTCAAAATAGACGTAGGGCAGCCCGCTACATTCAAGAAGAAGGTTGTCAACCCAACACAACTTATCCGGCCGAGATTACTGATATACCATGGGAAACCAACATGGCGGAATGCACCTTACAAAGGTGTGAAAGACTTCATGCAAAATTGCAAAGAGATCTCGTGGCTTTGTCTCTACCTGCTGAGAGTCGACAAAGCCTTGAAATAGTTACACATTCATTGGGTGAAACGGTAAATGTGTACAGAAATCTTGGGCCAACGACTGATTCATTTGTAGAAATGATGAGAAAGAGAAAAGAAATAGTGATGGGTCCCGATAAATGGGAGGACGTAAAACAAAAAGTTACAAAAGAAGTGGCCAAGTCAATTTTTAATTACAAGGAAGGGCCAAAAAGAAAAATGTTGAAGGTGCAGTATTTCAAGCACCCAGACATAGCTTGTTATTTGTATGATAGGCACCTTGCGACCTATGGAAGGCTTCCATGGAACGATGAGGTTCTTGTTTATTTTGTACAAATGTTTTATGCATAATTTTTTTTGGGTATGAAACTCAATTACAATGACCTTCCGTCAGAATTTTTTGCCCCGGGGAAAGGTCGATTATATGACTGTAAGGGCGCTAACCGAGATGTGGAGTTGCCTCGCCCTGAGCCGCCATTGGTGAGTTGACCATTTTGAGTCGAAACTCTGCGATCAGATATGGATGCGACTTCTCAAATAAGTCGAGAAGCAAGGGATGTTATGATCGACAATTTTCATAGCGGATTGAGTGGAGTCGATCTTTGTTTAAATCGACAAAGAGCACGTGAAATTGCATGTGCCAATTTTGTTTATTGTACAGATGAGGATATTTACAACATGAATGTTGAAGATCTCCGAACATATGGAATAAATTGTCGCAATGGTTTGCAAGACCTAATTTTTCATGAGGAAGAGGGCACCGGAACGGTATGTGTTAGTGACCTTAGGGTTTGAAATTATTTTTACATATACATGTGTACAATTTGTAATAAATACATGTGTATGTACATGTATACATTTATTTGTATGTGTACATTAATCTAACAAAATGTATGATTATATGTTAAAACACCATTTGCAGTTCTCAGGCATGATGCGTGACGAAAATGTTAATATCACGTTCGGGACCTCTGGTTCAAACGATGCAGATGGGTCTGACCATCATGATATGTTGGCAAATGTTAGTGTTTTTTAAGTGACTCTAAAATAAATAATTATTGCCACACATGTACATGTATGTATATATATAATTTGATAAAATATTTTAACAGGTACCGATTCCGTCTGATGTTTTTGGGATGGCGGTACCTTCTTCTTCCTTGGGAGATGTACCTTCTACTTCCTTGGGAGATGAGCCACAAGTATGGACAATTTTTCACAAGTTTAAAATTTATGTTTAAAAGTTATATATATATATATATATTCTACCTCAAAAAGTTCCATTAAAAATTGAGAGAGATATATATATATATAGAGAGATCTATATTTTGAGTTATTTAAAAAATTTTGAATTTAGGTTCCTATAGAAGATTTCTTTAATCCGGGGACTCTAGCGACGGAGATAGGAACATCCACAGCATTTGAACAAGTTGTCTTTAATTCCTTTTTTTAATATTATTGAAAATAAGTTTATATATGTACACGTGCATTTTCATTTTAAAGTTTTTAATATATATATATATATATATATATATATATTTAACTTTACATGTATATTGTACAGTTTACCACTGCAGATGTTCCTATGGGAGAACTTGTTCATCAAATGGAGAGGGAACCTTATGAGGTATTGCATGATTTTTTTGTTATATTTTGTTTTTTACATGAAGTTCTAGATATATATATTCTCATTCATTTTTAAAACATAAAATTTTAATGTTCAAGTACATGTGCATTGTGTATGTAGGTTTCCCATTCACATGATAGGGTGCAGACTGAGACCCTAGTAGGGAAGACGCTAGATCCGTCTCCATTTGATGGACATGATTTACAGTAGATTTGATTTCAAAATTTAGATGGTTTTAAAATTTGTTAAACTTGATACAGTTTGATACTTGTGAGATTTACAATTTTTGGACATATTTTATTACATTGTTATTATATAATTTGTTTATTTAATTTTTGGATGGTTTTAGTACTTTTGGCATGTGAATGTGAAGTAATGTTGTCATCTATAAATTAATGTTGTCATCTGAACTACATTTGGCATGTTATGTAATGACATGTGTTATAATTTGTTTTGTTTTCAAAATTTAAGTTTTGGATACTTGGAGTACATTTGGCATGTGAAGTAATGTTGTGATGTATATTTTTTTGTTAAATTAAAAGTTAAAATTTTTGGATGGTTTCAATCTACATTTGGCATGTGATATTTAATGTTAAATGTTTTTGTTGGATAGTTGAATTATAATTGGCATGGCATGTGAAGTTTTTAAAACTCAAGTTTTGGATGGTTACAATCTACATTTTGCATGTGATATTTAATGAACTTTAAATGTTTAATGTTTTAATGTTGCACAATATATAATCAAAAGGTTTTTAAAACTTAAAGTTTTGGATGGTTTCAATCTACAACTTAAAGTTTTGGATGGTTTCAATCTACATTTGCACATGTGGTATATAATGTTAAATGTTTCTATTGGATCTAGTTGAACTATAATTGGCAGGGCATGTGAAGTAACGATCTATATATAATTTAAAGTTTTTTAAACTCAAGTTTTGAACGGTTTCAATCTACATTTCGCATGTGATGTTTAATGCAACTAACCATGTATCAATTGTGCTCTAATTGAAAAAAGAGTTTAAAGAAGTAGATATATGTACAAATTATCCCTTTAATTTTGATTGGAAATATAAGTCTCTAGTACATATATATGTTTGTTGAATTTGGGTCAATGTCGTTAATGCACTCAAATAGGTAGCCTTGTCGATTTATTTACATTGTTGTTCAACTTTTTACCAAAAAATCCAACTCGTTTTTCATCAATGCACATAGAAAAACTACTTGGAACAATTAATTGTGCATTCTAGAACATATCTATCCAAGACAAGTAACATTTTTCATCAATGCACATTGAACATATCTGACCATTGGACAAGTAGATTTTGTACTAGATTTTCAATCAAGATTAGAGATGTGGGTCAAATCCCACCAAAAGTCGGAGAAGTGCTCCGAGTCTCTTGTCTAAAAGGAATTTTCGTACAAAACTATACTGCAGATGATTTATTTACATTGTGTCCATACTTTTTACCAGAAAATCCAACTAGTTTTTCATCAATGCACATAGAAAAACTAGTTCCAGTTAATTTCATTCTAGAACATATATATTGAGTACATAAATAATTTTTCATCAATGCACATAGTAAAACTAGAACAATTAATTTCATTCTAAAACATATATATATATATATATATATATATATATATATATATAACATTTTTCATCAATGCACATGTATATAAAAGCTACTTTCAGTTGATACTAGAGCACGTGCTTGTACCCAAACAATTTATACATGTGCAAACACTTGCACAAATAACATAAGCAGCTCAATTTTTAGTTGAGTACTGGAAGTTCTAAAACATATTTAATCCAAAGATAATAAATTGTTGGACAATTCACTCAAAAAATTTCTAATGGAATTCCATCCTCAATAATCCGTTCATGATCGGATTTTGACATTTTCCATCTCTTAATTTTTGATTTTTTCTTTGATTGAACTTCTATCAACTTTATGCGCGCTGCACACACCAAGTGACTATATTGACAACTTATGGAATCAGGTTCATAGTCTTCAAAGTAAACAAAGTCTCCACTTTGATGAGTTTGTTTGAAAAAATAACCTTTTAGTATAATAGACCCTCTGTCATACTGAAATCCGTGATCATTATAAATTTGTAATAATTTCATTTTTCGTTCAGTGCAACGCATCAAATAATACTTCACATTTTCATCATTGTTAATAGGTGCAATTACAGCAAAAACATCTCCTGCACAATAAAATAAATTTAACAAAATTATGCATATTTAAATTTATTTCTAGATCTTTAAATCATTAGAAAGAAATTCAAATGTTACATTCTCTAACAAGATCAGAAACTCGATCACCATCGGATGATATTGTAGTTTCCTCTTATTGCATTTCTTCAAACATTGAAACAGACATTTTTCCATTTGTATTTAGCTCTGTATGTTTCCAATCGTTCACATACATTTTGTTTTCACAAACGTCATTGGATTTTGTGTTGTCTATGCAAACATCACAAAAACAAGAATATTTTCTTTTATCCAATGCAAACACATTTATGGACGACTTTGTTTGAATTGAATGCAATTTTCGAGTCCCTTTTATTGTTTCAACGTCACTTCCAATTGATCTATCTATGTCTTCGATCCCAATATGCTAGAAAAACCTTTATATGGAAAATTAGAAGAAGAATTTGTAAATATGATATCAAAATACAATCAAAGATAATCATTGCATGATAAATGTACAATGTTTAAAATTAGATTTCAAATATAAATTAAATTGAATGTACCTTCGCACTTCTCTTGATGGGTTTCTCTCATGGCTTAGTGCAGTGATGCACCATTGAACAACTTCTTCAGTGTTCACAAGTCGGCTTGCAGAGTGGTTCATTTGATATCTTCAAAGTGCTCATTTTATGCATGCTCCTGCACCATCATGTTCTCCTTTTCCATGGCCAGTCTCAAAGAAATTCCGACAATGTTTAATGCAGATTTTCTTATCAAGACAACACAACCAAAAGAATGATCATGCAGATTTGAATTAACCCGTGCATCTGTTTGACCATATCCAATGTTCATTGAATGTTATTCCATGATTTTTCAATGAATCATAAATTTTTCTAAAACAATGTTGTACAAAACATGTATCATGTGTACGATCGTCACTGATATAAAAGTGATATTCTTTAACGATATTTCGATTTTCACTCGTGCTTTCTATGTCATCGACATTTTGTTCAACATGTCTATATAGAATATGGACGAGCATGGAGACTTGGTCAGAATGATAGTATTCACTCTGAATTTCTTTTTGTGGAACAAATGTGTAGTTTTCTGCAAAATCAATCACTGACAAAATGGTCCCTAGTGGAAAAAATTCACGAGATTTTTTGAATTGCAAGTCTTGCCATCAAGCTCTATGGGAATGCTTGGTGTATTTGTAAATTTCTGCCTCAAACTTTCTCAAAAAGTCTATCAGAAAAATTTCGTCTTCTCGTAATTCGATTCTTTTAACACTATCTGCACCTTGAATCGATGTATTGGTATATTCATATCTCTTCCATTTCACTTTCATGTTGGACAATGATTGATCATTTATATCAATACGATATTTTTTTTGAAATTTAGTCAAATTTCCACAATCATCGCATTTTTTACTACCAACGCATTTCTTTTTGTAAAATAGTTCATCGCTTTCTCTTTCACATAGAATTTGAGATATGAATTCACGGATAGTGGAAGGAGGAGGTGAATCCTTCCATAATGTTCTACCGAAATCAAGGAATGTGTCATAATATAACTCAAATTCCACATGATAACGGCAACAAGAAGTGTCAGGTACGGTGATAGGTTTTACATACCATGATTTTTGTTGAACAAAAGCACTGAGTGAAACATGAATTTGATGATTCTCTTCTTTGAACTTGTTGAATAACTCTATCTGAGTGGTTTCCAAGAGATGTTTTTCATGTTCTTCGTACTGATTTCGTGCTATTCTTCTTCGCATCACATGTCTTGCAGTTGGTGAAACATGCGAATTGTTCTTCCAATATTCATATATTATTTTTTTAACATTTTCTCCAAGTCTATCTTTGTATGGTTGCCTACAAATAGCTCTCCAACAAGCGAGTTCATCATTTACATCTATTTGCAACCGAAATTTCCGATGTTTGTGCAAAGTTTTTCGTGAGGTTCCTAGTGCTCGTGCCATAGATGTTACCAAACGATTCTCTTGAGTACTTGAGGAAACCATTGCCATGTGTATTCCTCTACGTACAATTGAAACATCTTTATCTCTAGATCTCTTAATTGACTTTATAGCACTAATATTTTTTATCACCTCTTCCTTCATTTTTTTATCTTTGGTTGATTTTCGAATACTCAATAGTGTCGTAGCTTCTTTTAATTTCTTTAATGATAGGAGACCTTTCAACATTTGAGCCTGAATTGTCACCCGCTCATTTAAGAAATACTTTTCAAAAATGCAGTTAACACGATATCGTATAATATGGTCAGGTTTTTTATCTCCATATGTGTGAGTGTCAACATTTTCTAACATCTCATTATTGATAGTGATTTCATTTGTACATATTCGAAAAAATAGTACATATTCAATAAATAACTAAATTAATAAATATATCTAAAATTTCAAATATTTTTCAAATTAGTTCATCAAATAAAAATTAAGCTTCACATTTTACATTAGGAAAATTTTAAATATATCAATAGATCATAATATTTACATTTACATACCCGCTTCAATTTCTGCTTGAGGTTGATTTTCTTCTTCAATATTTTGAGGAGTATCTCTATCTGTTTACATTAAACAAAATATTTTTCAAACTAGTTCATCGAATAAAAATTAAGCTTCACATTTTACATTAGGAAAATTTTAAATATATCGATAGATCATAATATTTACATTTACATACCTGCTTCAATTTCTACTTGAGGTTGATTTTCTTCTTCAATATTTTGAGGAATATCTCTGTCTATTTACATTAAACAAAATATTTTTCAAACTAGTTCATCAAATAAAAATTAAGCTTCACATTTTACATTAGGAAAATTTTAAATATATATCAATAAATCATAATATTTACATTTACATACCTGCTTCAATTTCTGCTTGAGGTTGATTTTCCTCTTCAATATTTGAGAGGGCTTCTAACTTTCTTTTGCGAGATTGTCTCGTTTCTTCTCTACGTTCTTCAGGGTCTCTTTTTCGATCATATTTTCTTGCACAAGTTCTTCGATTTCCCATGATAATAGGGTATGAAGTTTAAAAAATTTCCTTCAAAAAATTAGACAATAACTCAATTACAAAAAATATCACAAAAGATTTAATTTAAAAAAATTCAGTTTAAATTTTTTGCAAAAAATACTTACTCCAATCCAAAACACTTACTTAAAAATTCGAGAGAAAAATGTCCTATAAAAATGAAACGAAGCTCAAAAGATTTACTTCAACTCAAAACACGTACATACCTCCAAGAAATGTCTTTTGAATGTACGTCCAAGAAATTTTTTTAAGTTCAAAACAATTTTTTCCAAAACCAGGCCGCCTCCAAGAAATATCTTCCAAAAAAATTCTTTAAACCCAAAACAATTCTTTGTAAAATCAGTTTGCTTCCAAGAAATGCTCTTAAATCCAAACTTTGAAGAAATTTTTTTGAACCCAAACCAAAATATTTGTAAAATTGAGACAATATTGTTGAAATAGATTAATGAGCTGAAAGAATTCATCAAGGGGTCTTTGCAAATACTACTAGTCCAAATTGAAGTAATTCACGACCAAGTGAGCTCACAAATGACAATCCTCATTAGCCTGTGAACTTACCACCTCCCTACTTGAATCCATTGATACATGGGTAACCAATGAGGGAAAAATTAGAGTTACCAAATTTCTATGGAAGTAAATAGCAAGATGTGACATCGTTTAGCAAGGTAGAAGAATGCTTTGATATACATATTGTCGATAACAATGATGAAAACATCAAGTATGCCTCGATGCAACTTGAGGGTGATGCATAGAATTGGTACATGGAGTAGAAGGAGTCATCTTATTTAGTTAGTTAGGATACACTTGTGAATGCTTTCTTTAAAAGATTCTAGGGTATAATAGAGATTTTTTTTTGCAAATACTAGACTACAACAAAAGGGAAATGTGGATGAATTTATGCTTGATTGTAAAACACTAGCTATGTGAGTACTTGGGATATCAATGAATAATTTGATCTTATGTGATAAGGCTAAAGCCACATATCTAGAATGAATTAAAAACACATGGTATTATTGCTATAAAAAAAGCTAGACGTAAGACAAAAGTTGTAGAAGCTATATTCAAAGCATTTTCATTACTAAATTTTTTGACAAGGTTTATTGACAATTCAAGGAGAGAAAATGTAGATATTGTGGAGCTATTAGTGTCCTAAACATAAATGTAGCAATAAAAATCATATAGATATGAAATTGAAAGATAATTAGACACATCTAGTAGCAACTACAAAAAAGAAGGAAAAATGAAAGAAAACAATTGTCATAAATACAGTAAGAATTGGGTTGCAAGTTATAAATGTGCATCGAGTCACTTGTACTTTTGCAAAATTATAAATGGGAAGGAAGTAGAGGTTCTCATTAAATAAGACATACTACTACAACTTTGATGAGAATGGAAATTCAACAAAAGTGTCATTAGCATCGATTGTGTGCATGATGCAGGACAACGCCTGCAAACCCCAGAATCTGTCTTCAATGAATGTAAACATGCATCTCAACTGTTTTACCCAAATCAAAAACCTCAAAAGCTGGCACTTTTACAATTGTACCATTTGCATGTGGAAGCTTTTCAACATGTGGTTTGAAAATCATTCATATTTGATTTCATACTTTAATTAAATGCCATCATCTAACCATTGCCCATTCTCAATAATACAAGCGGAAACTTAAAAATTTGTCTTTAAGATGATTATCACTTTCAAGTTATGAAACCATTCTCAATCTTCAAGTTTCTTCTTTCTCTTTAAAAGTCAACAACTTTTCCCCCAAGGTTTGCTTCAAAATATAAGACTTTACATATAGATTAAAGCCAATTTCCCAAATTCTGAATATTACACACCCATTTATCCCATCCTTCCATAATTCAATGACATCGCATAATGGCCTTCATTCTTTACTTGAATTCTTGAATTGACTCATGTTTACAAAATTCATTGGCAATCTAATAACACTGTTTGGACTTAGAGCTGCAAACTATGTATGCGCTTTCCACCAAGCTCATAACCGCACAATCCAACAATTTAATCTAAATTTCATACCTGTATAACTACGCCCTTGATCAGAAGTAGACACCGTTCCACATCACATTTTCGCCTCTTTTCTGGTATGGAGATTCACAAACAAAATCGATTCATGCAATCGATCTCTCATCTCACCACAGATTCTGCTAATCTTCAACACAGAATCATTCAACGCTGCTCAATCTTGACAACCTGTTCTTTAAAATGAAACGCAGTCTTTTAATTCCTACGCTGGGTTTGACATTGCCACAATTCAGTTTTTATATAAATCGATATTGATTTACTAAGACCCAACATCCAATTAATTCCGCCCATAGTTCTGTCCAGAACGCACTTCATCCAATAGGAATTTCAGCAATTGATTACACGAATAGCAATTACTGTCATAGATTACATTCAATAGAACTGGTTCAGCAATTTAACGCATCCCATAATCGAAATTCATTTATTTGTGTCTTGAAATCTTCATACCAGTGCTATGCGTATTCAAATAACAACGTTTCAACATAAACCCAGCATTCACAACATAAACACATCATTCACAACAATCCAATTTAATTTTCACCCAAATTGAGTGCGCCTCCATGAATTCGACATTTTAAAGTCGATATGCCAACATTGTTTTTAATTTGACAATCGATCCAAACATTCTTCAGGAGGATCGATTCTTCTCCTACATCCTTTCAGCAAATTCTCATTCAATTAATCTTTATGATATCGACTTAAAACTGCTATCATTTTACATCACCAGCGCAATCAATACAACAGTTGGATTCTTTTATTACCGCATTTAAAAGTACCCATGTTTATACCCAGCTTAACACCTTCACCATTCGATTATTCACAGGAATTTTCACACCAATTAACTAGCAAATTGAATACTAACAAGTTCATCATTCAACTCTTCACACAGAAATTAATCCATACACAATTTACCAAGTTAAGGCTTAAAACTCAAACCCAACACTTTCATAAAAATGAACTTACTTACAGTAGCATTTTTCCGTGGCCTGATTTACAATTTCATTGGCCCTTACAAACTGCCCAAAGGCTTCCAAGGAGAAACCCTTGCTCACTTCTCACACTCTCCAACTATTCAAGTGTCTCATTTGCCTTTGAGGCCTTCTAATTTATACAAATTAAAAATGCACTAAATTGAGTTCTATCCCTTTAAAATCTCAACAAATCCCTAAATCTCTCAACATCCCTAAAAGATAGATGTTTATCCCTAAAACTTAGAAACTAATTCCAACTTAGGCTCCATCATTAACTCTAAATAATCTAGAAACTAATTTCTCTCATGTTTCTAGTTGTTTGGAAACATTTACAAATTCTCACAAATAATGAATTAAAATATAATTAATCACTCAAAATAATATTAATATTTACATAAAATTTAATATTTCTTCAAAACATGAAACCCCCTAGCTTAAATAAAATACAAGGTGTTTTTCGGAGCTAATGCTCCTGCATCAGACTCCCCATGTAGAAAATTCATGACCACCTGGTCATAAGTCTGGATAATTACTTCCTCCTGGATCCCAAATTTTATTTTGTAATCTTTCTTTGCTTGTCAATTGCTTTACTGTTGTTGTTATCTGTTGTTGTCCTCCAAGTTTCCATATTTTGTGTTGTAGTGCTCCACTTGCTCTGCCTTCCAAGTCTGCTACAGTCTTTCTTTTGTTGCTTCTCTTTTGTCTAATTGTTGCTGGTCTCTTCCGGGATTCTTTCGTCATCAGTCTTCTGATACTTTTAATCTCTCGGTCCAATAAATCTCCCGGCTGTTGATTTCTTGCTGCCTGCTGAGCTAAGACGGCTTGCTCAGTTTTTACTTTCTCTATCTGTACTATCACTTGCTGACTTCTTGCTTCTTTGCTTTTTTCTGTTCTGACTGCCACCCGATCATGCATGTCCTCTTGTCTTCTAGAACAGAAAACGTCTTCTCCCTTCATTTGACTTCTCGACTGAGTCAAATATTCTCCAGTACCTGCAACAATCCTGCATTCACAAAACACTTGTTAGAATAAAAATCATAAGGCCTCAATGCCTTACTTCCCACTGTCATCACTTCAGTATGCTGATCCCAATCATTCTTGAGACTATCAGTTAGTCTCTCCTCGACGTCATCTTCTCCAAGAATGCCTCTGTGTTCTGGTTCATAAAAATGAACCTCTTTATTTCCATTCATCTCTGTCTTTATATTCCGAACACTTACCCTCTGTGCTTCTAGTCTCTACTCTAGAATACTTAACTCATGCCATAAACCTGTCATCTCCTTTGAGAAAATTTCTGTGCAATCTTCAATACTTTCATAAGCCAAGCTTTCTGTTGTCACCATCTCTTCATCTGTCATCAGAACATAATTCTGATCCTCAACTTCTGCAATAAACTCAGTTATCTGTCCACCACTTTTCAAAAACAATTCGTCATATATCATCCTTGCATTCATATACAACTCTTCAGTTTGAAAATTAGAAGTTTCAACAGTCTCAACTGTTGGTTCATATACCAGCTCTTCAAGCTGAATCTCCTTTTCATTCACATGAACATCCTGTGCTGTAACAGCAAAAGCATCACTGCTTTCTTCTTCAGAGTACTTATCTCCTGAAAGACTCCTTTCCACACTTGCGACAGCTTCACAAGATTGCGCATCCTCCTCAACACCTGTAACCACATATAAATTATCAGCTACAAAAATACAAGAGTTCACATTATGCAACTGATCTGGATCTACCCAATAACTCAAGAAATCATCAATGATCTCCTCCTCTGTTTCATCAATAGAAACCTCCTCTTCCAACTCAGCTACTCTGAGTTGCATACATCTCAAATGTACGTCCATCATCTGCTCGATCTTCCTCTGGCAATACTTCATACCTTCACCAGCTCTTGACCAATCATCAACTGGTCTTTCTCTTTCCGCACCAACATTCTGATTAGACTCCTTCGTCTTCATTTCCTCCTGAGATCTTGCTATCTCAGCATCGATCTGAAACAGCCCGTTCATTCCGGAGCACGAACAGACTCTAAAGAAACTGCTCATCACATGCTACTGCCAGACATACACCCAGCTCATTGGTTTTTAAACCACAAGACTTTTCAGTCTTGACTTCTTTAATACTTCCTTCGGAAACGGTCTGTGTGGGTACAAATTTCAACTCTGCAGCTCAAATAAAATAACTCTAAGTCATTTCTTGATAAGGCAATCACACTTTGCCTCAACTTCACCTTTACAATTATTAACCAAAATCACTCTCTTTCCTTCGGTGGAAGATCCATCTGATACGGTTTTCTTGCTCTTACTGACCATTCTTAAATTACACCGCAATTGTACCTTTCTTCTTGCAATCTCTCTTTCTCGGACTTCATCGAGTCATCTCACCTCTAGCTCATTCCTCGAACCTCTTCTATGATCCTCCATGAGTTTCCTCACTCATCACACGCGAGTTGAAGAAGCCTCTTGACATCGATCTCTTCTGCTGCCACTTACCTCACCAAGCTCTCCTCACTCAGTCTTTTGGTAAGTACTTGGTTCACTGCCTCTGGAACCTCTTGAGCACTCTCCTCTACTCTCTCTCTAGGCTATCTCTTCAACTCACCTTTTTCTTCAGGACACTGCAATTGTCCTCCCTATCCAACCTTTAGCTGAATGTCAGGTTCAGTGCCATCATCTTATCTGCAATCATAAACTTCAATTACAAATTTCAATCAGAAAATCATCTCACCTTTAAGATCTTGCATGACCTTGTTCTCCATTCACTTTTGCCATCCTGTTCATTGCATTTGTGTAGCTTGCATATCAAATTTAAAAATCTGATCTTCCTTTCAATCATTCATCATACATTCAAAGAAACACACTTTAGTTTTCAACAAAACCTTCTTGTCCTCATTCAGAAAATAAACACCACGTACTGATTGCGAGGGAGACGAGCTCGTGCAGAACTGATGCGGGCCAGCGCACAACGAACCCCGAAATCTGTCTTCAATGAATGTAAACAAGCATCTCAAGCATTTTTAACGGTCCATCAAAACCTCAAAAGGCGGCACTTTTACAATTGTACCATTTATGCGGAAGCTTTTCAACATGTGGTTTGAAAATCATTCATATTTGATTTCATACTTTCATTAAATGCCATCATCTAACCATTGCCCATTCTGAATAATACAAGCGAAAGCTTAAAAAATTGTCTTCAAGATGATTATCACTTTCAAGTTATGAAACCATTCTCAACCTTCAAGTTTCTTCTTTCCCTTTTAAAAGTCAACAACTTTTCCCCCAAGGTTTGCTTCAAAATATAAGCCTTTACATATAGATTAAAGCCAATTTCCCAAGTCTGAATATTACACACTACATTATCCCATCCTTCCATAATTCAATGACATGCTATTAGCCTTCATTCTTCCAGCAAATTCTTGAATTGACTCATGTTTGCAAAATTCATTGGCATCCAATAACATTGTTCGGACTTAGAGCTGCAATCTATGTATGCGCTTTCCACCAAGCTCATAACCGCACACTCCAACAATTTAATCTAAATTTCATACCTGTATAACTACGCCCTTGATCAGAAGTAGACACCGTTCCACATCACAATTTCGCCTCTTTTCTGGTATGGAGATTCACAAAAAAAATCGATTCATGCAATCGATCTCTCATCTCACCACAGAGTCTGCTAATCTTCAACACAGAATCATTCAACGCTGCTCAATCTTGACAACCTGTTCTTTAAAATGAAACGCAGTCTTTAAATTCCTACGCTGGGTTTGACATTGCCACAATTCAGTTTTTATATAAATCGATATTGATTTACTAAGAGCCAACGTCCAATTAATTCCGCCCATAGTTCTGTCCAGAACGCACTTCATCCAATAGGAATTTCAGCAATTGATTACACGAATAGCAATTACTGTCATAGATTACATTCAATAGAACTGGTTCAGCAATTTAACGCATCCCATAATCGAAATTCATTTATTTGTGTCTTGAAATCTTCATACCAGTGCTATGTGTATTCAAAAAACAGCGTTTCAACATAAACCCAGCATTCACAACATAAACACAGCATTCACAACAGTCCAATTTAATTTTCACCCAAATTGAGTGCGCCTCCATGAATTGGAGACATTTCCAAAGTCTATATGCCAACATTGCTTTTGATTTACAACGATCCAAACATTCTTCAGAGGATTCATTTTCTCCCACATCTTCTTGTAAATTCTCATTCAATTAATCTTTATGATATCGACTTAAACTCCAGACATTCTACAAGAACGAAGACCAATAATAAACAGTTCGATCTTTATTACCGTATTTAAAAGTACCCATGTTTATACCCAGCTTAACACCTTCACCATTCGATTATTCACAGGAATTTTCACACCAATTAACCAGCAAATTGAATACTAACAAGTTCATCATTCAAATCTTCACACAGAAATTAATCCATACACAATTTACCAAGTTAAGGCTTAAAACTCAAACCCAACACTTTCATATAAATGAACTTACTTACAGTAGCATTTTTCCGTGGCCTGATTTACAATTTCATTGGCCCTTACAAACTGCCCAAAGGCTTCCAAGGAGAAACCCTTGCTCACTTCTCACACTCTCCAACTATTCAAGTGTCTCATTTGCCTTTGAGGCCTTCTAATTTATACAAATTAAAAATGCACTAAATTGAGTTCTATCCCTTTAAAATCTCAACAAATCCCTAAATCTCTCAACATCCCTAAAAGGTAGATTTTTATCCCTAAAACTTAGAAACTAATTCCAACTTAGGCTCCATCATTAATTCCAAATTATCTTGAAACTAATTTCTCTCATGTTTCCAGTTGTTTGGAAACATTTACAAACTCTCTCAAATAATTAATTAAAATATAATTAATCACTCAAAATTATATTAATATTTACATGAAATTTATTATTTCTTCAAAACATGAAACCCCTAGCTTAAATAAAATACAAGGTGTTTTTCGGAGCTAATGCTCCTGCATCAAAATTAGAAATGATAGTGTAGAGATTTCTCGGGATTGAGAAAATAATTGGAATCTTCTCATATTTTTCTTGACTAATGAAATATACAGATAGGAGGGGTTTTCAGCTATGTCTTTCCCTAGGAAATCATTGTGCAATGTGTTGATTGAATTATTCCTCTTGTATGATTCATGATTCTGTTATTGTTTAATTGTTTCCAGAGTTGGTAGAGTGGATTCAAGTCTATTGTTTCAATAAATTACAATTATAATTTTGAATCTACATGGTATCAGAGATGAAATCACAATAGAAGAGAAGAATTTGAAGTTGTCTTTGCGGGATAGAATTTATATAATCAAATCCTCAGAGCTAGCAGGATGGCCTTCTATGGATTGAGACTCGAATATGCCCTTGAGTGTAGTTCTAATTATATTACTGGGAAGGACAATATGTACACAATGTTGGAAGATAATTGGTTTAAGGAATTCTTGGATACTAATATTCCTAAACCTCCAATATTTTATGCTTAGGATGTAGCAGAGTGGAAGAAGTGTGTTGCAAAAGCGATAAGGATCATATTGGAAGGAGTTTGAGATCATATTGTCTCAAACCTCCATGGGAAGGAGACTTCATATAAAATGTGGAAATCATTGATAGAATTGTTTCATAACAATAGTGACCATAGGAAGCTCACATTGAAGGATAAGATTCAGAAAATCAAGATGGAAAAGGGCGACACAATACCATAGTACTTGAGAAAGTTCACCCAATGTTAGGATGAGCTTGGGAGTGTTGGTAATACAGTTGGTGAAGATGATCTATTTATCCTATCACTTCTAAGCCTTCCCAAGAGCTGGCACAACTACCAGAATTTAGTAAATGGAAGGGAGAAGCTATCAGAGTGGGAGAATTTGTGATCTGAATTGATGAAAGAAGAGATAAGGTGGAAAACTAGATATGGAAACTCTTCCAATCATGATGATGAGGAGAATTGTGCCTTGGATGGAAAGGAAAATAAATGGAAAGGGAATAAATCCCAATCCAAAGGAGATTCTAGTCAGGAAGGCAAGAAGAGGGACATGTTGAAGATTAAATGTTTTCACTATCATGAGTTGAGACACTATGCCAAGAAGTGTCCACACAATAAGGTCAACAAGAAGCCCTCAGGAGGAGCGGAACGTGAAGCTCTTGCTTCATTTAATATAGTTATATTTCACCCTCATTTCATGCATGGTGACATCAGTGATGGGAAGTGTGTGGTATCTGGATAGTGGAGCATCATTCCATATTATCGAAAACAAAGAATGTTTGAGAAACTTGGAGGATAAGGACCTCCAGATACACATAGAGATGGGATATGATGGAAGGTATAGCATGATTGACATCGATATTATTACTTTTTAGAGTGAGTTTGGTTCTCCTCTCACATTAAAATATGTCATGAATGTTCCATTTTTGAAGAAGAATTTAGTTTCAGTTTATATGTTAGAATACCATGGCTACGATGTGATATTTAGCAAAGGAGAGGATTTCCTTTGTCACATATCCACGAGACAAGTGAAGCAGATCAGGGTTTGGGTGAAGAACGTATAAAAAATGGATGCAGAAGATTGTGTTTATTTGAGAACGAAAGCAGAGAATATGCAGAGCCTAGACATCAGTGAATTATGGCATAGGCAACTTGGACATTTTCACCATGAAGCTTTGAATATCATGTAGCATATTTCTATAGGAATTCCCAAGGGTGAACTAGAGTAGCAAGTACATGCAAAGGGTGTACATTGGGGAAGTACACCAAAGCCAACTTTCAAGATAAGGACAATCGATCACAGGCATTCCTTGAAGCATTTCAATCAGATCTGTGTGGACCTTTCTCGAAAGCCTCCACAACCAAGAATATGTATTATGATATATTTGTAAATGAGTTTTCACGTAAGTGTTGGATATTATTCATGCAAAATAAATGCCATACATTCTCAAAATTTTGTGAATTTAAAGCACTTGTTTAGAAAGAGATATGAAATAAAGTGAAGGCTCTCATGAGCGATAATGGTGGAGAATATGTGTCGAATGAGTTCAATAAATTCTGTGCATTAGAAGGTAATCGACGGGAGGTGACAACACCCCATAACCCATAACAAAATGGGGTTTCTGAGAGGAAGAACATGAATATTGTGGGAGCTGCATGGCTGATGTTGCATGAGCAGTGCCTATCGTTGCACTTGTGGGTTGAAGCATGCAACACAGTGGTATATGTGAAGAACATGAGTCCTCATCCAATTCTCGGGATGAGTACACTAGAAGAAGATTTTTTAGGTAAGAAACCAGATATGGCACACTTCAAGTTATTTGGTTCATCATTTTATTGTCATGTTTCCAAGGATGCAAGGAAAAATCTAGAACTGACAACAAAGTTGAGCATATTTGTGGGGTACGCTGATACACCTCACAACTATTGGGTGCACCTACCATATCACAGGATGGAATTTATTCATAGAGGTGTGAATTTCAATGAATAGAAGGCCATGGTATGTTCCCTTTATAGGTAGCTTCATTTGCATGTAGATGAGGAGCTTTTAGCTCCAAAGGAAGAACCTTATGATGTTGTGTAATAGCCACAAGCAAAAGAGCAGAGACTGGAAGAACCCAATCATGCAGAGATGGAAATAAGTGCACCAGAGAAGCTGATAGATTGATGCATGATGATAGAGAGAATATGGGAGCATCCACATCACAACACATGAAGAGGAGGTCACCAGATAGATACACTAGCTACATGGCTCTGATGAGCGAGAGTGTAGATATTGAACCATCCTCAATTGAGGAAGTAGTGCAACAACTATTATGGGTTGATGCCATAGTAGAGGAATATGATTCCATTGTTAGGAATAGTTCTTGGGAAGTGGTCCTAAGGCCCTAGGAAAATTCAGTGGTAGGTTCTATATGGATCTACAATGTGAAGAAAAAAACATATGGGATTGTCAAGAAACACAAGGCCCAATTTATGGCCAAGGGATTCTCTCAGGTGGAGGGAATTTATTATGAGGAGACATTTTCTCCAGTAGCAAGGTACTCTTCAATCAGATCAATTATAGCACTTTCAACGCAGTTGGGATGGACAATACATTAGATGGACATGAATACAACTTTCCTCAATGGAGTGATTGAGGAAGATGCGTACATAGAACATCCGAAAATATTTGAGACTTTCAACAGAGAGTCCCATGTGTCCAGACTCAAGCAATTTTTGTATGGATTGAAACAAGAACCATGTGCTTGGAACACCATGATTGACACCTATTTAACTGGTTTGGGATTCACTAAAAGTGAAGCTGATTGAAACCTTTACCATATTTTGGTTGAAGGTAAATTATTGATTATAGTATTATATTTGGATGATTTAATTCTAAGAGGTGATGAGAATATGATACAATCTTACAAAGAGGATTTGGAAAGAGAATTCAAGATGAAAGACATGGGGCTCATGCATTATTTCCTTGGTTAGGAAATTTGGCAAGGAGATGGAGATCTGCTTGTCTCTCAGGGAAAGTATGCCAACGAGATACTGAAGAAATTTCACATGGAGAAAAAAAACCCACGGAGACTTCTTTAAGAGGGAATTTGAGGAAGGAAGATGCTACTTCATGCAAAGTGGTAGAGGCTACCATTTATGGGCATCTTGTGGGCTCACTTATGTACTTGGTGAACACACAAATGGACATAAGTTATGTAGTTAACCAACTTAGTTAGGAAGGGGAATCTTCAGTATTGGGTTGGTAGAAGTTTCCTGGTACAGTAGGAAGCAGAGATCAATTGCACTCAGTTGAGTAGAAGCAGAGTACATGGTTTCTAGTCAAGCAACTTGTGATGCCATCTGGATGAGGAAGATACTTGTTGGGTTATTTGGTCAATAGATGGATCCTACAGTGATTTACTATGACAATCATAATTGCATCAAAATCTATGAGAATCCATTTTTTCATGATCATTCCAAGAATATCGACATCTGTTACCACCATTTACATGATTGTGTGCATAGGCGAATCATGTTGCTAGATTGCATTCCTATAGAGTTAGAGGATGTAGACATCTTAAACAAGGCAATATGAAGAGGAAAATTTGAGTTCCATAGAGGTAGGATTATGGTACCCGATAATCCAATTATTTCTAAGAGGAAGTGTTAAAATCGGCACCAAGAATGATTATAATTTAATTTTACCTTGAATTAAATTGTAATTCCAGATCACATGATAACTTGTACGAGTTAAATAAGTTAGTTTAACTTAGTTAGTTCAATTAATTTTAGTTGAGGGTCTAACTTGACTCATGTAGAGTGGCTCCTACTTTATAGGAGCCCTGGTTGAGTTTATTTTGATTTGTAATTGATTAATTCAGTTAAATTGAGTTAAAATAATTCCAACTATTGGCGAAACTAGTAGGAGGTCTAGCAGTGGAGTGCAACTTTAGTGTTTAGGCAATCAAATAATAAATAAGCCATAAATAACTCATGCATGTGTGATGTACAAGTTACCCAGTTGAGATTGCAGTTCAAGGATAGTGTACTATCAATTGTATAAGCATCCAAATTGTACAAGTGGTGCATGAAGTGAGAGGAATGCCTATGATGGATTGCACAATTATGGATGAGGAATTTTCCTAAATAATAGGGGTTAAATCCAAAGGAAATCATGCAAGGAAATAGGGACTTGGGAAAGAAGAAAAATGGTTAAGTATTGGTGAAGGTTTGTTTAGGAAATAATGAGATAGATAGAGATAGTGCAGATGTTGCTCGAGCTTGAGAAAATCATTGTAATCTTCTCATATTTTTCTGACTAATGTAATATATATATAGGAGGTGTTTTTAGCTATGCCTTTCCCCAGGAAATCATTATGTATAGATTGAATTCTTTCTCTTGTATGCTTCGAGATTTCGGGATTGTTTAATTGTTTCATTAGTTGGTAGATTAGATTCAAGTTTATTATTTTAGTAAATTACAATTAGCCATTTCAATCTAGAAGGAATTTCTACACTTATATAGTGTTACATCTACTCAATGACTTGAGATTATCTAACATAAGTCATTCTAATTTTCTACTTTATTCTTGTTTATGGTTCAATGCTTTCAAATATAGAAGAATAGAGGCATAATTAATGATAAAATTGAAATACACATACATGAAAAATAAAATTGCAACTTGGAAAATGTGAGTGGAATAAATTTATGTTTTTCCTGGGAGTAAGAAATTCAATTATAAAAAAACCTCTCAAAAAATCACCTATAAATCATGAAGATACAAGTTCCATGGGTTTTTTTCTTGGATGAATATCACTAATTATATGAAGACACACACTTTCAAAGAGATACCTTATTCAAATGTCATGTGGCACTACTCATGGTGTGCCAATGTGGAATTGAATATTGAACAAATATTAAATTAATATCAATCTAAATTTGGATTTTAAGTACACATGTGTTAATATCATGAGAATTCCATTGACATATATTTTTTAGAAGCTTCACATTAATATCATAACATGTATAATATATTGTATATTGGATATTTTTCATTGTATCTTCTGGAACTACAATTTGATGTTGAGGGAAATCATTTTCAACCCCATTTTAGTAGAAATTGTGATGTGAGGTTGAGGGGCATAAATTTGGTGTGATGGTTTAGGATGCATATATGTACATGTAATCATATTATTTAAAGAAACATAGGTGAGAAAATATAACCCACATTTCACAGGAGCCCACATAGAATAGAGAAATCGGTGATAAGGTGTTTTGTTAAGGAAATCCATGGTGAAAAGGTCACCTGTTTGATACCTCACATGAAAAAATCAATCCATGAGGATGGGTTGGTATGGCCAAGGTTAGGTGTGATTGTTGCATGATTTATTTGGGTCAAATTTTCTGAGGCCACAAGTTAGTCATCCCGATTTGTGAAGAAAATAGAAAAAAAAACCTCACATTTCACACAATGTATGATATAATGGTGGGAATCAATTTATATCTAAACCTAATACTTAGAGTGGGTTCACAAAGTGCATTTTTTATGTTAACTATTCTCTCTTATAGATGGATTCAATAGATAAAAAATATGCTCAAGGTGTTTGCCCCATCCACAAGAAACAAGTTTGAGAAAATGAGATTTTGTAAAACAATGTTATCATTATGGGGAAAAATACATTGGTAAATAAATAAAGTGAAAAAAAATAATAAAAACAAACAGTAGTAAATTTAATATGAAGACAAAGTAGCTAGGAAAAAATATTTTAAATCTAATGGTGATGGAAATTAGTTGAATGATTAAAAATTATTGTAGCGGCCATTCATGGTATTGCTTTGTATCATCGCTATAACGATAAAGTATACCTAAATAATTTCCTATAGCTTTCAATGATGGAATATTCCACATATGAAAAGGGAGATTAGTAAGCCTAACCCAATCTAGATTGGTAGAAATTGTAGTTGAAAAGGGGTGAAAAGAGGGGAACCATGGTTGCATAGACAACATTGCACTTTCCCAAAATGACAAACCAAAACAAAATATCAACTCCTAATATTCAAATTTATCATATACTAATACAAAAAAATCTATCAATATGACACATGCTCCATTACCAATGACAATTCAACACTAATTATTTAAGAAAATGTTGACTAATAAGGATGACCCATGTGCACCACTATTGTTACATATTTTACTTAATCTTGTCATTATATTTCTTTCCCATGCCACCTGACCCTGGGATCATGTATTCTTAAACTGATCATTTTTCTTCAAAATGACCCATAATGCCTTTAATGTAACATTAGTATTGAACTTGAGTGTCATTTATTTTATTTGTATTTTTCAATGGATTCCAATTCAACCATTTGGTTTAAGAGAGAAATTTTACGTTGAATATCTTTGTTGCTTATAATTAATAAGAGCCATGAAAAATTCATCTAGTAAATGTGGTACAAAAATGGAGAAACATCCTTCGTGTAAAGTGATTATTCAAATTATTTCTAGTGATGGAGGATTGCATTGTGCTTGTCATCATGTCATTTTTGCAATGCACATGCATCCATATTGTGCCAAAAAACATAATCAATTATCTCTTAAGAGATCCAATACATGAATATATAATAGGAAATATAGAGTATTGATCCAATATAAGAAACACTCACTTAGGTATGTATAGTGAATCCTACTTCTCTATTGGTTTGGCAAAACTTTCATTATTAAGTGAATGTGAATGGACTTATGATTTTGTGCTTTTAACTTTATGTGCAATGAGCATTGCTATGTTTCTAGAAATATGAGGGTATTTTATGTTCCCTTGCATTTTTTTGAGTGAAAATGAATTTGGTTCGTTGGAAATAAAGTGTGTTTTTTAATAAAGGTTTCATGGTGGCATTTATAAGTACCAATAGTCACAAAAAAATCGTAAGGTAACACTTGGGCCAAGATGAAAACTAGGAAAAATGAATAGGTAGTTGTAAATCATCACAAAACCAATGCATGAAGCGAGATTATAGCTACCAAGGCTGGATGGATGACAAAGTAGGAAATTGAAGTCATTCAATACGAATTGGCTATCTTGATTGTGACAACTCACATCAAGACATACACTCTACATAGGGGAAATGGCTTACAATGTAATCAAGCAAGATATAAGGACACACATGGAAGGGTCGGTTGTAATTAATTGATAAAATTAATATTATTTCAACCTTACTTGTAGGTAATAATGGTTTGGAGAAGACCTATGTTTGATTATGGTGTAAGTGTGTTCACACATGTGCATATGTAAGATGAAGGAGAACTACATGAATATTATAAGAGCATAATTTTTTTATTGCTATAATTTATGTACAATTGCTATGGTTTTAGAAATTGATTAGTTTGGAATGGGATATTTTTATAATACCTCCTATTCTAATCCATCACAAGTCCACATGTGTTTTATATTTACATAAAGAACAATATCACTTCTATTCTCTTGCAAGTAATTAACCATCATAATCATGCACAATATTTTGAATCCATTTGAATGTTTATAACTATTTGGTAGTTTTTATGTTATTATTGATGAGACTCAGTATTGCAACAAGGATGCTACAACTTCCAAGGCTACCAACTTTAATTATCAACCCGGGGTTCGTACAGAATTAAGAGGTATCGGCACTATATGTGAAGCATACAATGTGTACTTATTTTTTTGATCTGATGTAATGGAGTGAATGTCATGAGTAAAATCCTAAACTAATTTCATAAATGGAATTGTTTCTTTGAAAAGAAATTAATCCTAGGCAAGAACAACAATTTGTAATTGAAATCTTAAAAGCATGATTACAAATAAATAGGCCTAATATACTTTGCAAAAATTCATGTCCTAAGTGGTTTTTATTCTTCCTCAATCATGTATTTAGATCCTAGGGGTCATGATTCAAGCCTAAGTGACAAAAACCAAGCTTTGGGAGAAAATTTGGTCGAGTTTGCACATGGTGCAAGAGTGCTACAAGAAGTTATGTTTTGGAGAAAAATCATCGAATGACTAATTAAATCAAATGAAAATGGGATGGGAATTTTTTTTAATTAATTATGATGTATTAGGCCTCCATTCCAAGTTAAATCACTCCAAAATACCCTTGTTCACATGTGCTAAAAAATAACAGAAAATTACTACTCTAAAATCTGGAAATTCAAGAATTAGTGAGCTAGTTAATCTATCAAATGCATAACCTAATCAAGTGCAAACCAAATGGGGTAAATTTTTTTATTAACTTTAATATTGTTATGACCTAATCCAATTGTAATCAATTCAAATGAATTTCATTAACCCATTCTAAAAAAATAGCAGAATTTACTACTATTTCACTACAAGGCATTTCCAGAAATATTGTATCCGTGAACTGATAACCAAATCAATGTATCTTAATGATGAAGATGACCTTAAAAATTTATTCTAAGGATTAATAATTCTTATGAATCTATAAAAAAAATGTAAAATATCTCACTTAAATCATTTGACTCAATCCTACAGCAAGAAAATAAACAATACTAAATACATAAATACACAAAACAAAAATAAGAGATTCATGTGAATAAAAAGTGAAAATAACATAATTAAATTGTGCAAGAGGGCTCTGAGGCTTATGGGATGGCCAAGCCCAAAGACAAATCTGAGTCCTATTGAAGAAATAAAGCCTTAGAAGCTACAAATGGCACCAAACTTCATTATTGAATCAATCCATCTACATCCCTACAAGAAAAGAAAGTGGAGCTGCTAAACAACAAATTTTCTCCACAATAAGACTAATAAATTCATTCCCCAAGAGGCCAATTCGAATTGGTACTTATAAAAATTATGAGGAAGCATTCCCCTTGAAAGGAGGAAGCTTTCGCCTCCAAAATTCCTGAAATAGTGGATCTAGTTCCCAACACTAGGAGTTTGCATTAAATGACATGGAACACATTCTTATATTTTCTCAATCATCGGAGTTCTAGAATCCCTCAATAATTTCATGATATTTTCTTCATTTATTCTCTAATATTGATCTTCCTATAGTAGGTAGCAAGTCCCTAAATTATCTCGTTCTCCAAATCTTCATAATCTTCCCAATATTCTCACAACATCCTTCAAAAATAAATAATATTAGGCACAAATATGCAATTATCTCTAAACCTTCCTAAGAACACATTAAAACTTAAAAACATTATTAATTGTAGAGTGAGATATTTAATATAGCCTTTATGTGCCTAATAAAGGTTAGATGGGCATTAATTTATGTCTAAGTTGGAGAACCATCATACCCCCTTACTTAAACTGTTGCTCATCCTCTGAGCACTTTAGTCACCCTAACTATGCCTCCTTCATGGCCCTAGTGGTCTCTCTCTTGTACATTCCTCAATCCTTTCTCTTAATAAGCTTGGTTGTAGGTTCTAAAAGATCAAGCACAAAAAATGTCTTTGTCATTTTCATGATTGTTAAGAACAAAAACAAAACTTTCCTTTTTGAAAGTGATTTCTGTTGGCTTATAGGTCCATTGCATTCACATTCCATTTTCACTTTTTTTTTTCAAAATTTATTTGTGTATAGAAAAATCACATTGTTTCTAGAGACCATTAACATACCCTTTTTCCCTTGTGAAATATGGGTTCTTGAAGATTTTTCAGTTTGGAAAGGCCTTCCACATCCTTTTCCAAGCTTTGGATACCTATTTCCGTCATTTGGACACCTATGAAACCCTCAAAGTGACCTCGGATGTGATCGTGTAGCGACTCAGAGCATCGTGTAGAAAGTATTTTTTTCCTATAGAAAATTACAATAGTAGCTCTATTTCCTATAGAAGCTCTATTTCTCCTGTAGCAACCAATATTTGCATGCCAAGAGGTGGTGGGTCCACCTTTTATTTTTTATTTTTTTATTTTTTCCTCTTTTTTTCCAAATTTTTTTTTTTTTTTATTTGGCAAAATGAAAACTCTATGTGTTTTTTTGTTAACATAAATATGCTTATAGACATTTTTTTCTCTGCCACATGTGTGCGTGTCTTGGTGGAAAAGTGAAGTTAACTGCTAGATAAGGCCGAGGTTGCTATGCTACTAATTTTGGCTCTAAAAATCCTTTCCGTCTCACACTTTTAATATTTTATTAAGCTAGAATAGATTCGAAGGGTGAGGTTAGAGAGTTGCATACCTGAGCCTTACCCTTGATGTGTTTTTGCTGGTGATATTGAGGTTGTTTATGTCACTGTTGAAGCTTCCTTTGGTGGTTCTGAGGCTACTACTAATGATCCTTAGAAGCTACGTGTGAATATATGTTGGAGGTCCTATTGCTTATAGCCTTGAATATGGAGGTCTTCTATGGTTTTTTGTTGTTATTTATTCACATCCCTCGATAAAATGTCGCTGTTGAGATGCTCATGATGTGAGTGATGTAGTTGATGATTTTTCTTCTGTACACGTCTTCATAGCATGATGATTCATTGGCTGAGAAATTTTTTGTGTGTGCAGTCTTCTTCCCAGCATTCAATATTCTGTTGGTGGGTTTTAGGAAAACCCCCTTGTAGCATAATTGATTTAGCTATATCTCTCAAATGGTAGAATATATTGACCTGAATTTTTTTTATAATATTATTGTCATCCTTATGCACCTATCCATAAAAAATCTTAGCCATTGGAGGCACGAATCTCAATAAAAAGTAAAAATGGTTGTAGGTGATGGAGGTTGATTTGTCACAAATTGTGCACTAGAATTCGTTGAAATTTATTGATAATATTACCATCATATATATGAATCTCCCCATTAAACAAATTGGAAAATGGATGCATGTATTCAGAGATTTAATAAAAACAATTTTTTGCTAAAAACTAGGACATCCTGTAGCAAAAACCAGATTTCCTGTAGAATTTTAGGACACTGAGGAAAATGAATGAGAAAAGCTACAAAATGATGGGTGGATGTTGGAAATGGATGATGGTGATGGATTTTCATGAACTTGGTCCTTTTGGAACATTTGAGAAAAGGAGAAATTCCAATATTGACTTCCTTTGACTAGATTTTTGACCATTTTTTTTCTTTTTTGGTGTCAACTTTTTTTCGTTGCTTGCAAAGGTTGGAGAGCACATGCATTCGTTAGAGAGAGATAAATGGAGATATTTTTTTGCATTTAGGCCTACTAGCTGTACTAGCCACCTCAATGAGGTTTTCAACTAGTAGGTCTGCATAGGTTCCTCATGGAGGTTTTCAATCAATGAGACAATATCAAATTCCTGAAAAGAGGTTTTCACCTGATATTTTATTCTTTATTTTTTTTTCTCTTTTTCCATTTTTATAAAATTTTTCTATCCTACTCTACTTGAAAAACCAAAATATTTTTGAAGTATAGGAATACTTCCAATGGAGCCATGTGAATACCAAGATGATAGATAAAATCATGTGTACACTTGAAATACATGCTTTGATATGTACCTGAATATTAAAGATGAATTGCTTTGATTGAGATTTTATCAAGTACTATTGAAGAAGAGTGTGTTTCTGGAACTTAATCATTGATGGTTCTTATAATTCTGGGTTACTCTATTTGGTGTGTATAGAAAATAAATTGGTTTGACAAATTTGTGACCTGTTCATGTGGAATGAAGATAATTGGCCAATGGAATAATTCTCTTAAGAAACAGTTTGTGGGGAAATTATTTTGAGAATTTTTTTGAGGCAACTCTATGGTTATCATTAAGACAGATTTTCAAGCTACCAATCTTGTTTGTATAAAGCATATTTCAATATATCCTTTATGCCCTTGGTTTTATTGCTCATCGAGATCATTCTTCATGCCTTATTCTACCATGAAATTAAAATCTTCCTCTTTTTGTTGTTTATTCTCTTGAAAAAACGGAGTATATGATGGTAAACATGAGGGAGCTTTCTTAATATCTAATTATGATTTCTACTCTTCATTAAATACAACCCATGGTTCTTTGGTATGCTCATTCGAATATTATTTTTCCGAATGTTTTCCTTCAATGACATCAAGAGAATCCATTTTTTTCAATACTCTTCCTGAGATAAGATGGATATCATTTAGATCAATAGGATATGTTTGGAAGTGTTGTACCTCAGCATTTTAAGTGGGTTGAGTTACTTCTTTGTATGGGTTTGGAAATGGTGGTACATGTAGTTGAGTGGGAGTGGGTCTATGAGATAGATGTGGTTGACGTTGTGGTTGTGGTGGAGGTGGATGGTAGGGATAGCATGGAGTTAGGTATGGAAGATATTGAGGATATTGTGGATGTCTCCCATAAGGTTCTTTCCAACCTTGTTGCCAAGACTGGTTTTGGGGTTGAGATGGCCAAGATTTCCAAGGAAAGAGTGTGTTCCAATTGCTTTGAGATGGATGTGAATAAGCTTGGAATTGTGAAGTAGGTCCTTGCATCATATCAAGTTGGCTAGGATACCATGGTTCTCTCTAGGAGCTACATAACATATCTTCTTTGGTGATTGAATTCCTCCATTGTCCTCTTGGTACAATTCCTTCAACCTTGGTAATGATGGAAAATATTTAGTAGCATATGATTCTGCATGGATAACACAAATATCAACATCTTATTTTTTCTCATTTTTCATTCTTAAAATTTCTACTTTTTCACTTAGATTACTAAGAATTTATGTTTTAAAGTTATCAAGAAAATTTCCAAGTTCATCTTGACTTACCAATGTTAATTCTAATGTACTTATTCTTTCCCTTCCTCTTCATGTGCGCTTGCATGTTTCAAAAATTTCTTCAAATGATGATTGGTATACATCTCCTTTACTCATGAGATCAAGGAGATCAATCCACTCATCCCTAATTGTTATAAGTAAGAGTGTTTTTAGTGTGTCAAATCCTAAATGATATAATTTTTTCCTCTTAACATTATACATGAACCACTCTATTATATCTTCAAGGTTCTCATCTTGTTTTTGATTCATTCTAAAAATTTCTTCTTTAATATCATGATATTTATATTTTCATATCATTCCATGATCTTATTGAATTAGTACATAAACTAATGAACCATTTAAGAGCTTTGTCCTTCAATGTTGTAGGAAACAATCTCAATTTTTTAGTGTGTGATAATGATCCAGGTGGATATTGGTGACCACCTGCCTATTCCACTTGGACCCCTTAGGGGAATTTTGGGGTCTAAAATGAGCCTCCTAAAGAAATTATAAAATAATATTGGAAATAATAAAATAAGATTATATTACATCATCAAATTTTAGAGAGAAAAAATAAAAAACTATTTTTTTAACTCATATTTTCAACTTATCTCCCTATGGGTTTACTCAAATTTTGAGTGGGAAAACTCGTTGGATGCAAAATTTGATTCCTCATTTAAAGAGTACCCATATTTCATACTTTCTATGGGCCCTGCTACAAAAAAAATGAGAAACACATGAAATAACGTGATTTCATTTTTTTTCATGTGTTTCTCATTTTTCGTGTAGCGGAGCCCAACTAAAGTTTGCAACATGGGCACTCCTTGGACGAGGAATTAAATTTTGCATTCAAAGAGTACTTCCGCTCGAAATTTGATTAAAACCTTAGGGAGATAAGTTGAAATTACAAATTGAAAAAGTAGTTTTAAATTATTATTTTTTAATCTTTTTACTTTTTTACCCAAAAATGGTGAATCATTCCCCATGGTTGACATCATAATATTGAATCTTATTGGTTCTTAAAAAAAATATTTTTGTTGTACAATTTTCTTAGGAGGCCCATTTTAGACCTAAGAATTTCTCTAATGCCCCAACATTGTTTCTTTCAAATTTTCAGTTTTTAATTGTAGCACAATTTACTATTTTTGGTAGTTTTTCAGGTCCTCAACTTCCGAAGTCGTTTTGAGGCCATAAACGACGTTTTTCAGGAAAATGAGGATAAACATAGACCTTTCACCCAATTTGATCACTCAAAAGTTGTATTCCTCGGATAGATATTTCTAACAAGGTGTTGTGCACATCAAACGAAGATCGTATGCCAAAGTTACATCCCCAGGAAGTTGATGTACCAATTTACCCAAACGAGTCCCATAATTTTGGCGCTTCATCTCCTAGGATTAGGTTTTTGGATGTTTAGGGTTTTTCATTGTTTCTCAATATTAAATAGGCCTTGGAGCCTCATTGTAACATAGTTCATAGGCATGTAGCTGCCACATCTCTTCTTAGAGATAAGCTACCAATGCCCTAGATAGTTTATTTCCATTATGTCTATAAGTATATTTATGTTATTTGATATTAATGAAATGAAGTGTTATTTCCACTGCATCTCTATTTGTATGTTAATTTCTGTATTTGATTGTGTTCCCACATAAATTCGGATTAGATGAGTAGTCATAAGATGAAAAAAGTATTTCAAACTCAAATAGAAATATTTTGGGATCCTCTGACCTCATACCATGGAAATTGGGAAGGAAATATGGAGGGATGTTCTTCATATGGATGTTGATATCAATATCTTGAATGGGAAATTCAATAGGATCTTCTTCATTGTCATCATCTCCATCCATTTCTTCTACTTTTTCGACAACCTCTTCTTCTTCTACCTAAAAAAGTGGATGTTGATGTGGTTCTTACTGCACTAAGTGATCAAATGGGGGTGTTGGTGTTGGATAAGTATTTTTAAATAATTTTTTTGAATAAGAATGCTAATGAAATGCAATTTTCAGTTTTGAAATGAAATATTCCTAATGAATTTCTTTTTTCTTTTACAGAAAGAAAAGAAATGAATCAACTAGGGAAGACAACAATGCATACCTAAACACCTTCCTGATAATGGCACCAAAAATTTATGAGCCTCAGTATTGCAACAAGAATGCTGCAACTCCCAAGGCTACCAACTTTAATTATCAACCTAGGGTTCGTACAAAGTTAAGAGTTATCGACACTATATGTGTAGCATACAATGTCCTTTTTTTGATCCGATGTAATGGAGTGAATGTCATGAAATAAAAGTCTAAAATAATTTTAGAAATGGAAGTGTTTCTTTGAAAAGAAATTAATCCTAGGAAAGAACAACAATTTGTAAATGAAATCCTAAGAGCATGAATTCAAATAAATAGGCCTAATTTACTTTGTAAAAATGCATGTCCTAAGTGGTGTTTATTCTTCCTCAATCATGGCTTTATATCCTAGGGGTCATGATTCAAGCCTAAGAGATAAAAACCAAGCTTTGGGAGAAAATCTAGTTGAGTTTGCACATGGTACAAGAGTGCTACAGGAAGTTATGTTTTTGCTACATGAAGTTATGTTTTAGAGAAAACTCATTGAATGAATAAGTGAATCAAATTAAAATGGGATGGGACAAATTTTTTTATTAAGTGTGATGTATTAGGTCTCTATTCCAACTAGAATCACTCCAAAATACCCTTGTTCACATGTGATAAAAAATAATAGAAAATTACTACCCTAAAATCTGGAAATTTAAGAACTAGTGAGCTAGTTAATCTATCAAATGCATAACCTAATAAAGTGAAAATAAAATGGGGTAAATTTTGTTATTAAATTTAATATTATTATGACCAAATATAAGTGGAATAAAGTCAAATTAAGTTCATTAACCCATTCTAAAAATATAGCATAAATTTACTACTATATCGCTACAAGGCATTTCCAGAAATCTTATATTCATGAACTAGTAATCAAATCCAAGTATATTAATGATAAATATGACCTTCCAAAGTTATTTTAAGGATTAATAATGCTTGTGAATCTGTAAAAACCTGCAAAATAACTCACTTCAATCATTTAAGTCAATCCTACAGCAAGAAAAGAAACAATATTAAATACAAAGATATGCAAGACAAAAATAAGAGATGCATGTGAATAAGAAGTGAAAACAACATAAATAAAGCATGAAAGAGGGCTCTGAGGCTCCTGGGATAGCCAAGCCCAAGGAGGAATAAGATTCCAATGGAAGATACCAAGCCATAAAAGCTAAAAATGACACCAAACTTAATTATTGAATCAGTCCAAATACATCCCTACAAGAAAAGAAAGTGGAGTTGCTAAACAATAAGTATTCTCCACAATAAGACTAAGAAATACATGCCCCTAGAGGCCAATTTGAATCGGTCCTCATAAAAATTGATGAGGAATAATTCCCCTTAAATGAGGAATCTTTCCCCTCCCAAATACCTGAAATAGTGGATCTGGTTCCCAACACTAGGAGTTTGCATTAAATGATGGGGAACAAATTCCTAGATTTTCTCAATCATCAGAGTTCCAGAATCCCTCAATAATTTCATAATTTTTTGATCATTTATTCTCCAATATTGATCCTCCTATAATAGGGAGAAAGTCCCTAAATTATCTCCTTCTCCAAATCTTCATATTCTGCCCAATATTCCCACATTGTCATTCAAAATTAAATAATATTAGGCACAAATATATCATTATCTCTAAACCTTCCTAATAACATATTAAAGCTTCAAAAACATTATTAAGTATAGAAGGAGAGATTTAATATAGCCTTTATGTGCCTAATAAATGTTATATGGGCCTTAATTTATGTCTAATTTGGAGGCCCGTCACTTATTATAGTTGTATAAATATGTAAATTGAAATAAATAAATAAATACAAATAAATTAAAAAGTTTTGTAAATTAATTAAAATCTATAATTGATGTCTATTAGTCAAAATATTCATCCTTATCTCATTGTTCCTTAGATTTCCATGTTCACATTGTTTCAAATAGAATCATCTTCAACTCTCACTTTTAGGAATGTATTCATAATGTTCTCAATGTGCTATCCCAAAAATATATTCTTTCAAGACATCATCTATGTTTTTCTTTTAGAGATATACAACCCTTACCTAATGTGAGCTTCTAGGAAAAAAAAAAGTCAATCTTTACCTTCAAACTGACATTATTCACAAAATAATTACAAACAATATTTTTAATCTAAAATTACATCAATCATATATTACAAATAAAATGATATAAAAATCTATCGATGCAAATATTTTTTAGCTTGACATTGAATCTTACAAGTATCTATTTTACATAGAGAAATTTAGGAAGTTTCCAAGGATACATATAAATAATTGTTGTCCATATGAAAATACATAGGGAGGAAGAACACTTTTGATTCTCTAGTCATGCCTCAATATAAAGGTATCCTCTACTTCTAAACTTTACGTCTCTAATAAAAATAATATTAACAATGTCTTTTCTCTACCAATAATAATATTTGGTTCTCAATATTTCATATATAGAGAGGACCAACTATTTTCAATTTTTTTATTTTATTTTATTTTATTTTATTTTATGTATAATATTAAGATATGTGTATTCATAGACATAATGTTACTATATATGTCTGTGTGTGTGTGTGTGTCACAGAAATTTGAAATAGATTTAAATTTTGCAGTTATCATTGTTTTAGTTTTTATTAATTTATTATTATATTTTAGATTTTATAATTAACTTTTATTAGATATTTGATATGTTTATCCTATATATACACACATGAAAAAAATTATCTCATTTAGAAACAATAAAAACAAACTTGAAAACATATGAAAGCATAGTTTTCAAAATTATCATTTAGAAACAAAGTTGAAATCACATGGCATAACAATTTTAAAAATTATTAGAAAATATAAAATAGTAACACTAAGTAAAAAAATGGTTTAAGGAATGGTAATTAAAAGATTGGTTTAATATTTTAATAGGATTCTTATGTGAGAATATAAGTTTAATTTCTTTCCCATGCTGCTTGACCCCAGGATCTTGTATTCTTAAACTGATCATTTTTCTTCAAAATGACCCACAATGCCTTTAATGTGAAACAATGATTGAAATTGAGTGCCATTATGCTTTTATTTTTATTTTTCAATCGATTCAAAGACCACCATTTTGGTTAAGAGAGAAATGTTTACCTTAAATATCTTTGTTGCTTAGACTTCATTTGAGCCATCGAAATTCCTTATAGTGAATGTGGTACAAAATTAGAGAAACATCCTTTGTCGCAAGTGACTATCCAACTTAATTCTAGTGATGGGGGATTGCATACTTTTCATCATGACATTTATGCAATGCACATGAATCCATAATGTGTGACAACACAAAATCCATTGTCTCTCAAGAGATCCAATGCAGGAATATATAAAAGGCCAATATGGGTTTTTGATCCAATATAAGAAACACCCACTTAGGTATGGATAATGAATCTTGCTTCTCTGTTGGTTTTTAAAAACTATCAGTATTAAGTGGTTGTGAAGTGACTTGTGATTTTGTGCTTTTAACTCTATGTCCAATGTAAATTGTTATGTTACTAGCAATATAAGGGTATTTGATGTTCCCTCGCATTTTTGTTGAGTGAAAATGAACATGGTTGACTGGAAACAAAGTTCTTGTTTTAAGCAAGCCGGTTTAAGGGTGGCATTTATAAGTATCAATAGCTACAAAAAAATCATAAACTAACACAAATAAAAAATGAATAACTAATATGATAACTAATAAAAATGAATAAGTAATTGTAACCATCACAAATGAGAAGCAAGATTATAAATACCAAGAATGGATGGATGTCCAAGAATGAAGTGGAATTAATCCAATACAAATTATCTATCTTGCTTGTTACAACCCAGATCAAGACACACACTCTACATAGGAGGGAATGGTTTACAATGTAATCAAGCAAGATAGCAAGATACACATGAAAGGGTGGGTTGTAATAACTTGATGAAATGAATATTAGTTCAACGTTACTAGTAGACACGAATGGTTTGGGGAATATCTATGCTCAATTATGGTGTGAATGTGTTCATACATGTACAAATGTAATATGAAGGAGAACTACATGAATATTATAAGAGTATAACATCATTATTGCTAGAATTTATGTACAATCACTATGGTTTTAGAAAGTCATTAGCTTGGAATGGGATATTTTTCTAATACCTCCTATTCTACTCCATCCCAAGCCCATATGTGTTTTATATTTATATAAAGAAAAAGATCACCACTATTGTATTGTAAGGCCTCAACATCATAAGCATACACATTGTTCTAAATCCATTCGAGAAAGTATAGTCATGTGGAATTTTTTATGTTATTATTATAGTTGTATAAATATTGAAGTTGAAAGAAATAAATTAATTTAAAAAAATAATTTTCTAAATTAATTAAAATCTATATTTGATGTCTATGAGTCATAATATTTATCCATATCAAATTGTAAGTTAGATTTACAGGTTTTTTCTATTCCCGCAAGACATTCTTTAGAATCCTACATTGTTTCAAAAATAATCATCTTAGAGTCTCACTTTAGGAATTTATTAATAATTTTCTTAGTGCGATCTCTCCAAAATATCTTCTTTCAAGATTTCCTCGATGTTCTTCTTTGAGAGATATTCAACCCTTACCCAATGTGAGATTCTAGGGAAAAAAAAACAATCTTTACCTTCAAACTAACATTATTCACAGATTAATTAAAAAAAAATACTTTTATTATAAAAATTACATAAATAATACATTACAAAGGAAAATATCTAAAAATATATCAATGGAAATATTTTTTAGCTTGATATTGACTCTTACAAGTATATATTTTAGGCAAAGAAATTTGCAAGAATACCAAGGGTATGTATAAAAAATTGTTTCCCATTTGAAAATACATAGGGAGGAAGAACACTTTTGATTCTATAGTAATGCCTGAAGAGAACGTATTCCTCTACTACTAAAATTGATTTCTCTAATAAAATAAATATTAACAATGTCTTTTTGCTACCAGTAATAATATTTGGTTCCCATTATTTTATAGGTAAAGAAGACTAACTATTTTCATATATATATATATATATATATATATATATATATATATATATATATATAATTTAAAAATATTATGTGGATTTTAAATAGATTTAAATTTTTACAGTTATCATTACTTTATTTTTTATTAAGTTATTATTATATTTTAGATTTTATAATTAACTTTTTAAAATGAAAAAATATTAAATATTTACGCCATAAGGAATTCCTTTGGGAATAACTCCCTTCCAAGACACTATATGCCTTTATGAGCCATCAATGTTGTGTTTTAGACAATGAATTTTTTTTTCTTCGTTGGATATGTGGAAGGTAGTTACATTCATTAGTGTGTACTATGCCTTACCTAACTTACTCATATTTAATTTTTAATTTTTGGTTGTTGCATTCTGATGGAATTTTGTTCATTTATCTTCATGTCGCTCCTAGGGTGCCCTATGTGACCAACCCACATAACCCAACTGTTTCTTTAGACCTTCAATTAAACCTACACATAGCCCCACTACTATTATGGGCCTTCACTTGAACACACACTATTGAGATTCAACAAGATGATGAGCTTAGTGAAAAGAGTCGCCTTCACTAAGTGGGCCCACAAGCTATTTTTGGTGCAAGTCTATTTTTAGACTATATCTATTTTTAGACATGATGATCATATTTCAGAAGTTGCAGGATGCTATTTGTGGATGGTTGATCAAGTTGGAAAAATAGATGAAATTCTATTTTTAGAATATTGGGCGAAGTCTATTTATAGATCGTCAATCTAAAAATAGATGCATGTCGATTATTAGTAGCTCTTAATAATAATCGGACTCTAAACAACAACTTATTCTCTTAGAGCACTTCAGTTCAGTGCACATATGTGGCACAGTAGCTAACAGAAGGAATTATGCTATTCCTGAGGGTTTACTGGAGCTAATGCATGGACGACTCAGTTAGAAATCAAGTGGCAGAGTTATGACACGGTTGGAAGAAGTAGTTATGGAGTTGTATTTAGTTTAACTTAGTTAGACTCAGTTGAGCTAGTTGTATGTAGTCTAACTGATTGATACACTAGTGAGAGTGGAGTGAATTAATTATTTAATTAATTCATAAATAATAACTCATTAATCAACTAAATAATAGCAGGTTAGGCTTCTGATTGCATGGTAGTTTCGGTGGAGACCGGTGGGGGGAATAGGTGAAAGGGCAAGATAGACTGCTCACATTGTGACTATAGTTGATCTATGATTGCATCACACCACCACCAATGGAGATACCAATGAGGATTGTGCGATCAGGATGGAGTAATTTGAATTCATTGAGCTATTCTTCGAGCGGATATTGCGCGGTGGGTAGGCTGGCAGGGTGGCAAATATTGATTCATGGATTTGCAAGATTGGGCACGATTAGTGTGTAATGATTGTCTTGTACTAATGGCTTGTGATAAGCTTTGTATGCTTGTATGAGATTTTCATATGATCTCCATGTTACATAATATATAGTTGGGGTTTTCAACTTCAGGCTTTCCTGATTAAAAACTGTGTTATGTGCAATTGAATATTTTTATTTATGCTTCACATGTGTGTGCAATTAATTTTTCCGCAAAAGATTAACAAGTGGAATAGATTCAGTATCTTGCATAAAGTTAAATAGTGTGAGATCAGGTGGATCTTGGACATATGCATGCTTAGTGCATATAATTTCTACATGGTATTAGAGCATTGTTGATTGAAGATTGCAATTGTGAAGTGAGTTTGTGCTGGTGGACAATTCGAATTTGCTACAGAAGATTCTTGGTGCAGAAATCGAGTATACATTGAAATGTCTTTCAACGGGTTGAGATTGGAGTATGCCCTTGATGGGAGCTTGAATTACATAGCCTAGAAGGACAGGATGGAGGTGATGCTGGAGGATAATGGGCTGAAGGAGTTCATCGATAGCGATGTTCCTAAGTCGGGATCTAGCGATGTTGCATTACTTGATGCATGGAAAAAGAAGACTGCAAAGACGAGGAGGATTCTGTTGGAAGGTGTGAAGGACCATATTGTGTCCAACCTTCATGGGAAAGCCACTCCATTCTTAATGTGGAAGTCTTTGACAGACTTGTTCCAAATCAGAAGTGACCAGAGGAAGTTGGCGCTTAAAGACAAGCTCAGAAAAATAAAAATGGAGAAAGGCGACAGTATTCCAAAATACCTCAGGTTTTTTCCATTGCAAGGATGAAAATGAAATTAATGGTGTTACATTTAAAATTGTCACCTTGATTATGCTTTTTCTGTGGGCTCATTATAATTTTTACAATTCTCCCTTGCAAGTCTAAACACATCAGCTCCTAATATCAAGCCTTGAAAATAAGAGAAAAGCTCATAAAAGTCCTTAAAACACTTGTACCACACTTTCTCTTAGTTTTACCTACGGTATTGCACCTTTTGTAAAGAAAAATTGTGGTACGTACCTCACGTTTTATTTATTAAAAGTGCGGAGCCCTGTAAAAGGTAAAAAAGGTACAAGTAAAATCTAGAAGCTCAGTTTGAGTCATTTTTGGAAGCTTCTAGAAACATTCCTGCGGTGGAAAGTCCGCTCTTTTCAGGTTCATGCATCCCATCCATTAAAGAGCTAACCCCTTGATGTAAGGAGCTAATCCCTTTGAAGGAGGATTCTATCCCTTCTTGTTTGTAGCTGTAACCTCCTCTCTTTCACTATAAAAAGAGGCATAGGGCAGCATCAAAGGGGGTTCAAGCTTTAGTATTATTTGAGGTGAAGTGCTGTTGGAACCTAGACCCTTTTAGCTGAGATTTTATGTGGGAAATATTACATACCTATATGTATCTCGATTGGAAGAGTGCAAGGATTTTTAGAGTAAAGAAGATTCCTACTTCGGACCCGAGGAAGACCTATACAACATCAAGGCGGACACAGTTGTAAGGTTTTTCTTACTATTCAAAGTTAATACAAATAAGTCTGTTTTTCTCAATAAGATGTCAATTGATTGGTTTATTTTATGGATTCCTTAATCACCATAATAGATATTATTTATGAATATATGCTATGCAGGTGCTATTTGATGTTTGCTTGTTTGTGATTGCAGATCTTCGAAGGAAACTCTTTTGGACGATTGAAGGACTACTACTACAAAAACTTGTTGGATCAAAGGTAGGATCGTTAAGCCTTTATAGCATTTAATTATGAATCACGATATATCTAGAAAAAGATAGATTTAATTGTCTATTTTTTGCTAGCTATCCATAGGACACTTGGGAGGTTTGTCTTGTCCACAAGAACGACTTATCTGGCCAACAAATTGGCGACTCAACTGGGGAATGATTGGATTTTTGGTTTTCCTTTTGTTTTGACTTGAGAAAATGATTTTTCTGGTTCTTGATTGATGTATACTGGTTTGGGTGGCTTAGTTTAATTTTTCTATACTTTGAAAAGTTTTGTTTTCTTGAATTTTTCTGATCTTCGCACTTTCCATTCACGCACAATGTGGTCATCTCCACAATTTTCTTGAGTAACCAGTGCGGTACCACACCTGTTTACTCAAGAGCCTGCGGACCTTGGGAAAATTTTATGAAAACTTAAAATTTCCTTTTCAGGCTTAGTCTAGATTTAATGTAGGATTCTTAGCATCTACCCCGATCTATTTTTTTCTGTCAAAAAGCCTTGTTTATGAGTTTCCTTCAGCAAATTTGTCATCTCATCAATCTCCGTTAAGTTAATTGGGTGTTTTGAGTCTCTTTTTCGAGAAAATTTTCATTTGATTTACTTTGGTCATTACTTGGAGGTTTGTCTTCGTCTTTTCACAATTTTGCATCTTTTTAGTGTATGAGTGTTAATCGCCTTTGAGTGTTTTTATTTTTTGATATTTGGAACTCTCACCCAATTTTATTTACTTACACTTGATTGGTTCTTAGATTACATTAGAATCATCTTGTGTTTGAGAATTCTCTTGCATAGATCACATTTTCATAATTAGAATTCTCATTTTTAGAATATGAATGAAAAATGTGCATAGATTACATTTGCATACTTTTCAAGTGAATTGTGCATAGATTACAATTGCATAGTTTACATTCTGAAAAATCAATCATAGATTTAGATCAGTTTTCTTTGATTTGAATTTATATGTTTTTATGCTTGTTTTAAAAACATAAAAATATAAAAATTGTTTTGGGATTGATTTGCATTAGTTTTTCTTAATGAAATTAGTGCATTAGAGAATTTGTTATATTTTCTCTTATTTATCAATCTTTGCATTGTTGGAAGCAAATGGAAGCTTTCTCCTTACTTTAGTTAGGATTCATCGAATTGAAAAGATTACATTATCATATTCGATTGCATTCAGTTTTGGGTCGGGTCATAACACCATTGGTTTCATATCCATTTACCCTTTTGAGTAATAACAGCCTAAATAACACAACGCTTAATTAAAATTCATCTAGTAATTTTTACATTTTTAAGGCTCTTTCCACCAATCTAGCTCAGGATTAGTGCTTTGGAATAGGTTGTAGTTAACTTTCCAAAGCAATTAAAACAAACAAGTAGTCGATCTTGCGGTAGGAAAATTCCAATAGTAGCATGTATGCTCTAGGAAGCTCCTCCTAAAGGAGTCAAGCACGAGATCATATCTGAACCAGTGAGGTAATCAATCCTTCCTCATTGGGAACGATAGAAGATATACACGTATTAACAATGGTAAACCTCGGATAGACCATTGTCGAGGAGCCTGGGGTCACTTGTCGGTAAACCTTGGATTATGTCAAGGAGCCTTCAAGGGGATTGAGCTTTGTTACTCTACCCTTGCGTGTGTATCGGATCGTAGACTGTTCCCCCAGGTATATTTGTTTCTGTTGGTAACCTTAGTGGCCATAATCTATAGGATTCTTTCCTAAGGTGACGGTGGAGGGAAGATCCCACTGTACCTGGAACAGACGTCGACTAGACTCACTTGGACTCTCCAGAGGGTTATCTTCACTCGAGATGGCATAGTGGAGAAACTTGCACCGGTCTGTTTCATTAAGCAGGTTGTCGGGGTAACTATTCCAACCGCCATTTCTGCATTAAAATTCTACGATGTTGGATTTCATCACCAACTAGTGTTTTTAGTGTGGGAATCTACTGTTTGTGTGTGGTTTGACTCCTAGATTTGATAGTGCGTGTTCATTTGTTTGTTTTTACTTTTAGAGACCATAGGTGTGAATTGTGAATTTTAATTGTTAGGTGTGAATTGTGAATTGTTAATTTTAGTTTTAAATTGTTAATAAAATTCACTGAAGTTGAATATAATGGCAACTATTCCAGAATTTACCAACCAAGGAACCCCTCTTAACGAGAATCCTAGTACTTTTCCTTGCTTTGGAAATGTTGGTCCTCCTTATATGGCTACTTTGTCATTACCTGGATTTACAATAGGTTTACCGATATGGTTATTTTCAACTTCGTTGGCCCCAAATACTCCAATTGTTCCACCTCAACTGAATGCTTCACCTCAACAGAGTTCACCATCTCAACATCACCAACCTTCTGTTGACCCTTTACCTTCTTCGCCCAATATTTCTTCCTCCATTTCTTCCTCTTCGCTTGGTAAAAGCCTTGACGCTAGTAACTAGGTGGCTAAGAAGAAGAAGAAAGGGAAGAAGAAGAAGAAGAAGCAAGATAAGAAATAAGTCAACCAACCAACCATGGCTGCAAGTGTTAGTAATGTTGAAGAAACCTCCAAAATGCATCATAAACCCAAATACCCTTGCAGGCTTTGTAAGGGTGACCACTTCCTTATCAATTGTCCTAGTATTCCAAAGGTCTTGGAAGTACGGTCAAAACAATCTCATCAACTTACTGTTGATCCATCAACCAGTGATAGTCAGGTTCCTGGGAAAAAGGGTAAAGTTAGGTTTCCTTGTAGGTTATGCAAAGGGAGTCATCGAACTCACATTTTCCCTTACATGGATGAAGCCTCAAAATTGTTGGAAAACCTTACTGTTCCATAGCAAGAACTTCCAACTGGTTACCGTAAAATTTCTCCCAACCTACCGTCAAATGTCGAAGTGATTGATCTAATTCCAAGTACAGTCAATCCCACTCTTCCATTGGAGAGTGAAACTGATATCACTCAGGTTGATGATCCATTAGTTGATCAAGTGGTCGACTCAATTTCACATTCGGTCGATCCCATTCTCCCTGTAGAGAGTGAACTTCATACCACTCAAGTTCTTCATGTTACATCAGATTCTTCTATGCCAGGGGACATTTAACCTGTTTCTACAGAACCCACTCCAAGTACAGAGGTCTTTTCCTTTGATTGGAATAGACTGACAAAACCTCGTCTTCCTTCTTCCATCCCTTTCCAAATAATTGTGCAGGCTTGTCATAAGAATATATTCCGTACACATGTAGATGAAGGTGCTTCTGTTAGTATTTTATCCTCAACTTCTTGGAAAGCTTTGGGTTCCCCTCAGCTTGTGCCTATTACGTAGAATCTTAAAGCTTTTAACAGAACCATTAGTGAACCTTTAGGGATCCTTCCTAAGTTTTCTATTAGTTTTGAAGGTAAAACTATTTGTATTGATCTTATGGTAGTTCGAGGCCCCTTGGATTTCAATTTACTCCTTGGGCGAGACTATGTCTATGCAATGAAAGTTGTCGTATCGACACTCTTTCGCGTGATATCTTTCCCTCACAATGGAAATATTGTGACTGTAGACCAGCTTTCGTTCCCTAGTCTTGATTCGACTACCAATAATTTGACACCCCTAAAATTTCCTTCTACTAAAGTGTATCTACCCCGCCATGGGTTAATTATGTGGCAACCAGTCCCATGTTTTCAGTTACTGATGCAAGCGATCCTATCACTGTTTTCTCGTCTTCCTTTGACTTAGATCTGGTAATTGACATGGAAGACTCTATGGGATTATTTGAACACGATGTTCTTATCCCTTTTGAGTCCCTTGACATGTGTTCCTTTCAGAGAACTGTTCTTCCATCTGATGAAGACCTTTTGGAAGCCATGATCGAGGTGTGTCCCTTAACATGTGTCTCTTCCAGTTGGAAGCCATGAAAAGTGAGTCATGAGGATAATTCCTTTTGCGTTGTCAACCTCGTTAAACAATGAATCTGTGAGTCATGAGGATAGTTCCTTTTACTGTGTCAACCTTGTTAAAAAATGAATCAATAATTCATGAGGAGATTTCCTTTTACTGTGTCAACCTCGTTAAAAAATGAATCAGTCAGCGATGAGGAAAAATCTTTTCCTATGTCAACCTCATTAAAAAATGAATCAGTAGGTTATGTAGGTAGATTGTAGATTGTAGATATGAGGACAGTTCTTTTACTGTGTCAACCTCATTAAAAAATGAAACAGATCCATGAGGATAGTTCTTTTCCTGTGTCAACCTCATTAAAAAATGAATTAGTAGGTTATGTAGGTAGATTGTAGATTGTAGATATGAGGACAGTTCTTTTACTGTGTCAACCTCATTAAAAAATGAAATAGATCCATGAGGACAATTCTTTTCCTGTGTCAACCTCATTAAAAAATGAATTAGTAGGTTATGTAGGTAGATTAGAAATAGTAGTTTATGAGGATAGTTCCTTTTACTGTGTCAACCTCATTAGAAAATGAAACAGGTCACCATGAGCATAGTTCTTTTCCTGTGTCAAGCTCGTTAAAAAATGAAACAAATCCTCCCCTAATTGAGTTGAGTCTTTGACTAGATCTCGTAAATATTAAGCCGTATATTTAGGTTAGTTATTTTAGTTTTTGCATAATTTTCTTACAGTTTTAGGTCGGGTCTTTCATATGATCTCGTAAATGAACCTTCATTCCATCCAGCTTTTAGTAACCAGTAGTCTACTTAGTTGAATGAAATGAAGCTTGGGGGGCATGCACTCTAGCAAGTTATGCTTGGGGGGCATTAAAACATATCTCAAGCATAGTTTCCCTATGTTTCAAGCTTGTGTAAAAATGAAACCATTTTCAAGCATAGTTTCCCTATGTTTCAAGCTTGTGTAAAAATGAAACCACTCTCAAGCACAATTTTCTCTTTTTCAAGCTTGTGTAAAAATGAAACAAATCTCTTAAGAATAGTTTTTCTCTGTTTCAAGCTTTTGTAAAAATGAAACCTATCTTGAGTCCATTTCAGTTATTATTTTCAAGACTCGTTAAACTCATGAAAATCCTGAGATTATTTTGCTATCTTTTTTTCTCATAAAACACAAGAAAATGCCGAGTTATTTCCGTCTTTTCCTGCTCGTTAATTAAATCGAAAGTCGGTCATATGAGTACAATTTTTATCACTTTTTCAAACTCATTAAAACTTACAAAAAATCGAAAACCATGAGTACAATTTTTATCACTTTTTCAAACTCATTAAAACTTACAAAAAATCGAAAACCATGAGTCCTCTTTTAAGCCCTTTTCAGACTCTCTAAAAATGAAAAGATTTTCGAGTACTTGACTATTCAAACTCGTTAAAGTAAATGAACAGTCATCCCTTCAATATAAGTGTACCCTTTTCTGGACTGAAATGGAATATTTACGAAAAAGGTATACATTGAATAATCATGGTCAATAGAGTTCTCCCTTGCATTATTTTATCCTTTTTCAGGCCTGAGAGACTAAATTTATGAAAAAGTACACCCATGGAGTTTTCTTAAGTTTTTTGAGTTTTCTTAAGTTTTTTCTTTTGACTCCCTAAAAATGAAAAACACTGAGTTTCTCCTATACTGGACTCATTAAAATTTAACAGTAAAGGACCTGTCAATTGCAAACAGGAACAAATCACTCCTTCTTAGGGTTAGATTTTAAACTAAGTTGGACTCATCCGAAGGATGAGCTTATAAACAAGCAAATGTTATCCTCCTCAAGCTTGTCAAAAATAAAGAGGTACTTGCCAGAAATGGTGGGGGAAAAGAGAGAAAACAGATTCATTTGTTACACTTTTATTTGTAAAAGCATTACACCACTCTTGAACATGACACTTTTGTCACATTTCTACCTGGGTTGGGAAATCCTTTGCCTATCAGTTAATCAAACCACATTGAAGGTCTTCAGCCAGTTTCTGGGTATTAGCTTAGGGAAACTGTCACCAAACCATATGCAGTGTCATTGTGTGTTCAAGAGGATAGTCAAACAAACCATTCATATGCAAACATTTGTCTCCATTCGCGTTGACCATCCCCGAGTCAGTCCTTGCAAAAAATTTCTTCAAAACTTGATCTATGGTTTCGTGTCGTGAGCTTGCTTACGACGGATCACTTTCTATCGATGACAGCTCATCATCTAGGAAGTTGATCTAGAATCCATCAGTACCTTGAAATTTTCATGATTTAATGGCAGGTTTCTCACCTTCGATCGAACGATTCCATGAAATGTTCGACTTTAGATCACTTATTCACATTTCATAGATTGTACTGAGTACTTTGAGAGCCATTTTAATTATTGGTGGTTTCTCTCACACTTGTTAACAATTCACATCATTGACTGGTAATCAAGTGGTTTCTACCATGTTCGATTTCAACACATTCAATCGCATGGATAGAATCGTACTAGTTTGGGAAGCAGAAATCAAGACCCTGGATGTAGTTTCCACCATCCAGGCTGCGAGAAGTTTTATTATTCATTATGTAGTAGACTATTCATTACAGATGGCTACAATCATGCTGTGTTTACACTATTTATGTACTATTAAAATCATTTCTGTATCAGAACAAGTTTAGTTAGTTTTTTATCTGAGTATGGGAATTCCTACCTCAGTGATGATATATATATATATATGTTTTGCATTGAATGTTTTTACAGGGTTCCGACTGGGGTGTCCACAGGATGATCCTTGAAATGATAAAGTACTTCAATATTCATACATTACAGACTTACTCTTCATCTATTACAGACTTCGCACTTTAGGGGGAAATCTGTTACACTGAAAATTATCACCTTGACGTTTTGTTGTCCGTATGAGATCATTATCACTCATACATTTCTCCCTTGCAAGTATAAATACATTAGTTCCTAATATCAAGCCTTGAAAATAAGAGAAAAACTCATAAAAGTCCTTAAAACACTTGTACAACACTTTTTCTTAGCTTTACCTACGGTACCGCACCTTTTGTAAAGGAAAACTACGGTACGTACCGCACTTTTTCTTCATTAAAAGTGCGGAGCCCTGTAAAAGATAAAAAAAGGCGCAAGTAAAATCTAGAAGCTTAGTTTGAGTCATTTTTGGAAGCTTCTAGAAACATTCCTGCACTGGAAAGTCCACTCTTTTCAGGTTCATGCATCCCATCCATTAAGGAGCTAACCCCTTGATGTAAGGAGCTAATCCCTTTGAAGGAGGATTATATCCCTTCTTATTTGGAGCTGTAACCTCCTCTCTTTCACTATAAAAAGAGGCATAGGGTAGCCTCAAAGGGGGTTCAAGCTTTAGTATTATTTGAGGTGAAGTGCTGTTGGAACCTAGACCCTTTTAGCTAAGATTTTACGTGGGAAATATTACATACCTGTATGTATCTCGGTTGGAAGAGTGCAAGGCTTGTCGGAGTAAAGGAGATCCCTGATTCGAACCCCAGGAAGACCTGTACAACATCAAGGCAGACACGGTTGTAAGGTTTTTCTTACTATTCAAAGTTAATACAAATAAGTATGTTTTTCTCAATAAGCTATCAATTGATTGGTTTATTTTATGGATTCCTTGATCACCATAATAGATATGATTTATGAATATATGCTATGCAGGTGCTATTTGATGTTTGCTTGTTTGTGATTGCAGATCTTCGAAGGAAACTCTTTCGGACGATTGAAGGACTACTACTACAAACAAGCGTTGGATCAAAGGTAGGATCGTTAAGCCTTTATAGCATTTAAACATGTGGGGGTTACTGTGGATGATGAAGACTTGGTGAGCTTGGCTCTCCTTGGGCTTTAGAAGAGTTAGCATAGCTACGAAGGCTCTATCAATGGACGGGAGAAACTGCCAAGATGGGAGCGACTTTGGTCGGATCTTGTGTAGGAGGAGATAAGGCGGGGTACCAGGGATGGATCTTCATCGAAGAATGAAGATGAAGAGAATTGTGCTTTGGCTACCAAAGCAAGGAAAGGGAAGGGGAAGAAATATTCTTCAAAATCCGGTGCTAAAGGCAAGAAGCAGGACTTGTCCAAAGTGAAGTGTTTTCACTGTCACGAGCATGGACATTTCGCCACTAACTGTCCACACAAGAAGAAGAATAAGCAGGCTGCTAGATCTGCAGCTGGAGAGGCCTTAGCCTCGCAATTTGAGTTGAATTTTTCCTTGATTGCATGCTTGGTTTCAAGCTGCACGGGATCGGTGTGGTATATTGACAGTGGTGTGTCTTTCCATATGACGGGAGAGAAAGAGTTGTTTAGTGATTTGGAGGAGAAGGACCTCCAGATGCATTTAGAGATGGGAAATGATGGTTGGTACAGTGCGACTAGCATTGGGACCATTAATTTTGAGAGGGAGTCTGGTAATTCATTCTTATTGAAGAATTTCATGCATGTTCCAGTTCTGAAGAAGAACTTGGTCTCAGTCGCAATGCTGGAAGACAAGGGTTTTGATGTTGTTTTCAGTGAGGGAAAATCCTTCCTTCGACATAAAAAAACGGGTCAAACCAAGAAGATAGGGGTTCGAATTAAGAATCTATACAATCTAGAGGTAGATGGTTGTGCTACAATGGTGGGAAAATCAGTAGGAGTGGTGAGCCGCGATGAGGGCGAATTATGGCACAGGAGATTAGTCCATCTTCACCATGGCACTTTGAAGATTTTGCAACAAATTTCTACTGGACTTCCCAAGGGTACTCTTGCACAGTTAGATCAGTGCAAAGGATATACCATGGGTAATTTTGTGAAGACCGCCTTTCATGAGAAGGAGAATCGTGCTTTGGTGATCTTGGAGAGAATTCACACAGACGTGTGTGGACCATTCTCGGTTGCTTCAACATCAAAACACAGGTATTATGTGATATTTTTTGATGATTATGCTCATAGATGCTGGATATTCTTCATGCAGAAGAAGAGTGAAATGTTCTCAAAGTTATGTGAGTTCAAGGCATTGGTGGAGAAGGAGTCGGGGAAGCAGGTGAAAGCTCTACGGAGCGATAATGGTGGTGGTGAATACTATTGAGTCTCAAAAGTGTTTTCCATATTCATACATATTTCCATTATGTCATAACCATTTAGCTCTTATTTCATAGCCATCTGACCTAAAACCCTACATCAAGTAACCATTTTCATAAATATATGGGTTAGGATCATTGTCTTCCAAAGTTATTTATTTTATGTATTTAAAGTGAATTTATGATTAGAAACTAGAAAATTAACATAGTTTCATATATCTATATATGTGTTATGAGTTTTGTGACATGTGTAGGTCAAAAGGAAGCTTCTAAAAGACCTTTATGTGGCATCCCAAAACCAAATTCGAATTTGAGTGGAGAAGATCATGGGATCATGAGGACATGTGTCTCATTTCCTTTTTGTATTGAAACTCTAAGAAGATATGTGTCTCATTTCTTATTTGTGTTGAAACTCTAAAAATACATGTGTCTTATCATTTCCTATTTTGATTGTAACTCTAGAGATGGAGGGAGAGATTCATGGACTCCCATTAATGAGATAACTTCTCATATTTTGTATAAATAGGAGAAGCTTTCTCCTATCAGGGGTAGTGAAAAAATAGGAGAAGAAGAGAAAGGATTAGAGAGTGTTTTGTAACAAAGCTTAAGATGGAATGGGATGTAGATTTGTGAGTTTATCAATAAAGAAGTTTAGTTCTTTGATGCTGTTTTGATCACATCTTCAAGGAGCTAAGGATTACACCAAATTGGTAGCAGAGGGCCCCTGCTATTCAAGGAGGTTTTGCATGTTTTCTAGATAAGTCATTTTCAATTTTGTTTTGTCATATTTCCTTACTTAGATTGCTTTACATCTCTATTAAATGAATGAGATTGAATTGTGATATTTTTAGTTATTAGCATTTCATTTTCTGTTATTTAGTTAAAAAGAAGATCGTCATTATACTGCAGTTAGTCTCTTTCAAAAACTTTTCCAATAAACCTCTAATTCACGAATGAGACTAAGTTGTAATATTTTGAGTTATTGACTGTTTTTCTTCATAGAAGATCCTTATCGCATTATGATTAATCTTTTTCAAAAAACTCTTCCAATAAACCTCTAACTCATGAATGAGATTTCGTTGTAATGTTATAAGTTGTTTCAGCATTTCATAGGAGATCCTTACTACATTATAGTAATTTTTTTCTCAAGGTCTTCCAATAAACCTCTATCAAATGAATGAGATTTCACTGTAATGTTCTAAGTTACTATTTGTTTTAGCATTTCCTTTTATGTTTTAGGGGATCCTCATTGCATTAGAATTAATCTTTTTCACAAGCTCTTCCAACAAATCTCTAACTAAATGAATCAGATTAAGTTGTAGTGTTTTGAGTTAATTTTCATTTCATGAATGTTCATTTAGAAGCTATAATATCCATGGATGAGGACTCTCTGTTTTCATCATTTTCTATTTAGGAACAGAACTTGCAAATAAACGTTGTTTTAATTCATTTATTAACATTTCATTTTCTCATTTTTGACGTAAATTTAACTTCATATTTTTAGCATAGAGTAGCATACTAAGAATCAAACATAAAAACCCCAAAGCATCAATAAAACACTAAAAACAACGAAGTAAGAAAAAGGGATACTTAGGCACATATAGTGCATCACACTTCATCAGTTTACTAGCCCTGGTTGATAATTTATGTTAGCAATTTAGGACACTAAATTGACTAGACATTTTGGCGCCGTTGTATAAATAGGATAAGCTTTCTCCTATCATGAGTAGTGAAAAAATAAGAGAAGAAGAGAAATGAATAGAGAGTGTTTTGTAACAAAGCTTAAGATGGAATGGGATGTAGATTTGTGAGTTTTTCAATAAGAAGTTCTTTGATGTTGTTTTGATGACAACTTTAAGGAGAGTGAAGAATATATTTCACCAAGTTGATAGTAGAGGGCTCCTGCTATTCAAGGAAGGTTTTACATGTTTTCTAGATAAGTCATTTTCAATTCTATTTTGTCATATTTCCTTACTTAGATTGCTTTATGAAATCATGGCTTTTAGCATTATGTTTCATGTCTTTTTCTTAGATAAAGGATCCTCATGATATTGCAGTTAGTCTCTTTCTCAAGCTCTTCCAATACATCTCTATTAAATGAATGGGATTTAATTGTGATATTTTGAGTTATTAGCATTTCATTTTTTGTTATTTAGTTAAAAAGAAGATCCTCATTATACTGCAGTTAAGCCTCTTTCAAAAGCTTTTCCAATAAATCTCTAATTCACGAATGCGACTAAGTTGTAATATTGTGAGTTATTGATTGTTTTGCTTATAGAAGATCCTTATCACATTATGATTAATCTCTTTCAAAAATCTCTTCCAATAAACCTCTAACTCATGAATGAGATTTAGTTGTAATGTTATAAGTTGTTTTAGCATTTCTTTTATGTTTTAAGAGATCCTCATTGCATTATAATTAATCTTTTTCACAAGCTCTTCCAACAAATCTCTAATTAAATGAATCAGATTAAGTTGTAGTGTTTTGAGTTACTTTTCATTTCATGAATATTCATTTAGAAGCTATAATATCCATGGATTAGAACTTTATGTTTTCATCATTTTCTAGTTAGGAACAGAACTTGTAAATAAACTCTGTTTTAATTCATTTATTAACATTTCATTTTCTCCCTTTTGACATAAATCTAACTTCATCTTTTTACCATAGTGTAGCATACTAATATTCAAACATAAAAACCCCAAAACATCAATAAAACACTAAAAACAATGAAGTAAGAAAAAGGGATACTTAGGCACATATAGTGCATCACACTTCATCAGTTTACTAGCCCTGGTTGATCATTTATGTTAGCAATTTAGGACACTGAATTGACTAGACAAATTTAGTGTCCTAAATTGCTAACATAAATTATCGACTAGAGCTAGTAAACTGATGAAATGTGATGCACTATATGTGCCTAAGTATCCATTTTTCTTACTTCGTTGTTTTTAGTGTTTTATTGATGTTTTTGGGTTTTTATGTTTGATGCATAGTATGATATTCTATGCTAAAAGGATGAAGTTATATCTATGTCAACAAAGAGAAAATGAAATGTTAATAAATGAATTAAAATAGAATTTATTTGCAAGTTTTGTTCCTAATTAGAAAATGATGAAAATAAAGAGTCCTAATCCCATGGATAATACGGCTTCGTCATGATTCATGAAATGAAAAGTAACTCAAAACACTACAACTTAATCTGATTCATTTAGTTAGAGATTTGTTGGAAGAGCTTGTGAAAAAGATTAATTCTAATGCAATGAGGATCTCCTAAAACATAATGGAAATGCTGAAACAAATAGTAACTTAGAACATTACAATGAAATCTCATTCATTTGATATAGTTTTATTGGAAGAGCTTGAAAAAAATATTACTATAATGTAGTAAGGATCTCCTATGAAATGCTGAAACAACTTATAACATTACAACTAAATCTCATTCATGAGTTAGAGGTTTATTGGAAGCGCTTTTTGAAAGAGATTAATCATAATGTGATAAGGATCTTCTATGAAGCAAAACAATCAATAACTCAAAATATTACAACTTAGTCTCATTCGTGAATTAGAGATTTATTGGAAAAGCTTTTGAAAGAGACTAACTGCAGTATAATGAGGATCTTCTTTTTAACTAAATAACAGAAAATGAAATGCTAATAACTCAAAATATCACAATTGAATCCCATTCATTTAATAGAGATGTATTGGAAGAGCTTGAGAAAGAGACTAACTGCAATATCACGAGGATCTTTTATCTAAGCAAATGACATGAAAAATAATGCTAAAAGCTATGATTTCAGAAAGCAATCTAAGTAAGGAAATATGAAAAAACATAATTGAAAATGACTTATCTAGAAAACATGCAAAACTTCCATAAATAGCAGGGGCCCGTCTGCTACTAATTTGGTGTAATCTTTAGCTCCTTGAAGATGTGATCAAAACAGCATCAAAGAACTAAACTTCTTTATTGATAAACTCACAAATCTACATTCCATTCCATCTTAAGATTTGTTACAAAACACTCTCTAATCCTTTCTCTTCTTCTCATATTTTTTCACTACCCTTGATAGGAGAAAGCTTCTCCTATTTATACAAAATATGAGAGGTTATCTCATTAATGAGAGTCCATGAATCTCTCCCTCTATCTTTAGAGTTACAATCAAAATAAGAAATGATAAGACACATGTCTTTTTAGAGTTTCAAGAAATGAGACACATATCTTCTTAGAGTTTCAATACAAAAAGGAATTGAGACACATGTCCTCATGATCCCATGATATTCTCCACTCAAATTCGAATTTGGTTTTGGGATGCCACATAAAGGTCTTTTAGAAGCTTCCTTTTGACCTACACATATCACAAAACTCATAACACATATATAGATATATGAAACTATGTCAATTTTCTAGTTTCTAATCATAAATTCACTTTAAATACATAAAATAAATAACTTTGGAAGACAAGGATCCTAACCCATATATTTATGAAAATGGTTACTTGATGTAGGGTTTTAGGTCAGATAGTTATGAAATGAGAGCTGAATGGTAATGACATAATAGAAATATGTATGAATATGGAAAACACTTTTGAGACTCAACATACCCCTCAACTGAAGTTGTTGCATGTTCTCATGCAACTATTGCAATGATTCGTTTGTCCATGAGTTGATTTTTTATGAGTTTTGACTCATATAGATTTGTTCCAAACTTTTCTTCTTGATATTTTCTTTTTGGAAAAGTATAATACATTTTATTGCAACATTTTTTAATGGTTGGTTCTTGTGTGACAACCAATTTTTTTTTGAGCAATGGTTCTTGTGTAACAATGCTTCATTTTCTTTGTTGCATCAAAGTTCATGAAAATATTTTAGAATCAATTACTTCATCAATGAATTGATCATTTGCAAGAGATGTAATATTTTGGATTATGTTGCAACAATAGTTGGTTGGGAAGTATATGTGGGTAGAAATGAAATAAAAATGTGTGATAGTGTATGACATGTGGATATGAAATGATGTCCCTTCCCCCCCAACTAAATATATGACAATGTGAAAAAAGGAGTGAGGAATTTTTCCAAAGTTACAATTTTAGCATTTTAATGAATTACATGACTAAAAATTATAAAACCACATACCTTCACTTACCTTAAATATGGATGATTTGTGTATATTGAAGAGTGTGGCTATTGATATTGTTAGATCATGAACTATGTAAACAAATTAATTTGATCTGCTTCTTTGTTCTCTTTGTTCTCTTTATGTTGATGGAAAGATTGGGATCTTTATTGCTGCTGATACAAATTGATTCCTGTTGCAAACTGCTGAAATGATGTAGTCTTCAATTGTTACAAAATCCGATGGTACAATTCTAGTCATGCGAATAAATTTGTTGATGTCGAACATGAAGAGAAGTCATTGGATTACCAACCATTAATGAATGTCGTTAACCAATGCGAGGCAAACTAACCATTAATGTCAATGAGTGCCAAGGTACCTAAGTACATCTTGCAAAGTGCGAATAAATGGGTTGATGTCGAGCCACTTGCAAAATTTGACGATCAAGGGACATTGATGTATTCCCATGATTGTCAGCGAGAGAACTTGTCATTAATGCATATAAGCCTCAAGGTACTATTAAGGACTCTAGTCTTGGACCTAGATAATGTGTTGATGTTGTTAGGCCAAGACTTGTTAGAAGGGAGGCCTTAAGGAATCCTCCATCATCTAACGCGAGCATGAAAGAATAATTTTTTAAGGACAATGAATTCTTTTTTTTTTGAAGTGGATCAAGGTTTATTTGACAGAATGAAAATGGAAATGAAATGAATCAGCTTTGTAGAGGAGATGAATGGTTTTATAGCTAGGTTTGTCAAAGAATGGAAGGAAAATATAACGACTAGGGAAAATAAAATGAGCAATGAGGGAAGATGAGATGAGGATTTTATTGAATGACTAAGTAGAAATGCAATGGCGAATGTAAAGGGAAATGAGGTGAATGTTTTATTTATTTAGGAAGCATGGATGTAATGGAGATACTAACATCTGAAAGGCTTTCAAGTGTTCGATCTGATTTTCATTAGCATGTGATCATGCATAGATATTTCTTTCTTTGTTGTTGATAATCTTCTTGTAAAAGAAATGTAGTCTCTGAGAGAGACACTATTCACTTTTAGTCATTTGTCCTTCCTCCTAGAACATAAAAAATAAAACTAGTACTTCTTCTGCAATGGAATGTAAGATTATCAAAAGAGAGAGGTGATCAATCTCTCTGGTTATGACATTTATACAAAAAATTGAGAATTGGTACTAATAAAACAAGTTCATGAAGGAAAACCAAAAGAATTTATACCTGTTTCAAAATTAATGCCTCAAGTTACCTATTGTGTCTTTTCAGAAATTTCTTTAGTCTTTACTATTTCAAACTTTGATGATAGTTTTCTCATTATGTATATCTCGTCTAAATCTTTCCAATGACACTTGAATCGTCAAAATCCGATGTTGGATGAAAAAGTTAAGCTAGTTTAAAATTTGGGTGAAACAATGAAGTTTCTCAGCGGCAGAATGTGCACCGTTTCGTAGCTAAAATCCTGAAAAGAAAGTTAAGTTAGCCAGGCTTATGCAAATAATCAGTCTTGACATTCAAATCAACCAGTGTCTCCTCAAGGAAAACAAACAATCCCCTACTTATTTTATTGATGAATTATTTTTATTTTTTAATTTTATTTAATTTTATTCTTTCTGCTGCATGGGTATGTTTGAGTGAACCATCACAACAACAAAAAATTTCAATTTGTTTCAATCATGAAATTCACATCAATTTTGATAACAATTTTTCATGGCAAATAAAACATACAATATGATTATGACGAGAAAAATAAATAAATAAATAAAAACTATATATATATATATATATATATATAAATAAATAAATAAAACATATATGAAACATTGTATATAAAACATATTTACAAACGTTATATATACAACACTATGTATATAAACAACTTTCCAAAAAAAATACACCACATAACATATATAAAAAAACCAAACCTATAACATTCCATAAAAATAAATAAAAAAATAAAACATAACAACACTCTACTAATAAAAAGAAAGCAACGTATCATACATAGAACACTTTATCAAAACATAACATGAACTAAAAACAACACAACATATCATCAAAATAGTATACAAATTTTGCCATGAAAACGTTGAAAGTGAATATCGTTGAAATGACACATGTGAAATAAATGTTGGAAAGTGAAGAATAAAACTTGGTTTCATACTGGGCAGCGTTGAAATTCCATTTGGTGCAGCGCTGAGGTGAGCCACGGATCTGCTACTGGGAAGATGAGCCTTTTTAAGAACCTCGAGAGAACAATAGCTTTGGGCTTTTCAACCACGCCATGGTTTCATGAAACTCCAGAAACATGAACACTTTTTTTTTTTTTTAATAGAAAATGAAAAAGTTTCTAGTGTCATATATTTTTTTTCAGCATTAATCCTCGCTAAAATGATGACGTCCCTGAATTGTTTTGATCACAGCATCATAGTTGACTCTTCATCGAATTTCATATTCGTGATTGCTTCAATAAATTTCCCGAGCGCAGTGATGTGGATTCGATCTCCATATGACACAGAACTCTACCAATCGGTCCATCTATTGTGCCATAAAATCAGGATTTAATGAAAACTGTTTTTTCTCACGCAGACAGCGAAACAGGGTTCTGAAGAACCGGAAAATTCTCTCTAACGGTTACAAAATCTAGAAAAATATTTCTGGGTTACCAAATTACCCCCGTTCCCAGAAAAACCCATGTCTCGGTTTTTTGAAATTCATCTTCAGTCAACCAAAAAACGTGTTTCAAAAGAACCTGTCAAAAAGAGTTGCGTTTTTTCTGGTAATGAAAAACGATTTCTGTTCTGGCAACGAAATGAATTACTGGTGGAAGGTTCAACGACTGCCACATGCATCAAATTCATGAGTTCCGTTAGAGTATTTGATTTCAATTCAAACTCCTATGCTGCAAAAATGGATCTGTACAACGAATTTGTCCAACGATTTTACAAATTACATTCACACAATCTCAATTTTGTTCGCAGATGTAGAATTTAAACTCTTCGTGTGTTGGCTCAGTACTGCAATCTTGATGGGGTTTTTGTTGTTCGTATTTTCTGAGAATCACCTATCAATTCAATTGATGTGGTTTTAATTTTTATTACAGGTTTTTAAAAGCTGCTTCGATTATGGTGGTGCTATGGTTGAGTGGCTGGGCTGGTCAGATGATTTGCAAGCTGTTTGTCAAAACCATGAGGGTCTTCCTTCAATGTTTCCATGCTGTGCGTGGACTGTTGGATTCAATTTAATTTTGAATTCTTCTATTGTCGAATCTCCACTACCAAATCTCCTTTATGAATTGAAATACCATACAACACAGGGATTTGAAAATTTATTTGCAAGTTGTATTGAGGGATGAAGTCATGGAGAGATCTCTACATTGGAAGAAAAAAAACAAAAAAACGTTGAGATGTTCAGTTCTTGTATATACAATGTATTTTCTTCATGCCGTGACCCTTCATGGATATGATCTCAAGTTCTTTTTTTTATTTGTGATTTCTTGGAGTTTAGTGCTCTCGGCCTCTTTGATTTTATGAAAAGGTTATGTGCTTTGTTTTTATTGTGTGTTTTGTTAATTGTTTTATTTGTTTTTTTTTTTAATTTTCTTTATTAAAAAGAAACTATTTAATAAAGAAAATGAAATTTATTTTATTTGTTTTGTTAATAAAATTACATATGTTATATTTTCAAAAATTAAAAATATACATATATATTTTACCAAACAAAATAATTTATTGAATTTTTTTAATTTTTCTTTATTTAAATTTATTAATAAAGAAAAATATGACCAATTTTATTTTTTCCATTTTTTTTTAAATGATTTGTTAATAAAATGATATATATTATATTTTCAAAGATATACATATATATTTTATTGAACAAAACAATTTATTGAAATTTTTTCATTTTTCTTTTTATTTTAAAGTTTTTTAAATCAAATGAAATGATGAAGACATTTTTTTTTTTAAACATAAATTTTTTTTTCTGATCCTGCAGATCACACAAAGTGCAAGAGGAGAGCATACTCGAGAAATTATTAATTTTTTTTTTAGATGTAAGAAATAAGGCTACCTAGTTACACTTCCCCAACAACAGTGCCAAAATGTTTGGTCAATTTAGTGTCCTACATTGATAGCATAAATTATCGACCAGGGCTAGTAAACTGATGAAGTTTGATGCACTATATGTGCCTAAGTATTGTTTTTTCTTACATTGTTGTTAATTTTAATAAAGGAAATGTTAATAAATGAATTAAAACAGAGTTTATTTGCAAGTTCTATTCCTAACTAGAAAATGATGAAAACAGAGAGTCCTAATCCATGGATATTACAGCTTCTAAATGAACATTCATGAAATTAAAAGTAACTGAAAACACTACAACTTAATCTGATTCATTTAGTTATAGATTTGTTGGAAGAGCTTGTGAAAAAGATTAAATCTAATGCAATGAGGATCTCCTAAAACATAAAAGGAAATGCTGAAACAAACAGTAACTTAGAACATTACAGTGAAATCTCATTCATTTGATAGAGGTTTATTGGAAGAGCTTGAGAAAAATATTACTATAATGTAGTAAGGATCTCCTATGAAATGTTGAAACAACTTATAACATTACAACTAAATCTCATTCATGAGTTAGAGGTTTATTGGAAGAGATTTTGAAAGAAATTAATCATAATGTGATAAGGATCTTCTATGAAGAAAAACAATCAATAACTCACAATATTACAAATTAGTCTCATTCGTGAATTAGAGGTTTATTGGAAAAGCTTTTGAAAGAGACTAACTGCTGTATAATGAGGATCTTCTTTTTAACTAAATAACAGAAAATGAAATGCTAATAACTCAGAATATCACAATTGAATCCCATTCATTTAATAGAGATGTATTGGAAGAGCTTGAGAAAGATACTAATTATAATATCATGAGGATCCTTTATCTAAGAAAATGACATGAAACATAATGCTAAAAGCTATGATTTCAGAAAGCAATCTAAGTAAGGAAATATGACAAAACATAATTGAAAATGACTTATCTAGAAAACATGCAAAACCTCCTTGAATAGCAGGGGCCCTCTTCTACCAATTTGGTGAAATTCTTCAGCTCCTTAAAGTTGTAATCAAAACAACATCAAAGAACTAAACTTCTTTATTGATAAACTCACAAATCTACATCCCATTCCATCTTAAGATTTGTTACAAAACACTCTCTAATCCTTTCTCTTCTTCTCCTATTTTTCACCACCCTTGATAGGAAAAAGCTTCCCCTATTTATACAAAAATATGAGAAGTTATCTCATTAATGAGAGTCCATGAATCTCTCCCTCTATCTCTAGAGTTACAATCAAAATAGAAAATGATAAGACACATGTCTTTTTAGAGTTTCAATACAAATAAGAAATGAGACACATATCTTCTTAGAGTTTCAATACAAAAAGGAAATGAGACACATGTCCTCATGATCCCATGATCTTCTCCACTCAAATTCGAATTTGGTTTTGGGAGGCCACATAAAGGTCTTTTAGAAGCTTCCTTTTGACCTACACATATCACAAAACTCATAACACATATATAGATATATGAAACTATGTTAATTTTCTAGTTTATAATCATAAATTCACTTTAAATACATAAAATAAATAACTTTGGAAGACAAGGATCCTAACCCATATATTTATGAAAATGGTTACTTGATGTAGGGTTTTAGGTCGGATGGCTATGAAATAAGAGCTAAATGGTTATGACATAATGGAAATATGTATGAATATGGAAAACACTTTTGAGACTCAACATACCCCCCAACTGAAGTTGTTGCATGTCCTCATGCAACTATTGCAATGATTCATTTGTCCCTGAGTTGATATTTTATGAGTTTTGACTGATATAGATTCGTTCCAAACTTTGCTTCTTGATATTTTATTTTTGGCAAAGTATAATACATTTGATTGCAACATTTTTTAATAGTTGGTTCTTGTGTGACAACCAATTTTTTTGAGCAATGGTTCTTGTGTAACAATGCTTTATTTTCTTTGTTGCATCAAAGTTCATAAAAACATTTTAGAATCAATTACTTCATTAATGAATTGATCAATTGCAAGGCATATAATCTTTTGGATCATGTTGCAACAATAGTTGGTTGGGAAGTATATGCAGGTGGAAACGAAATAAAAATGTGTGATAGTGTATGACATGTGGATATGAAATGATGTCCCTTCCCCCCCCAACTAAAGATATGACAATGTGAAAAATGGAGTGATAAATTTTTCCAAAGTTACAATTTTAGCATTCTAATGAATTAGATGATTAAAAATTAGAAAACCAAATACCTTCACTTACCTTAAATATGGATGAGTTGTGTATACTGAAGAGTGTGGCTGTCGATGTTGTTTGATCATGAACTATGTAAAAAAATGAATTTGATATGTTTCTTTGTTCTCTTTGTGTTGATGACAGGATTGGGATCTTTATTGCTGCTGATACAAATTGATTCTTGCCGCAAACTGTTGAAATGATGTAGTCTTCAATCGTTACAAAGTCCGATGGTACAATTCTAGTCATGCGAATAAATGTGTTGATGTCGAGCATGAAGAGAATTCATTGGATTACCGACCATTGATGAATTTCGTTAACCAATGCGAGGCAAACTCACCATTAATGTCAATGAGTGCCAAGGTACCTAAGTACATCTTGAAAAGTGCGAATAGATGGGATGATGTCGAGCCACTTGCAAGATCTGACGATCAAGGGACATTGATGTATTCCCATGATTTTCAGCGAGAGAACTTGTCATTAATGCATACAAGCCTCAAGGTACTATTAAGGACTCTAGTCTTGGACCTAGATAATGTGTTGATGTCGATAGGCCAAGACTTGTTAGAAGGAAGGCCTTAAGGAATCCTCCATCATCTAACGCGAGCATGAAAGAATAATTTTTAAAAGACTATGTATGAATTTTTTTTTCTGCGGTGGATCGAGTTTATTGACGAATTCCATTAGCCAGAATCGACTTTTAGAGAGGATGTAGATGGTTTTATTTTCTGGGTTTGTGAAAACATGGAAAGGGAAAATATAATGACTGGGAAAAAAAAAAGAGCAGTGAGGGAAAATGAGACGAGGATTTTATTGAATGACTAAATAGAAATGCAATAGCGAAGGTAAAGGGAAATGAGGTGAGTGTTTTATTGACTGAGGAAGCATGGATGCAATGGAGATACTGGCATCTGAAATGCTTGCAAGTGTTGGATCTGATTTACATTAGCATGTGCTCATGCATTGATGTTTCTTTCTTTGTTGCTGATCATCTTCTTGTAAAAGAAATGTAGTCTCTGAGAGAGACACTATTTGCTTGTAGTCATCTGTCTTTCCTCCTAAAACCTGCAAAATAAAACTAGTACTTCTTCTGCAATGGAATGTAAGATTATCAAAAGAGAGAGGTGATCAATCTCTCTGGTTATGACATTTACACAAAAAAAACTGAGAATTGGCACTACTAAAACAAGCTCATGAAGGAAAACCAAAAGAATTTATACCTGTTTCGAAATTAGTGCTTCAAGTTACCTGTTGTGTCTTTTTAGCAATTTCTTTAGTCTTTACTGTTTCAAAAATTGATGATAGTTTTCTCATTATGTAGATATTGTCGAAATATTTCCAACGACGCTTGAATCGTCGAAATCCGATGTTGGAAAAGAAAGTAAGCTAATTTGAAATTTGGGTGAAAGCAATCACAGTTTTAAATTTATGATTGATCGTTAGTTGCGGAGAATGTGCATCGTTCATTAGCTAAAATCTGAAAAGAAAGTTAAGTTAACTGACTTATGCAAATGTCAGTCTTGACATTCAAATCAGCTTGAGTCCTACTACTCAAGGAAAACAAACAATCCCCTACTTATTTTATTGATGCATTTTTTTTTTTTTTTTGCTGCACGGGTATGTTTTAGTGAACCATCACAACAACAAAGAATTTCAATTTGTTTTCAATCATGAAATTCACATCAATTTTGATAACAAATTTTCATGGCAAATAAAGCATACAATATGATTATGACGAGAAAAATAAATAAATAAATAAAAACTATATATATATATATTAAATAAAATAAATAAATAAATAAAACATATATGAAACATTGTATATAAAACATATTTACAAACATTATATATACAACACTATGTATATAAACAACTTTCCAAAAAAAATACACTACATAACATATATATAAAACCAAACCTATAACATTCCATTAAAAAAAATAAAAAAAATAAAACATAACAACACTCTACTAATAAAAAGAAAGCAACGTAACATACATAGAACACTTTATCAAAACATAACATGAACTAAAAACAACACAACTTATCATCAAAATAGTATACAAATTTTGCCATGAAAACGTTGAAAGTGAATATCGTTGAAATGACACATGTGAAATAAATGTTGGAAAGTGAAGAATAAAACTTGGTTTCATACTGGGCAGCGTTGAAATTCCATTTGGTGCAGCACTGAGGTGAGCCACGGATCTGCTGCTGGGAAGATGACCCTTTTTAAGAACCTCGAGAGAACAATAGCTTTGGGCTTTTAAACCACGCCATGGTTTCATGAAACTCCAGAAACATGAAGAGTTTTTTTTTTTATAGAAAATGGGAAAGTTTCTAGTGTCATATATTTTTTTTTCAGCATTAATCCTCGCTAAAATGATGACGTGCCTAAATTGTTTTGATCATAGCATCCTAGTTGACTCTTCATCGAATTTCATATTAGTGATTGCTTCAATAAATTTCCCGAGCGTAGTGATGTGGATTCGATCTCCATATAACACAAAATTCTACCAATTGGTCCATCTATCGTGCCATAAAATCAGGATTTAATGAAAACCATTTTTTCTCACGCAGACATCGAAACAGGGTTCTGAAGAACCTGAAAATTCTCTCTAACGGTTACAAAATCTAGAAAAATGTTTCTGGGTTACCAAATTACCCCCGTTCCTGGAAACACCCATGTCTCGGTTTTTTGAAATTCATCTTCAGTCAACCAAAAAATGTGTTTCAAAAGAACCTATCAAAAAGAGTTGCGTTTTTTCTGGTAATGAAAAACGATTTCTGTTCTAGCAACGAAATGGATGCGGTGGAGAGGTTCAATGGCCCATACATGCATCAAATTTGCGGTTAGTTGGAAGAGGTATTTGCTTTCAATTCGAACTCTATCTTGCCAAAAATGGATGTTTGTCTGATGAATTTGTCCAACGATTTTACAAATTACATTCACATAATCTCAATTTTGTTTGCAGATGTAGAATTTAAACTCTTCATGTGTTGGCTCAGTACTGCAATCTTGATGGGGTTTTTGCTGTTGTGTTTTCTGAGAATCGCCTATCAATTCAATTGCTGTGGTTTTAATTTTTGATTGCAGGTTTTTAAAAGTTGCTTTGATTATGGTGGCGCTATGGTTGAGTGGCTGGGATGGTCAGATGATTTGCAAGCTGTTTGTCAAAACCATGAGGGTCTTCCTTCAATGTTTCCATGATGTGCGTGGACTGTTGGATTCAATTTAATTTTGAATTCTTCTATTGTCGAATCTTCACTACCAAATCTCCTTTATGAATTGAAATACCATACAACACAGGGATTTGAAAATTTATTTGCAAGTTGTATTGAGGGATGAAGTCATGGAGAGATCTCTACATTGGAAGAAAAAAAACAAAAAAACGTTGAGATGTTCAGTTCTTGTATATACAATGTATTTTCTTCATGCCGTGACCCTTCATGGATATGATCTCAAGTTCTTTTGTTGTGATTTCTTGGAGGTTAGTGCTCTCGGCCTCTTTGATTTTATGAAAAGGTTATGTGCTTTGTTTTTATTTGTTGGAAGAGCTTGTGAAAAAGATTAATTCTAATGCATTGAGGATCTCCAAAAACATAAAAGGAAACAATGAAACAAACATTAACTTAGAACATTATAGTAAAATCTCATTCATTTGATAGAGGTTTATTGCAAGAGCTTGAGAAAAAGATTACTACAATGTAGTAAGGATCTCCTATGAAATGCTGAAACAACTTATAACATTACAACTAAATCTCATTCATGAGTTAGAGGTTTATTGGAAGAGCTTTTGAAAGAGATTAATCATAATGTGATAAGGATCTTCTATGAAGCAAAAAAATCAATAACTCACAATATTACAACTTAGTCTCATTCGTGAATTGGAGGTTCATTGGAAAAGCTTTTGAAAGAGACTAACTGCAGTATAATGAGGATATTATTTTTAACTAAATAATAGAAAATGAAATGCTAATAACTCAGAATATCACAATTGCATCCCATTCATTTAATAGAGATGTATTGGAAGAGCTTGAGAAAGAGACTAGCTGTAATATCATGAGGATCCTTTATCTAAGAAAATGACATGAAACATAATGCTAAAAGCTATGATTTCAGAAAGCAATCTAAGGACATATGACAAAACATAATTGAAAATGACTTATCTAGAAAACATGCAAAACCTCCTCGAATAGCAGGGGCCTTCTGCTACCAATTTGGTGAAATTATTCAGCTCCTTAAAGTTGTAATCAAAACAGCATCAAACAAATGAACTTCTTTATTGATAAACTCACAAATCTACATCCCATTCCATCTTAAGTAAGCTTTGTTACAAAACACTCTCTAATCCTTTCTCTTCTTCTCCTATTTTTCACTACCCTTGATAGGAGAAATCTTCTCCTATTTATACAAAAATATGAGAAGTTATCTCATTAATGAGAGTCCATGAGTCTCTCCCTCTATCTCTAGAGTTACAATCAAAATAGGAAATGATAAGACACATGTCTTTTTAGAGTTTCAATACAAATAAGAAATGAGACACATATCTTCTTAGAGTTTCAATACGAAAAGGAAATGAGACACATCTCTTCATGATCCCATGATCTTCTCGACTCAAATTCGAATTTGGTTTTGGGAGGCCACATAAAGGTCTTTTAAAAGCTTCCTTTTGACCTACACATGTCACAAAACTCATAACACATATATAGTTATATGAAACTATGTTAATTTTCTAGTTTCTAATCATAAATTCACTTTAAACGCATAAAATAAATAACTCTGGAAGATAAGGATCCTAACCCATATATTTATGAAAATGGTTACTTAATGTAGGGTTTTAGGTCAGATGGCTATGAAATGAGAGCTGAATGGTTATGACATAATGGAAATATGTATGAATATGGAAAAAAATTTTGAGACTCATACAAATACATCTCTGGAAAATTCAAAGACTTCTGTAGCAAAGAAGGAATTCGAAGAGAACTCATAGCGCCTCATAACCCACAGCAGAATGGGGTCGAGGAGAGAAAGAACATAACGATTGTGGGTGTTGCACGAGCGATGCTGCATGACCAGGGCCTACCGATGCACTTGTGGGTGGAAGCATGCAACACTGTGGTTTATATACAAAACCGTTGTCCTCATAGAGTACTTGGCATGAGTACAGCCGAGGAAGCTTTTACTGGTAAGAAGCTTGATAATTCTCATTTGAAGATTTTTGGCTCACCTGTTTACATTCATGTGACGAAGGATACCAGGAAGAATTTGGAGCCGACTGCAGAAGTTGGGATATTTTTGGGGTACACAAAAACACCCCATAACTATCATGTGTATTTTTCAAACAGTCGGATGACTGTTATGCGACAGGATATAAAATTCAATGAGGTGAAAGCCATGAATTTGTCGCTTGAGAGGAAGCTACACTTGCATGTGGAAGAGGAACTTCTTGTTCTTAAAGATGAGCCTCTGGATATGGATCAGCCACAGAAGGAGATTCATGGAGTGGAAAAGTCCACTCATGCAGAACCAAACATCAGACAAGGCAAGAAGCGTACCACAGAAGCTGAGAGATTGAAGGTGGATGCGGCATAGAATGTAGGAGTCCCTACATCACAACGCAGATAGAGACAGTCACTTGACCGATATACTGGATACATGGATCTTATGAGCAAGTGTATTGTGATAGAGCCATCTTCTTTTGAAGAAGCAGTGCAGGAGCCCACGTGGGTAGATGCCATGGTGGAGGAGTATGACTCCATTGTCAGAAACAATGCTTGGGAGATTGTTCCAAGACCGGTGGGAAAATCAGTTGTAGGATCAAGATCGATCTACAAGGTAAAGAAAGCTACTGATGGGAGCATCGAGAAGTATAAGGCAAGATTTGTTTCTCGGGGCTTCTCACAGATTGAGGGGATTGACTATGAAGAAACCTTTGCACCTGTTGCACGGTATTCTTCCATACGGACCATCCTTGCTCTCTCGGCGCGGATGGATTTCGCACATTCATCAGATGGATGTGAAGACTGCGTTCCTTAATGGGATCATTGAGGAAGAGGTGTACATTGAGCATCCTGAAGGATTTGAGATCTTTAGTAGTGAGTCGCATGTGTGCAAGCTCAAAAGAGCGTTGTATGGGCTGAAACAAGCACCCCATGCTTGGTACACTTGGATCGACAACTATTTCACTGGAATTGGCTTCACCAAGAGTGAGGCGGATGCAAACCTGTACCAGATTGTGGTTGAGGATAAGCTTTTAATCATTGTACTTTATGTTGATGATTTAATACTAACAGGTGATGAGCATTTGATACACTCATGCAAGGCTGATCTTGCAAAGGAGTTTGAGATGAAGGATTTAGGCCTCCTTCATTATTTCCTTGGATTGGAAATATGGCAGCGGGAAGGTGAAGCTGTTTGTGTCTCAAGGCAAGTATGCAAGGGAGATACTGGGTAAGTTTCACATGGAGGGCTGCAAACTCATGGATACTCCTCTTCCAGGAAACTGGAGGAAAGAGAATGCTACATCTGGAGAGGTAGTGGATGCTACTATCTATCGACAGTTAGTGGGTTCACTAATGTATTTAGTGAATACAAGACTGGACATATGCTATGTGGTGAACTAGCTTAGTTAAGAGATGGTTAAGCCTATCAAGATATTTTAGAAGGCGGGCAAGCATGTCTTGAGATACCTGAGGGGCACATCTGAGTATGGCTTGTGGTACAGATAGATGAATGAGCTGAAGTTGCATGGCTTTATGGATGTAGATTGGGTGGGCAGCCTAACGGAAAGAAAGAGCACATCAGGGGGGGATCTTTAGTATCATATCTACAACTGTTTCTTCATACTACAAGAAACAGAGATCCGTGGCACTCAGTTCAATGGAAGTGGAATACATGGAATAAAGTCAAGCTGCATGTGAGGCTATCTGGATGAGAAAGATCTTGGTTGGTTTGTTTTGTTCTCATTTAGATCTGAAAGTGATTCATTGTGATAATCAGAGTTGCAATCATGTGTTTCATGATAGATCTAAGCATATAGATATCTTGTATCATCATATCAAAGATTGTGTGCATCGGAAGATCATGTTGCTTCAATACATTCCTACGGAAGATCAGGATGTAGATATTCTTACAGCGTATCAAGAGAAAATTCAAATACCATAGAGCGAGGTCAAGGTGAATGATAATCCCTATCTTGTTGAGAGGGAGTGTTGAGATTCAACAAGATGACGAGCTTAGTGAAAAGAGTCACCTTCACTAAGTGGGCCGCCAGAGCTTTTTGGCGCAAGTCTATTTTTAGAATATGTCTATTTTTAGACATGATGATCATGTTTCGAGAAGTTGCGGGATGTTATTTGTGGATGGTTGATCAAGTTGGAAAAATAGATGAAATTCTATTTTTGGAATATTGGGCGAAGTCTATTTATAGATTGTCAATCTAAAAATAGATGCATGTCGATTATTATTAGCTCTTAATAATAATCAGACTCTAAACAACAACTTATTCTCTTAGAGCACTTTAGTTCAGTGCACAGATATGGCACAGCAGCTGACAGAAGGAATTACGCTATTCCTGAGGGTTTATTGGAGCTAATGCACGGAGGACTTAGTTAGAACTCAAGTGGCAGAGTTATGACACAGTTGGAAGAAGTAGTTATGGAGTTGTATTTAGTTTAACTTAGTTAGACTCAGTTGAGCTAGTTGTATCTAGTCTAGCTGATTGATACACTAGTGAGAGTGGAGTGAATTAATTATTTAATTAATTCACAAATAATAACTCATTAATCAATTGAACAATACAACAGTTAACTACAATGCATGGCAGTTTCAGTGGAGACCAGTGGAGAGATAGGTGAAAGGGCAAGATATACTATCTGTTGTGAATATAGTGATGCATTTATTGCATCACACACACAGTGGAGATGCCAATGAGGATTGCGCAGTCAAGGATGGAGTAATTTGAATTCATTCAGAGCTATTCTTCAGCAGAGATTGCACAGTGGAGGTAGGCTAGCAGGTGGCAAAGATCGGTGCATGGATTTGCAAGATTGGGCCTGATTAGTGTATGATGATTGTACTGTACTGAGGGCTTGTGATAAGCTTTGTATGTTTGTATGAGACTGTCATATTATCTCCATGTTACGTAATATGTAGTTTGGGTTTTCAGCTTCAGGCTTTCCCAGTTAAAAACTGTGTTATGTGCGATTGAATATTTTTATTTATGCTTTACATGTGTGTGCAATTAAATTTTCCGCAAAAGATTAACAAGTGGAATAGATTCAGTATCTTGCATAAAGTTAAATAGTGTGAGATCAGGTGGATCTCGGACATATGCATGCTTAGTGCATATAATTTCTACACACACAACCCCATTACTACTATGGACATTCTGTAATTGAGAAAATAAATTCTTTCTGTAGGAAAATTAAGGTTCACGACATAGACAATTCAACTAAATGGTGGATGATATATAAAAGGAAATGTAAAAGGGTTGAGAAGGGGTTCGCCATTTATATACCTTGACATGCATTTTTGAAGAAAACATCAAAAATCTATTGCTAGAGAACGAATGTGTTTTCCGTGGGAAGGGTATTTTTTTGTCACTTTTAGTTGGATCTGTTGGACTTCCTTTCAAATGTTTAATAACAAGAATTTTATTATGTTCGAGATTGTGTTTTGGGTACTCTTGTGATCATGGAAAAACTGGCTACTAAATCAAGAACGGTTGGATTGTTTCCAACCCAGCTACAACAACAAAGGGTAAATTGGTATCTTAAAACCTTACAATGGGAATCTTATATTAGATTTCCTTGGTCATTTTTTCTCAAAGTTATTCATGCAACATAGAAGGCCCTATAAGGGTAGCATCAAATGAGAAGGGAATTTTAGCTAACATCAAGGATATGAGGGCCTTAAGAGACATTTTCAATCTTGTGGGAGCTCTGAATACTCATGCAATATAAAAAAAGATGGGTTTATAAAGAATGTTTTTCAATGTTATTAACTCCTTGTAGCTAGTCATAGGGATTTTTTGTGAGGGTTGAGGTAGCATGAGGAAAAAATAGAGGCATAGTTCAAAGGAAGGCTAAAAAATGCCAGTGCTTACATCGGATGATACCGCAATTTCCGTCAGTAGTAATAAAGATTCAAGTGATAAATATAGGGTATAATCACCTAGTCAACTCACAAAAAGAAAATACAATGGCCATCCTAACCCCAATAATGGATTTAGGGCTGAAATAAATTGAGGCCGAGTTCATTATGGAAATGGACCCAGTTCAACTTCCAGTGATGGTATTCCATCACAAAATAGGTAAAATCAATAGTCTGGAGCAATGAGAAGGTAGGGAAGGAAGAATTTTGAGATAAATACAATAGAGCCTACTACAATGGGAGGAATCCTATATCTTATCCTTATAAAAGGGACACTACAAAAGAGAGTGTATTTTGGACAGGGAATGTCAATGAGGTATGCAACCTCGGACATGTTAATTTTTCATCAAGCAACATTGTTCTTTACTTTGATAGTTACATTTTATCATTAACATGTTACATTCACCCCAAATAATTATTCCTTTTCACACACACACACACACACACACACACACATATATATTATTAACCATCAGAATATATAACTATGTAGAAAGAACAACAACAACACCACCATCATCATCATCTAAGCAGCAAAAAGTAAAAGATCAAAGGAAGAGAAGTATGAACACATACAGACACTAGGATTGTTCCGAGACTAGGGGAAAACCATTCCAAATTATTCTTCTTAGATCTTCATTAAATGATTCAGTAGCAAGAGTACAATAATACATAGGTACATATCTTTAATATTTAGAAAAAAAATATCATACACGGACTAAAACCATACCCATACTTCTGCATGAAGGAAAAAATAAATCTGAGAATTGAAATGCACTGACACTCGTTGTAGCAGATTGATGAACACGAATGATACTGAATGAGGATTGAAGATACATCTGTAGTGGAAACAAACATATCTGATCTACATATCAAAATATCTATAATACCAAAACATGGATCTTAAAAATCACCAAGTGATCTCAAATCTTAAGCCCTAAATCTAAATTCAAGAGACTGGCGATGATCACTCTGATGGAACTGTGACTAAACGAATGATGTCTGGAATCATTACATAATCAACTGAAGGTTAACCAAATTTGATTTGCCCAGTAATTCTTTGAGCCATGGCCTTAACACACTCATCCCACGACTTTGGGGCTCTGAGCCTCTACCACAACACTCTGTGCCCATGAATCTACTTTAGATCAACCCGATCTGACCTCTGTGACTAGGTTGCGCCCTAAACAAGCTTAGTCAATGGTTCTAGTGTCCTTGTATATGGGCACAACACACCCAGCCCAAGACTATGCTGACCTAGGCCGCTACCTCAACATTTCCTTCCCACGACTTTTCTTCAGATCACCCATATCTAATGCGTGATCACTTCTGTAATCCCTACCTTTTGCACGAGCTCCTATCGATGGACTTGTGTGAGCCAGAAAAATAAAATACGACCAAAAACGATAAATATCATGGAGAATATCTCATGAGTGAATGTGTGCAATTGAACTTGAGGTCACTCCTATTTATAAATTTGTAAGTGACCACTTGGGGCTTTGACCAGATCAACAAGTGGTTAGGCCGACCTATAAATTAATAAATTAATTCATAGCTAAACTTTTTCTTAGCCAGTTGGGAAAATCTATAGGTCAATTTTGATCCTCTCGAAAAGAGGAATCTAAATAAATTATTATCTTAATCATCTAATCTATCCAATGTAGAATTTGAACTTAGTTGCAAAAATTAACACTCCCTCTCCACTAGGGAGAATGCCACTTTGCAATCTCTACATGTAGTTCTCTGCATCATGGAATCATCACGATTCAACACAATATGCTGATATGTTTTCATCAGTCAATATGACATTTTGATATTCATGCATCATCACATGTCATCACTAAACATCTCTATCATATTGTCGTCATGTTGTAAACCTTTCTCATTACAAATCCTCAATGTACTCTTCATGCTTATTTTTTCTTGTCTCTTCATTGTTCTTGCTTGTATACTGAACATTCTCGGATCTAGAACAATAATTTGTTATCGAAGGGGAGCTTGGGCTACCGCCCTTCATTCATCAGGCTATCATTATGGAATCTTTTCCATTAGGCTATTACCCAGAATATCATCAACATAGAGCATATCAATAGGGAGCACATATCAAACTCTAGCCGCATCGAGGAGTGCATCTCGACCCGAAATCTCATGGGGGAGCTATACCTATACAATCCCATAACTATAAATAAGATACCCATCCACACAGGGGAGATCATCTTCACCCTGGTGTCACATCGGGGAGCTCACTCTCAACCAGGAATCGCATAGGGTTATTTCACTTCGGGGAGCTCACTCTCAACCCGTCCTATTTCCTAATGATCTTCCCATCGATTACCCTGAATATTCATGTGGTAGATCTCCTGCATCATAATATTTCCTGGACAAGATACCCAAATTACCAATAGGTAAGGATCACACGCCTCCAAGCCTTATAAACCATTAGCCAAACAGAGAGGTATTCCCGACATGCCCTGCTTGTGGGTATGATGCCAACTGGGTTATACTCTGCAATGACCAAAAGTGAATGAGATACTTGACTTGTCAAAACGAACAAGGATCACACACATCCCAAGGGTGACATATAGGGGAGAAACTTCTACGACCCTATTTTCTGAGTTCCCTCAACCCCGAGAGCCCTATATATCAATTCCTTGTTCTAGGAGCTCAAACAAAGAGGAAGATTTGGCTTATTTTCCTTGATCAGTGCTACTCTCATCTGGCATATACTGATTCCAGTACCTAAAGGAAATCAAATCAAGTGTTATGTTAGAACATACATAATCATGTAAATCGCAGCAAGATACCAATAACAACAAGATACCATAACCATCCTCCCTCTCATGGAGGTTTCAAACATGCATGGATACTATAATAAACCCCCCTCTCATGGAGGTCATATGGACACTATAATCATCCTCCCTCTCACGTAGGTGTCAATCACAAGCCTCGACTCATCTCAAACATTTGTGCTATCTCAAATGGAGAAATCATAGTCCCAACTATACATATTTTTCATTCTCTGTCATCATCATATACCCATGTCTCATCCAGATCATGTTCGATCAACTCTCTAAGGAGATTCAACATCATGCCTCATAGATAGCCTTGCTAGTAGCATTGTATCCCACCTCGATCATGCTATGAGCTTCTCATCCAAGATATCACAGAAAATCTCATACTAAAGAAACATCCAAATGTTCTTAACAATACTAATACCAAACATCATCAGTTCATTCATGCAGCTACATATCATGGGAGAAATATCTCAACCTTTAAGAGTAGAACAAATAAAATATGTTTGGCGGAAATTATAAGTGAATCATCTCAATCATGAATTGAATCATGTTTTATACACATCATATATGAATGAATGTTAAAAACAGAACATTAATGCTTCAACCAATTAACAGATGCCATATCACCTTCAATCAACATTTTAAATTTAAATAAAAGTGTCCAAGGATTTAAATCACACAAAGACATTTCAACAGTCTTGCAATATGTAATTTCTTTCCCAAATTCAAGAAATCAATTCTTCATGCCATGATACATCATTACGATATTCAAAAGCTATATCTCTCTTACTTATATTTTCAGAGGCTCATCACCTGTCAAGGATAGAATATCAATATTTATAATCAAATCCATAATAAAAAATCAAGGCCATACCTTGGAATTCATTATCCTAACTTCACCAGATAACAGTCACATATAAAAAAAATCTAAATCAAGGAGTTTGCATCACACAAAAATATCTATGATACTAAGGCCTTATCATTCCAACATATCCAGCCTTATTCAAATCAATGTTGTGTCAAGAAAATTGTCTCATTAGAAGTCAGTAAAAACTATTATCACAAACATTGATTTCATAATATCAATTCTTTCAACCAAATACAAGTAGCGCACATATCGATTCTTGACATCATTTCATGTCAAGCTCTCAAGTCTGTCATTTTAATCATGTCATTACCAGGACATTTCCGTAATTAGATGTAAGTGCATAGACATCATGGTTAAGTCATGCATGTTCATACTATGTCACAACAACCATTGTGCTAGGAACGAGGAAGCCAATACAAAACCATACATTTGTATACTCACATACAACATTGAAGGCCACTATTCCCACATAACATAGTCATATGGGAAAATCAACCATCACCAGATAAAATCATGTCAACTCCAATTGTGTAATCATGGTAAGATCTATAGATATAGACATGTCTCAATCATTAAGCATCACATAAAAAATAACAAACATAATTTATCAATATCAAATCCAAAACATGATCCACAATTCTCAAACATAATGACATATCCATATGGATGTATCGACCACTTGCACACACAAGTTTGGTTCAAACATACGAGCTTTATTAGCTGAAAGATCTTACTGGCATCTCCAATACATCTGCAAAACTGACATATTCCAAGTGACCATATGATTTCATTCTTAATTCTAGCAATTTGAGAAATCAATTCACAATGACAAGACAAATCATAGATCCATGTATTTGGCATATAGACTAAATTAATTGTACATAACTTCAATTTTGTGTCTCTCAGGCATAGTCACGTCTATGAGCCTTCATTTTCATTAATGAGGCTCTGACCTCTGCTTTTAATTAATCATTTTTAAAAACTTCATAAATAATATTTCAATAAAAAATATATTTGCTATATGAGAAAGAATCTTTTAGGAGAGAGGTTATCCCTCTAAATGAGAATCCACTTCATTCATGTCATCAATATTTGTTTCATGGAGTGATGCAACAACATATCTGTTAGATCATAAACACATATCTATCATGATCATCAATATCATGTCATCAATATTTCATCAAGGGTTAGACTTGAAAATATCAAGGCAGAAGCTTGACGTGACAACACAATATTATGATCCCAATAAAAATACATCAAGTTAGAGCATTTAATTTCACTGCATGATGTAACCAAAGTTTGTCAAAGATATGAAACATCACACTCATAGATATTCCTTTATCATCATGGTTGCAAATACCATGCATATCATAATCAGTAGGATCAAGTTGGGTTAATCGATAAACCAACAAGGTGCAATCATTCTTTTCTATGAGCTTTCATCATGCTTATCACACACATTTCCATATAAATGAGGCAACCTTTTGTAAGGGATCGAAAATATTTTATGCATATCAAGTGTTAAGAGTACCATCCAATAAAGTCAGAATTGGGATCTAAAAAACAAACATTAAGTTATGCCACTATAACCAAGATTAGTAATCACATCAAGTACTCTTGCAGAATCAAGTAGATCATCATGATCAAACACATTCAATTCTAGGTGCACCATTTCATCATAGGAAACATAAATCCCAATCATTCATATGCATGCATAAGCCATCTGAGAAGTAGACATTCTCAATATACCATAGGGCTTACCTAGCCATCCAATGATGTAGTTGAATCATAACATTAACATATTATACCATGCATGCCTTGCGGTATTACATGTGCACCTTCACATAGGTAGCTTGTAGTGTGCAAGTGCCTCTTACCTTTTTCCAGATCTAGTCGCATTTCTAGATCTAGCCAATTTTCTTGCATTTCCAAAGATCCTCAAGAGGGATGCACTCATCACCTCTAATCATGGAGGTTAGATATATCCAACTACTCAAATATACATGCAGTAAGTAATGAATAGAAACAATAATCATAGAAATCAGATCTATGAGCATAAAAAAGAGTAAGGGTTATAATTCAAGGAGTACTTATCTTCAATGAGAGATGATCCTCTCCCTCTTGAACCAACCTTCAAGATTCATCCATTGATCTAAATGGGAATATTAATGTTTGTTGTGCTCTGATCCAAATCAAAATTTAAAGAAATTTCTTGAGGATGATGAGGTTAACTTCAAGTTTAACATGAGATTCTATGTGTTTTTATGTGTATTTCATGAGAAAATTAACATAAACAAAACACTGAACAACAACATATAACAGCATGAAAATAACCATAAACAGTAACAAAACAACACATGATGAAGGAGTTCACCCCGCTTGGGCTACGTCTTCTTGGTTCAACTTTCAATGGCTTAGACTTCTTCTATTATGCTCAAAAGTGTGATTACATCTGTTTATAATGTTCAAACAACTCTAAAACCTATTCCATCAGCTCCAGAATGCCTAAAAATTCCCGTGTAGCCTCTTTCTGCCTCAAATTTGTCCAACAACGGACTTAGTTATGAATTCCCCAATGCACTATTTGCTGCACATTTTCCCCACAGTCCTGTGTCATCCTACAAATATGCCGGGAATCCAGCTAATTGAGCACCAATTTTGCCGAAAATTGCATGAAATTGTCGTTGTGCTAATTTTCCCAATAAGGTCATAATGCCAAATTTTAAACCATAAAAAATGGTTTTAATACAATTTTTTTTATATTAAAAATGTCAAACGGTTAATCCACTAACCGTTGGCATTATCCACTAGTTGTGGACACATTGGTGGAGTTCAACATTTATTGTCACGGTTAATGGTGGCTAGAAGACCACGATCCCAGTGGTATCGACGGTGGACACATGGCATTGGCATATAGCGGTTACGGTTATGGACCATTGGGGAGGGTGGGGCTAGCCTCCCACCCATGCTCCCACCTCCAGTGGTGACTAGGGCTGTGGCTAGACCCCAGTTGCCTCCCCTCATTGTGCAATATATGTTACAAAAAAACATTATGAAAACCATATTATAGTAAGGAACAACACGTGGGCACAATGGTGAATGCTCTCTTCTTAGTACTTGGAGGTTGTGGGTTCGACCCCCACTCGCTCAGCTCAGACTGAACCCAAAATTTTGGTGGTGCTCGGGCTGCCATGTGGTGGCCCCTGGCTGGGCCACGTGGCAGCCTGTGGTTGGCCACCAAATCCACCAATTAAAATGCACTATTTCAAACCAGTAACTAAGTGCCACTTGGCACGATATTGTTTTCCTACGGAGAACATTGACTAAGTCAACTTTTATAGCCACCCTTCCACGTAGGGATGTCAAATCATCTATACGGGCTGCTGACTGGGCTGTCCTGATTTTTTTTTTTTTAAATTGCATGTTTGAGAAAGTGGAAAGAACAAATTTCTGGGATCATACGGTGTCAGTTTTCCGTGAAACGAGTTATGCTAGATTCAAGATGACAAGATCTACGTGGTCATTTAGGTTCCACACCATTCCAAAAAATTTCACTTTTGAGCATAATTTTGAGCACTTGATCACTCGTCTGCACTGGAAGCTTTTGGACCCCAAAAAATCACTTTCAGTTGTTCAACATATGAGGGTGTAGTTACCTCACCTTTCCAATATCGATCCATTTGGCCTTAGAAGGATTTGTACCTTTGAGCCCCACACGAAGGTATTCTACACTCCCTTGTTTTGATGTCCTTTTTCTTCGATCAATAATTCTGTCTTGTTGAAGCTCATCAAGGTACTCAGGAGAAAAGTCTTCAATATAATGAATCTTAACATGTTCTCCTTCAGATTCAATCAAAGGAGGCTTATACAACCTCAAGTTCTCAACATTAACAACAAAGTAAATTTTCATGTATGAAGGAAAATCTAACTTGAAGGCATTTTCACTAATATTTTCCAAAATTTTGAAAGGACCATAAAGGATTCATTTCAGTTTTTTACCTTCCCCTTGAAGCCTCTCTTTGTTAATGTGAAGCAAAACTTTGTCACCAACTTGGAACTTGCGATCTACACGATGCTTGTTGTGCCTTGACTTGTACTTTCTTTGGCTCTTTTCAAGTTGATCTTGAACTATTTTATGTATCAATTGGATTTGTTCTATGAACTTCTTGGCTTTGTCTATATCACTATGGCCGTCACATTAGGGGAATTTTGAGGTCTAAAATGGGCCTCCTAAGGAAATTATAAAATAATAGTGGAAATAATAAAATAATATTTGATGACATCATCAAATTTTAGAGGCAAAAAAGAAAAAACAACTTTTTGAACTCGTATTTCTAGCTTATCTCCCAAAGTTTTTACTCAAATTTCAAGGGGGAGTACTCATTGGATGAAAAATTTAATTATTTACCCAAGGAGTACCCATGTTTCATACTTTTGATGGACCCTTCTATGCGAAAAATGAGAAATACATGAAAATCGTGATTGCAATCACGCTTTTTCATGTACTTATCATTTTTCATGTAGCAGGGTCCATCGAAAGTATGCAACATGGGTACTCCTTGGATGAGGAGTTAAATTTTGCATCCAACGAGTACTCTCGCTTGAAATTTGAGTAAAAACTTTAGGAGATAAGATGAAAATAGGAGTTGAAAAAGTAGTTTTATTACTTTATTATTTTTTAATATTTTTACCCTTTTACTTAAAAAATGGTGAATCATCCGCCATGGTTGACATCATCATATTGAATCATATTGGTTCTTATAAAGTTTATTTTGGTTGTACAATTTTCTTAGGAGACCCATATTAGACCTCAAAATTCCCCTAATGATAGCAACATCCTTCCCAAAAATGAAATTCAATGGCGATCTAGGCAAGTATCCAAGACATGCCTCAAATGGCGATGTTTGTGTAGATGATTTTTTTCCACGGTTGTAAGCATGTTGAATTTAGTGCAAGTTTCCATCCGAAAACTTAGGATGCTTGATGCAGTATCCTTGAAGAAGATGTATGACTATTCAATTAACCACCTCGGTTTGACCATTTGTTTGTGGATGAAAGGGTGTACTCTTCTTCAACTTGGTATCCATCAAGTCCCACAAACTTGACCAAAAATTCCCAACAAATCGAGAATATTGATCACTAACAATGGATGTGGGCAAACCAAAAGGAACCCAAACATGTTGAAAGAATAAGTTAGTTGTTTGTTCAACTTTGATTTTCTTTTTACATTGAATTAATATACACATCTTGTTGAACCTATCAACAACTACATACAAATAATCATGACCTGTTTTTGACAATGGAAGACCTCCTGTTATCACTCTCAATTTTTCAAATTTGTTTTTAATAGGGTCATCATAAACTTCACCTTGTCTCATTAGGTTAGATCATTCATTTGATGAAAAATTCACTTAATAAAGTTATTATAGGTCATATACACTTCATTATTATTGTCATTAGGGTCATATCCATAATAATCCACCTTGGGTTCACTTTCATAATCATCAAATCGGAAAAATGGCCACCTGTCTATTTTTACAGAATTCTGCAGCAAATATAACTATAAAGGTGAAAATGATGCTTTTTGAGGAGGGTAAGAGGAATTTTGAATCAAGTTTGCTTTATCATCCTTCATCATATAAATTTTTAGAGCTACTGGTAAAATTTTGAAGAAAAAGGAGAATTTTGATTTTTTTACACTTTAGGTGTTTCTGTAGCGCCAACCACACTTCAACCCAAAAAAACTCTGTGAAATTTCTGAAGATGAATTTTTGAAAAAAGAGGTGCTTAAAATTGAAATAAAATCTTGGGAAAATTTTTTATTACCTCTTTAAACCTATCAAATAGATCCATGAAAGAAAAGAGAGCAAAGAGGTGGTGGAAATTGGTAAATTAAATTTGCTACCAAAAATTGCTACGAAACTGCCTTGTTTTCCCCTGTTTTGGTAGCGAGTTGAATATTAAAGGAATTTTTTCTTGAAGTGGTGCATTCAAGGTTATCTTATCACATGTGAAGGTCAAATATGGTCAGGAAGATATTTTCATATAGGTTTGGTCCACAAAGTTGTCCAACTCATCTTCAAATTATCAATTCATCATGGAGGTATTTCATCATGTGTGATGGCAGAAACTCCTTAAAAGTAGGAATACATGTTTAATGAAGACCTCCTAAATTTTTTTAAAGGATAATGGCATCATAAAGTCAAATTTATTGGCAAAAGTGTTTAAACAAAGGCACTACGAAAAGTTGCTACGAAATGAGCGCTACAAAATTTTATGTACATGATTGTTTCATAAGTCAACTTCAAGTTTGATTTATGACGAATTGAAAATGGATTTTGTAAATATGAAAGAGGTTTTTCTTCAAAACAGGTCCATTTACAAAAACCTCTCTCCGTTTCTACAAATCCATCAGGGTTTGGAAATTATACCCTCATCTTTGAAGCCTATTTTTCATAATTTGCACTAACCAGATTTATGAAAAAATTGTAAAATTCGACTTGGAGGAGGTCCAACTCAACATCCACGTGGCATAATGACACAGTCGCACTCTATTACACTCATCAAATTATTTGTTTGTAGTTGATAAGGGTTATTAAATGTATTTTTTGAACTATTAATGAAATAAGAGTCCTTTTTGTATTCAAACTCTGCAAAACAGAAATATCCCTCGGAAGTCTCCAAGTGATGTAATAATTTGAAATAGGTCTATGAGGTGGGAATTCAAAGCTAGAAAGGTGGAAAATCATTTGTATGAGTCTTCACTCTATAAATGATATAGTTTTAGAATTATAAGGGGTGGGATATGTTATGTATGAACTACTATTGTAATATTTGACTATCAATAATATAATTTTGTAGCAGCTTGTTTCAGACCCAATATTCATTGTATGTTCTTATCTATGCTTTTATATCTTATTCATTTTGATATTTATGCAGTGGGTCATGTGTAATCACTTGGAATTCAGTAATATGCTCCAATTTCCTGTACACATGTATTTTTTTGTTTTGTCCTTTACGTGTGATTTGATAGGAATATAAGTTCATTAGCTTCCATGAAATTTGTTGTTTTGTAAATGAGCTTTACAATGAATCCATGCCCAATGGTCATGATTCCTTGCATCATTCACCTACTTTGAACACATAAAAACCCAAAAGAGAAACCATCAAAGTTAGCCATCCGCTTTAAAACTTCATTGAAAATCATTTATTCTTTTTTTGAGAGAGCCCTATCAGACTGGATAGGATAATTTCCAGTTGCAAGTGGTTTGAAAGAGTTACTCCAAGTTGACCATTGAGTCATCCCAATAGGAACTCAATTTGGTGATAACATTTTGGCACCGTTGTCGAGGAACGAAGGTGTAAATTTTCCCTCGGAAGAACGAAAAAGTTTCAGTTCTAAGGTCTGAGAGAAGCAGACACTTAGGCACATATTGGTTGTATTTATTCTCTGGCGACTCCACACATCAAATAATCAATTGTAAGGTGACTCCACTACTTGAAGATCAATAGCTTGATGAAGTTACAAGATGAGTTCCATTGCAAGAATGAATGCCAAGTATGCCCCTATGAATAGGTCTCACATCCCTGGTTTTCCAAATCCTATGCCAAAAGTCAATTGGTTAACTTATCTTCCCATATTTAAAGATGAAAGGAAAGATAATGCTGCTCTTCACTTGGTTAGATTCCATATGCATGTGTGTAGACTTAAGGTTAATTTTGCTGAGGATTGTCTCATGAAGATGTTTATGGTCTCTTTAGAGGGAAAAACATGGTCTTGGTACGAAAGCCTGCCAAATGGTTCTTTACATTCTCTTGCTGATTTCCATGTTGTATTTTATGACATGTATAAAGAATCTCATTCCTCCTTTTTGTTGGTAAAATACTGTTGTAAAAAATTTGTGAGCTTTATTGAATATTTGGAGAATTTTTATGAAGATGATGAGTTTATGAATGAGGAAAATTTAGAGGCCCTTCATGACAATCCCTTTCATCACCAAGAAGAAGGGTTAGCCTCTCTCTTGGATGAAAATGAAACCCAACAGGATTTTATTTATGACAATCATGTTATATCCTTTGAGTTTGATGAAAATTTGCAGCAGAGTTGTCAGTCTTTTGATCATCGAGAATATGAGAATCATTTCAAACAACAAGAGGAAATTCTGGAAGATAATTGCTATAATCCTCAGGTACAGGAATAAATTTATTTTGCATGTCATTCCTTGCATTAGCCTACATCAAATGAGGAAAATTATGAAAATAAAATTTTATACAATCAGATGAGTATGCCTGTTGAATCACATGAAGAATTACCTTTAGAAATTCCTATGGTACATGCTGGAGAAGTTCCTTTTGGAAGTGTCCCAGAGTACTCCAAGTATTTCTTCCTCCCAAATGAAAGTAATAATCAACATATTTTTTATTTTTTATTTGAGAATGGTCGCAAGAGTTATAAAGAGAAATATGAACAAGGAACACCATCAAAGGATCATATTTACTCACACTTTCTTGTTGATCAACAAGAATGCATACTCTCAAAGACCCTTTCACAACTCTCTTGGAATCTTCTATAGAAATGAATTTCAATATGATTTTTAGTTATGTAGAAAAATTCAGATGGTGGAACAAGTTTTCATGTCTCAGGAATGATTTTTTGATCAAAGAAGTGCAATACCCATTCCCATCCAATACTCAACTTCTTGATTGGTTTCATTGGAAGTGAGAGATCACTTGATTCAGCTTTTATGTTGAGCAATTAGAGTAGGATCATTTGTATAAAAATAAGCTTGAATATCAAACATTTTTTCAGTGTCAGTTTTAAATTCAGCATGTGTACTTTTAGTTCTTTAGCAACTATTGGTTTTTCAGTGCTGAGGTTATAGGTCAGAGCAGGTTGCAAGTTTTCATTTTGAAGATGGAAGAAGCCCAAAGAAGATGGCACTGGAACTACTAGTTCTTTGTTGTACTGCACTGGCACACCATCCCCAGTGGAGCCACTGTTATCACTCTCAATTTTTTATTTTTTCTTTTAATAGGCTCATCATAAGCTTCACCTTGTATCATTATGTTAGATCATTCAATTGATGAGAAATTCACTTAATCATGTTATTATAGGTCATAGACACTTCATTATTCTTTTCATTAGGGTCATATCCAAAATAATCCACCTTGGGTTCACTTGCATAGTCATCAAATCGGAAAAATTGCCACCTGTTTGTTTTTATAGAATTTCGCATCAAATATAACTATAAAGGTGAAAATCATGCTTTTTGAGGAGGGTAAGAGGCATTTTGAACCAATTTTTCTTTATCATCCTTCATCATATCAATTTTAAGACCTAATGGTGAAATTTTGAATAAAAAGGAGAATTTTGAATTTTTTACACTTTAGGTGTTTCCACAGCACCAACCAGGCTTGAAGCCCAAAAAACGCTACGAAATTTCTGAAGATGTCTTTTTGAAAAAAAAGTTGTTAAACTTGAAATTAAATCTTGGGAAAAATTTTTATTAGCTCTTTAAAACTATCAAATATATCCATGAAATAAAATAGAGCTAAGAGGTGGTGGAAATTGGTAAATTAAATTTGCTACCAAAAGTTGCTACGAAACTGCCTTGTTTTCCCCTATTTTGGCAGCGAGTTGAATATTGAAGGAATTTTGTCTTGAATTGGTGCATTCAAGGTCAGCTGATCACATGTGGAGGTCAAATATGGCTAGGAAGATATTTTCATACAGGTTTGGTCCACAAAGCTGTCCAACTCATCTTCAAATTATCAATTCATCATGGAGGTATTTCATCATGTGTGATGGCAACAGCTCCTTAAAAGTAGGAATACATGTTTCATGAAGCCCTCCTAACATGTTTTAAAGGCTCATAGCAGCAAAAAATCAAATTTATTGGCAAAAGTGTTTAAAACAAAGGCACTATGAAAAGTTGCTACGAAATGAGCGCTACGAAATTTTCTGTACATTACTGTTTTAGAAGTCAACTTCAAGTTTGATTTCTGACCGAATTAAAAAGGATTTTGGAAATATGAAAGAGGTTTTTATTCAGCACAGGTCCATAGACAAAAAAATTTCTCATTTTTTGCAAATCCATCAGGGTTTGGAAATTATACACTCATCTTTGAAGCCTATTTTTCAGAATTTTCACTAACTTGATTTATGAGAAAAATGTAAAATTCGACTTGGAGGAGGTCCATCTCAGCATTGACGTGGCATAATGACACATCGAAATTCCAGTAAACTTAGAAAATTAGTTGGTTGTAGTTGAAAAGGGTTATTAAATGTATTTGTCGAACTATTAATGTAAGAAGAGTCCTTTTTGTATTCAAACTATGCAAAATAGAAATATCCCTAGGAAGTCTCCAAGTGATGTAATCATGGTTGAAATAGGCCCCTGAGGTGTGAATTTGAAGCTAGAAAGCTAGAAAATCATTTGTATGAGTCCTCACTCTATAAATAAGATATTTTTAGAGTTAGAAGGGGTGGGAGATGTTATGTATGCACTACTATTGTAATCTTTGACTATCAGTAATATACTTTTGCAGCAGCTTGTTTCAGACCCAAGTTTCATTTTATGTTTTTATCTATGCTTGTCTATATTATTCCTTTTGATCTTTATGTAGTGGCTCATGTGTAATTAATTGGAATTTAGTTTTATGCTCCAATTTCATGTACACATGTAGTTTGTTGTTTTGTCCTTTATGTGTGATTTGATAAGAATATAAGTGTCTTGGCTTCCATGACATTTGATTTTTTGTAATTGAGGTTTACAGTGAATCCATGCCCAATGGTAGTGATTCCTTGCATGATTCATCTACTTTGAACACATAAACACCCAAAAAGAAACCATCAGATTTATCCATCTGCTTTAAAAATTCATTTAAAATCATTTATTCTTCTTTTGAGAGAATCCTCTAAGACTAGATAGGCTAATTTCCAGTTGCGAGTGGTTTGAAAGAGTTACTCCAAGTTGACCATTAAGGCGGCCCAACAGGAACTCAATTTGGTGATAACACCTCCTACAAAATCCATAGAAACACTCTTCCATGGACATGAAGGTACAGGAAGTGTGTGTACAATCATAACTTCCTATTGCTAGGCTTAATAATTACACATAATGAACAAATTTTAATGAAACATGACACACTTTCAAGCATGCAAGGTCAATAAAAATACCTTTGAAGATGTGCCACGTTTTTTCTTAAGCCAAAATTCCCAGCAATAAGAGAAGTGTGTGCTTCTCTTATGAAAATCACTCTCTGCCCCTGTGGAATACAAAGCCTGCCCAAATGATACAAAAATTTATTATGTACATGGTAATCCAATTCCTCTACTTGGTTGCCTTGAATCAAGATTGCATAAAAATCTTGAAACTCATTATCATATGCATATTACTCAACATAAATTTCATGCAAAACAGAATTATGCTTGAGTAAATTAGTTTCACTAACAATAGGCCTAGAAAGCATATCAAAAACCTTGTTGGAAATATGTTTCTTATAGTTGATGACCAAGTGGAATGTTTGTAAGAAAACCATCCATCGAAAGTTCCTTGACTACTGCAACTTAGTTTGTGGTTGCAAGTATTGCAATGGTTGGTGGTCGATGTGTATGATGGTTTCCTTTCCCATCAAGTAGTGTTTCGAATTTTTCACACTTTGAACCAACGCATAAAGCTCCTTGCCATAAGTAGGACAGTTAATCACTGGACCATTGAAAATTTCTGAATGACATGAAATGGGCTTACCATGTTGCATAAGGATTGCACCCATAGCATAGTCACTTGCATCAGTTTGAATCTCAAAGGGTTGTCTCAAGTCCGGTAATGCAAGTACTAGGGATGAGCTGATCTTCTCTTCCAAAGAATCCAATGCTTTTTTCTGTTTGCCTCCCTATTGGAAGACCTTTTTCGCACTAGTCAATGCATGCAAAGGAACTGCGATAGAAGATAAGTTAGCAATAAACTTCCTCGAATATTGGGTTTCTCCCAAAAAAAAATTTACCTCAGTGATTATCTTGGGCATTGGCCAATTCACAATGACCTCAACCTTAGAGGGGTCTATCCTCAACTTGCCTCCAACAATATGCCCCACATACACCAAAGAAGTTTTACCAAACTCACATTTTGACATCTTCAAAACCAATTGTTATTTCCTTAATACATCAAGTACTTTTCTTACATGCATGGCATGTTCATCAAGCTATTTATTTAAAATTAAGATATCATCTAAGTAAACAATGAAAAACTCATAAATAAATGGCCTTAGCACATCATTCATCACACGCATGAAGGTAGCAGGAGCATTACATAAACCAAAATGCATAACAAGCCATTCAAACAAACCTTGATTTGTTTTGAAAGTTGTATTCCAAATGTCACCTTCAGTAATTCTAATTTGATGGCAGCCACTCCTTAAGTCCAACTAAGTAAATTAATTTGCATCTTTCAATTGATCAAGTAAATCATATATTCTAGGAAGTGGATAATAGTTCTTTATCCGTAATCTTGTTCAATGCACATAAATCCACACACATGTGCCATGTTCCATCCTTCTTTGGCACCAACATAATAGGTGACCTACATGGTGAAGTACCTGGTCAGATGATCCCTTTGTCCGAAAACTCTTTAATTTTCTTTTTGATTTCAACACTCTCCATCACTGACATCATATACATTCCAATGTTAGGGAGAGGACAATCTTGCTGCAACTATATTTCATGTTCGATTCCCCTCTTGGGAGGTAACCCCTTTGGATCCTAAAACATCTCATTATTTTGATTAACCACTTCAATCAAATCAGATTTAAACTTTGTATCAAAACCTTGAAATGATTCATAATCAACATCATTCTTTGGTTTAATCATAAGAAGCATAAAATTCTTGCTTGAATTCACTAGTCTTTTCATTTACCCTGCATTAACTAATGAAAGATTTAGTTTCTTGCGATAAGCTATCACAATATACTCCACACCATTTTTGAAAAAGTGGTACTTGTTTTCATGGCGGTAGAAGATGGATTTTATATCATAGAGGTAAGGACTAACAAAATTTGTTTTTGAAATATCAAGTGGTACAACATCTAATTCAACCCTGTCAATGAAGTTTGATGTGATTTCAGACCAAAGAATATAGTTTCTTGTAACCTGCAAATTTGTGTTCTTACATATCCAACCCAATGGATATGGTTTATGATGAGGAATGGTTTCAAGATTAAGTTTCTTGACTAAGTCTTCAGGTATCAAATTGGCTTGATACCCACTATCAAATAATGTGTCGATTTTTGTATGTTTTTAAATAACCCTCACATGAAATAATTCAATCCTTGTTTATTCATTTGGAGTAATAGTGTGACAATTTGATGAACTAGTGCTAGAAATGGATTCTTTTCCTTTCATACCCATGGTTGTAATTTTAGTTTCATCACCCGAGTCGAATCCCAAATCTTGTTGAGTGGTTGCTACTATTTTTTGTTTTCCCTTGTTGTTGAATTTCTTGGGCCTCATCTCTGGATGAAGCTTCCAACAACGTTATTCATTGTGACCTTCTTTGGAACAATGTTTGCATGTCACTTTATCTCCTTCCTTTTTAATAGATGCATTTTTATTTCCTTTTCCTTTGAAACCCTTTCCTTTATCTCCACCCTTAAATGGCTTCTTTTTACCCTCTTCTGGAATGTTTTTCCCTCTTTCCTCAAGGTGAGTGGCTTGCACACAAACATCATCTAGACTATTGGGATTGAACACAAGGATAATATGGCTTAGGTAGCTATGTAAACCCCTATATACTTCAGAAAAGTGTCTTGTGAATGCAAATAAACACCTAACATAAGAGCTCTTATTTTAAATTCTTGGGTTTAATCTTGCACACTTTGACCTTTAAGTTGTCTAAAGTTATACCAATTCATGATGGATTTTTGCATATATGCTAGAGGGTAAAATTGTATTTTAATTGTAGCAATGAAATTATACTGAGAGAGTGAGATCTTACCATGTTTTTTAATCTCATCTTGTGTCTTGGATTCCCATTATACTAGTGTTGTACCCTCCAGTCTCAAGGAATCTAGTTGAATATTTGTATTATTATCTTGAGGGTTTTGAATCTTGCAATAGACCTTTAACTGATGAACCCAATTATCAAGGTTCTCTGCACTCAGCACTCACTTCACCATTATACATAGGCAGCTCAAATCTAATATCAAGTTTTAACAAGGGTTGTTTACCAATACCTTTTGAGGTAGGTTGATGAGTATGAGTAAGGGTTGTAGTAGTGGAAGAGGATGAAGATGAAGGTGAAGATGGTGGTGAGGATGATGGTGGATTAGATGGTGTCTTATCACCATTTCATTACCTAGCCCTCCTAGAGAACCCTCTCCTCTTGGAGTCATGTATCTTTCACCCTGAAACCTTGTGTTCCTCTCTTCATAGAAGAACTTCACCATCTCTGTCATGTCAAAGAAAGACTTCCTAAATTCATTATCATCCTCTAACATGTTATCATTTCCTCCTTTATGAGAAATTCTTAATGAAGCTTCTACTGCAATTGGGGGTGAATCTTGTAGTGGAAATTGTTGCAATTGTTCCCTCCTTCTCCTTTCTCCAACTAGAGAACCTGCACCCACAAGCTTACCTTCTCCTCTCTTGAGGTTCAACCTTATAAGAATTTAAAAAATTTCAAAACAAATTAAATCCTCCTTACACAAGTAAACCTAGTGCTCTGATGCCAACTTGATCTGAATGGGAATATTAGTGTTTGTTGTGCTAATATCCAATTCATAATTTATATAAAGTGCTTGAAGATGACGAGGTTAATTGCAAGTTTAACATGATTTTTTATGTGTTTTTAATGTGAATTTCATGAGAAAATTAACATAAACAAAACATTGAACAACAACATCTAATAGACATGAAAATCACCATAAATAGTAACACAACAACACATGATGAAGGAGTTCACCCCGCCTGGGCTACGTCTCCTTGGTCTAGCTTCCAATGGTTTGGACCTCTTCTATTAAGCTCAAAAGTGTAATTAAATGTGTTTGCAATGCTCAAACAACTCTTAAACATGTTCCATCAACTCCAGAATGCCCAAAAAATCTCGTGTAGCTTCTTTCTGACCTGAATTTTTCCAAAAAATGACTTAGTTATGACTTACCCAAGTTTTTACACTATTCTCTCCACATTTTCCCCAAAATCCAGCATCATCCTACAAATTTGCCCAGAATCCAGTTAACTGAGTGCCAATTTCGCTGAAAATTGGGTGAAATTTTTTCCATGCTAATTTTCCCAATAAGGCCTTAATGCCAAATTTTAAACCATAACATATGGTTTTAATAAAAAAATATATACTAAAAACGTCGAACAATTAATCTGCTAACCATCGACATTATCCACTAACTGTGGACACATTAGCGGAGTTTAGTATTTATTATCATGGTTAATAACATCTAGCAAACCATGATCCTAACGATTTTGATGGTGGACACATGATGCTAGAGGATAGCGGTTATGGTTATGGATCGTTGCGGGGGTGCGGGACTAGCCTCCCGCCCATAGTCTCGCCCCCGATGGTGACCAGAGTTGGGGCTAGACTTCGGCCCCCTCCCCCTATTGTGCAATATATGTTACAATAAAACATTATGAAAACCATATTATAGTAAGGAACAACACGTGGGTGCAATGGTGAAGGCTCTCTGCTCGGCACTTGGAGGTCATGGGTTCGACCCCCGCCTGCTTTGCTAAGACTTGACCCAAAATTTTGGTGGCCCTCAGGCTACCACATGGTGGCCCCTGGCTGGGCCACGTGCTAGCCTGTGCTTGGCCGCCAAATCCACTAATTAAAATGTAGCATTGAAAACCAATAACCAAGTTCCACTTGGCACGATCCCATTTTCCTATCGAGACCATTGACCAAGTAAACCTGTAAAGTCACCCTGCCACATAGGCATGCCTATTCAGTTGTAAATACTGTTGACTGGGATGTCCTGCATTTTTTTTTTTAAATTGTGTGTTTGAAAAAGTGGACATAACACGTTTCTGGGATCATATGGTGTCATGTTTCCGTGTAACTAGTTTCGCTAGATTCAGGGCGACGAGATCTACGCGGTCGTTCAGGTTCTAGACCATTCCGACAACTTTCATTTTTTAGCATAATTTTGAGCACTTGATCAACCATAAATCATAAATCAATGTTTTCTTCAATAAAAAACTTTCTCAATACCCAGTGAGTTGTCAAATCAATCCCAAGTACTTTAGCATCTCCTCATAGACCATGCAAGGGTTAAAGGTTTCATATTCCAAATCCCAAGACTTTACCATAAACCAGGGTTTCTCTCAAATCCTTACCCACTAATTTCCAAGGGTTTTCTTCATACCCTAGAATTATTTTAGATATCTACCATCCTCTGCTTTCTTCCATATAATTGTCTCCTTGGGGTTATCCCCATGGCTTTTCTTCAACTAGCTTTGGTACTGCTAGCATTGTATTTTTCCAAGTCTAGTCACCATTGCATTTGTGTCTTTGATCCTCTCTTTCTCCCCTTAGCCCATGGTTGAAGGCCTTTTGGGGTTAAAAATTGTGTCAAAGTTTTTATTATTTTCAAAAAAATCCAAAAGTTTGAGTCCAAGAGTCTCTTTTTTTGTCTTAGAGTAATTAGGGTAAATATACTTCTTACTAAGCCTCTAACTACCTTGTGTAGTTAATGCCATGGATTTAGTTTGAGAGCATTATTTATCCATAATGATATCTTCTTAAATTGAATGGTACAAAATCAAGCATAAAATTTCAAAATCATTTTCTATTTCGAAAATAACAGAAAATTGCTACCTTTCTACAAAGTAGCAATTTTCCCAGAAAATTTGGTTTCAAAAGGCAACACAAAAATTGGTACCTTTCTGTAAAGTAGCAATTTTCTCAGAAATTGTATAAGGAGCTGTCAAGGATAAAACAAGGTGAAAATGTGCTACTCTCTTGAAACGTATTCATTTATAGTTGGAGGTCCACTAAAAAGAGTGTTTTCTATGCTAACTGCGAAATTTAGCCAATATGCCAAGGACGCTACTCATTAAAGAACAAGCTCAAAACTAAAGTACGAGTAGAAGTTAGATGAATTATTTGGCGGAGTGATGTTGAGTTAGCGACTAAAAGTAAATCATTCAGTTTCGTTTCAACTAACTTCACTGAAATCAAGGGCATGCAGAGAGTTTAGGGGTCTACATTCACTGTTTCCCGTAACTATTTTCCCCAAGAAAGCTACCTTTCAAAGCATTCTTCCAGCAGCATTTAGATCTTTTTGGCTTGCCTTTGTTCATTCTTTACAGGTGTTCATCAACATTTGAATAGGGTGTTAGTAAAACAGAATGGGCCAAAATAGTAAAGTAAATCGCTCGAAACCTGCTAATACACGGTTTTTTGACCACCACGCAAAGGCACAATTTTAGGCAGTCGGATGGTACCTTTTTTTGAGAAAATTATCAGGGGAGAATGATGCATTCGCTTGAGCATTCACCGAATCCTTTAACAAAAAGTGAGTCCTGGTGGGGTTTCGAACTTTCGATATATCAGAAGCCATTGACATAGCATGAGCTACCCAGTTTTTTACTTCATGTGAGTCATGGTTTAAGGGAATTTTTTTTTTTGCATAGGATTTAAATGCATATATTAAACCTGAACATGCAGATGTGAATTGTACTCCTACCATCCTTATTTCCTATTTTAAGCCTGAATGGTGGGGAGTTATCACTAAAGTCCGATGCTATATCACATGCGAGGGCATGTTCTCTACAGTTCATTAATATGAAATGATATTTGTATCTCATATTTCGGGCTCTAGACTTATGAACCTCCCTTTTTTTCTTTAAAAATCACTTATGAAAATGTCTCAGAAGATACGATGAACCCTAAATTATTTTCTTCAAAATATTTATCACCAAGGGTTAATTAAAATGTTGGTGGTATATTATTTGAAGAAGACAAGATGCATGTGGGACAAATTTCTAGCAGATGAGGGTTTCAATAGAATTATTTCAATAAGGAAAGTGGGAAGGCTTTCAAGACAAAAGACCCAGGTTTCGACCATTGGGGAAGAATCGAACCCCGCACCTATGCCAACCCCTTTACAAGCTGAACCTATTAGCAAATTGCGTGACCAATCGTCGTCTCCATCGAACATGAAAATATGAAGATCAATATTATTTTGGGCCTATCTACTAATTTATCAACAATTACTAAATTTTCAAGAGGTAGCTCTTTGTTTTGATCATAATAAGATATAAGGATAGGTTGGTTTGGTCTCAAGGGATGAAATTAGGTGGTGATTAATTATATGCTGCTACACTGGTAACTTTTCCTCTTCCCAGCTAAGTGCCATCTAGTGAGTTGTCTTTTAGGTGTCACATTCAGTTAGTAATTGTCGCAATTTTTATGTAGAAAAATCATCCAGGAATCAAGGAGGAATTAGCCACCTCAGCTTGACAAGTTTGACTTTCATATTATCAAGTTCTATTTTTATATTTTTGTAAACCAAATATTGTATGTCGACTGCCTTTTTATTTTCAGATAAACTTTAAATATATTTTATATATTTAGAAAGTTGTAATTAAGTTCCTGCAATAGACTATCTAAAATTGTGGATCTTTGACAGATTACCTTTTTGTATATATATTATGAAAATAAATGAGAAAGAGGTTCCTTAGTTGTTCATCTCTTAGCATCTTGAGTTGCGTACTATTTGAACTTATAACATTCAGATGCACTCTTGAGGATTTATGAATGTTATTGTGTGTATTGTGTACTTTCCTTATGTGTTTCCATGTCTTAAAACTTCATTTCTAGATTGTGATATATATATTGTCTCATGTTTTTGTCAGACTTATGATATAACAGTACATGGTTATCTATTTTTATCAGTCTTATTTTACAAGATTTCTTCATAAGATGTGTCTGGTAAGCCTATTCATAAGCATTCCATGTAACAAAAACCTTTTAGATGTATGATGAGATTCTTATAAGTCTTGTGAAATCCTTCTTTCATTACAAGTCTAAAATCTTTTGTTATCCTTTCATCTAAGTAGTGGAATTCTATCCTATAGACCTAGTGTCCTTTTCATATTCTCCTAACCATTAGATTAAAAAATTATCTTTGCTACTACATCAAACACTAGTACCCCCATATGTGTGAGTGATTTATCTCTTCAAAATCCTTTTTCTAGTGTGTGAGAACTCCAACCACCTTCCAAAACCTAATCCAACTATAAGAAAAGTGTAGAAATTTATTAATACTGATAGTATTATCGGATTCTCCTGATCTAGCAAATTAATCTTATGTTAAATACATAATCCTTCCAATTAATTATCTGTGGAAATTAAATCACCAATTGCAAAACACATGAAGAAAATCAATCGCACATAAGCACAGTTGTTTAATGGGAAAGCTTAAAGCTAAAAACCCCAACTATCATATATTATGTATATCAATGGAATCATGTAACAATCTCATACAAATATTAGTACATCAAGCTCTCAGTACAATATAGAATCGTCACACACTGTCATGCAGAAATTTTCATATCTATGCACCAATTTCTTGCCTCCTGATAGCCTATCTCCACTGCGCAATCCTTGCTGAAGAATACCTTTGAATGAATTCGAATTGGCCTTGCCTTGACTGTGAAATCCTCATTGGCATCTCCAATGTTTGTTAGATGCATTGAATGCATCACTATAGTCACAATTGATAGTCCATCTCACCCTTTCACCTATCTCTCCACTGGGTCTCCACTAGAACTGACATGCAAGTAGTTAATTGTTGTATTTGTCAGTTGCAAGTGAGTTATTAGTTATGAATTAATTAAATAATTAATTCACTAAACTCTCACTAGTGTATCTTCAGTTAGAACTAGATACAACTAGCACAACTGAGTTTAACTCACTTAACTGAGTTAAACTAAATAACAACTCCCATAGCTATTCTTCCAACTCTGTCACAACTTTTCCACTTTAGTTCTAACTGAGTCCTCCATGCATGAGTCACCAACCACCCTAGGAATTGCATAATTCCTTCAGCCCACTGATTTTCCAAATCTATTCATTGAAATAAAGTGCTCCAAGAGAATAAGTTGATATTTATTGTCGGATTATTATTAGGGGCTAATAATAATCGACATGTATCTATTTTTAGATTGACGATCTATAAATAGACTTCGCCCAATATTCTAAAAATATAATTTCATCTATTTTTCAGATTTGACCAACCATCTAGAAATAACATCCTGCAACTTATAGAATATGCTCACCATGTCTAAAAATAGACATACACCTAAAAATAGCCTGCGGGCCCCACTTAGTGCAGGTGCTTGATTTTCACTAAGCTCATCATCTTGTTGAATCTCAACACTCCCTCTCAACAAGATATGGATTATCCTTCACCCCGATCCTACCTCTATGGTATTCAAATTTTCTCCTGCTGAGTGCCTTCGTCAGAATATCTGCATCTTGATCTTCTGTAGGAATGTATTGAAGCAACATGATCTTCCGTATCTCTGATACGATGATACCAGATATCTATATGCTTAGATCTATCATAAAACACAAGATTAATCGAGAGTTTAATGCAACTCTGATTATCACAATGTATCACTGTAGGATCTAAATGAGAACCGAACAAACTGACCAGGATCTTCCTCATCCAGATAGCCTCACATGAAGCTTGACTTTCTGCCATGTATTCTGTTTCCGCTGAACTGAATGCCAAAGATATTTGTTTCCTGCTATACCAAGAAACTGCTGTAGATCCGATACTAAAAACCTCTCCTGATGTGATCTTTTTGTCCGTTGTGCTGCCTACGCAATCTGCATCCGTGAATCCATGGAACTTCACCTCATCTGTCTGTCTATACCATAAGCCATACTCAGATGTGCCCCTAAGATACCTCAGGACATTCTTGCCTACCTTCCAAAATAGCTTGGTAGGCTTAACCATCGCTTGACTAAGCTGGTTCACCACATAGCATATGTCCAGTATTGTATTAACTAAATACATGAGCGAACCCACCAACTATCGATAAACAATGGCATCCACTATCTCTTTGGAAGTAGCATCCTATTTCCTCCCATTTCCTGGAAGAGGAGTATCCATGGGCTTGTAGTCCTCCATGTGAAACTTACCAAGTATCTCTCGAGCATACTTGCCTTGAGACATAAACAGTTCACCTTCTTGCTGCCATTTTTCAAATCCAAGGAAATAATGAAGGAGACCCAAATCTTTCATCTCAAACTCCTTTGCCAGATCTGCCTTGCATGAGTGTATCGACTGCTCATCACCCGTTAGTATTAAATTATCAACATAAAGAACAATGATTAAAAGCATACCCTCCACCACAATTTGGTATAGGTTTGCATCCGCCTCACTCTTGGTGAAACCAAGTCTAGTGAAATAGTTGTCGATCCCTGTGTACCAAGCACGTGGTGCTTGCTTCAACCCATACAACGCTCTTTTGAGTCTGCACACATGTGACTCGCTGCTAAATATCTCAAATTATTTAGGCTGCTCAATATACACCTCTTCCTCAATGATCCCATTAAGGAACACCGTCTTCACATCTATCTGATGGATGTGCCAACCCATCTGCACTAAGAGAGAAAGGATTTTCCTTATGTAAGAATACTGTGCGACAGGTGCAAAGGTTTCTTCATAATAAATCCCCTCTATTTGTGAGAAGCCCCAGGCAACAAATCTTGCCCTATACTTCTCGATGCTCCCATCAACAGCTTGCTTTACCTTGTAAATTCATCTTGAACCTACCACTAATTTACCCACCAGCCTTGGAACAATATCCCAAGCACTATTTCTAACAATGGAGTCATACTCCTCCACCATGGCATCTACCCATGTGGGCTCCTGCGCTGCTTCTTCAAAAGAAGATGGCTCTGTCACGATACACTTGCTCATAAGAGCCATGTATCCAGTAAATCAGTTAGGTGACTATCTCTATTTGCGCTGTGATGTAGGAAATCCTACATTCTGTGCCACATCAAGCTTCAGTCTCTCAGCTTCTGTGGTATGCCTTCTTCCTGTTCTGATGTTTGGTTCTGCATGAATGGACTCCTCCACTCCATGAATCTCCTCCTGTCGCTGATCCGCATCTAGAGGCTCATCTTTGGGAGCAAGTAGCTCCTCCTCTGCATGCAAGTGTAGCTCCCTCTCAAGCGACAACTTCATGGCCTTCACCTCATTGAATTTTATATCCCATCGTACCACAGTCATTCTATTGTTTGGAAAATACACACGATAATTATTGGGTGTTTCTGTGTACCCCAAAAACATCCCAACTTCTGCAGTCAGCTCTAGCTTCTTCCTGGCGTAATTTATCACATGAATGTAAATATATGAGCCAAAAATCTTCAAATGAGAAATATAAGGCTTCTTACCAGTAAAAGCTTCTTCAGGTGTACTCATGCCAAGTACTCTATGAGGACAATGGTTTTGCACATAAAATGTAGTGTTTCATGCTTCTGCCCATAAGTGCATTGGTAGGCCCTGGTCATGTAGCATAGCTTGTGCAACACCCATGATTATTATGTTATTCCTCTCTGCGACCCCATTCTATTGTGGGTTATGAGGCACTATGAGTTCTCTTCAAATTCCTTCTTTGCTACAGAAGTATTTGAATTTGTTCGAGATATATTCACCACCATTATCAGTTCGTAGAGCCTTCACTTGCTTCCCCGAATCCTTCTCCACCAATTCTTTACACTCACAGAACTTTGAGATTGTTTCACTCTTCTTCTGCATGAATAAGATCCAGAATCTATGAGAATAGTCATCAACAAAAATAACATAATACATGTGTTTTTCTATTGAAGCAACTAAGAAAGGTCCACACACGTTTATGTGAATTCTCTCTGAGATCACAGAAGCACGATTCTCCTTCTTATGAAAGGTGGTATTCACAAACTTACCCATAGTATATCCCTTGCACTGATATTACTGTGCAACAGTACCCTTGGGAATTCCAATAGAAATTTGCTGCAAAATCTTCAAGGCGCCATGGTGAAGATGGCTCAATATCCTATGCCATAATTCGCCCTCATCCCAGCTCACCACTTCTTCTGCTTTGCCCATCATTTCAGCACAACCATCTACCTCTAGCCTGTAGAGATTATTAACTTGAATCCCTATCCTCTTGTTTTGACCCATTTTTTTATGTTGCAGGAAATATTTTCCCTCGCTGAAAACAACGTCATAACCTTTGTCCTCCAACATTGCGACCAAGACCAAGTTCTTCTTCAGACCTGGAACATGCATAAAATCTTTCAACAGAAATGGTTTACCTGAATCCCTCTCAAAGGTAATGTTTCCAATGTTGATTGGACTGTATCTACCATTGTCGCCCATCTCTATATGCATTTGGAGATCCTTCTCCTCCAAGTCACTAAACAACTCCTTGTCTCTTGTTATATGGAAGTAAGCACCACTATCAAGATACCACACCAATCCCATTGCACTTGAAACCAAGCATGCGATTCAGGAGAAATCAAGTTCAAATTGTGAGGCTAAGGCCTCACTAGCTGCAGCTCCAACAACCTACTTGTTCTTCTTTTTCTATGGGCAGTTAGTGGCGATATGCCCATGTTCGTGATAGTGAAAACACTTCACCTTGGACAAATCTAGCTTGTTTCCTTTAGCCTCAGATTTTGGATGGGACTTCTTCTCCTTCGCTTTCCTTTATTTGGCAGCCAAAGTTAAATTCTATTCATCATAATTCTTTGATGAAGATCCATCCCTGGTATTCTGCCTTATCTCCTCCTGCACAAGATCTGACCAAAGTCACTCCCAATATGACAGTTTCTCCTGACCATTGACAGAGTCTTCGTAGCTGTGCCAAATATTTGGAATCCCAAGGAGAGCCAAGATCACATGGTCATCATCCGTAACTGTAATTCCCAAACTCCCCAACTCATCCCTACATTGGAAAAACTTCGTGAGATATTTTAGAATACTATCACCCTTCTCCATTTTTATTTTTCAGAGCTTATATTTCATCGCCAGCTTCTTATGGTTGCTGCTGCTTTGGAAAAGATCTGTCAAAGCCTTCAAAATTGCAAATTGAGTGGCTTTCACATGAAGGCTTGACACAATATGGTCTTTCACACCTTCCAACAGAATTCTTCTTGTCTTCGCTACCTTCTTTTGCCATGCGTCAAGTAATGTAGCATCGCTAGAAGTAGGCTTAGGAACATCGCTATCGATGAACTCCTTTAGTCCATTATCTTCAAGCACTGTCTCCATCCTGTCCTTCCAGGCTATGTAGTTTGAGCTACCCTCAAGGGCATACTACAACCACAACCCATTGAAAGCCATTTCAATGAATACTCAACTGTTGCACCAAGAAATTTCTGCAACAAATTCGAATTGTCCACTAGCACAAAACTCAGCACCTATTCACTATTGCAATCTCCAATGATTAACACAGCTCTGATACCATGTATAAATTTATTAATAATGATAGTATTATTGGATTCTCCTGATATAACAAATTAATCTGATGTTAAATACATAATCCTTCCACTTAATTCTTCGCGGAAATTAAATCGCCAATTTCAAAACACATGAAGAAAATCAATCGCACATAAACATAGTTGTTTAATGGGAAAGCTTAAAGATAAAAACCCCAAATATCATATATTATGTATATCAATGGAATCATGTAACAATCTCATACAAATTTTAGTACATCAAGCTCTCAGTACAATATAGAATCATCACACACTGTCATGCAGAAATTTGCATATCTATGCACCAATTTCTTTCCTCCTGACAACCTGCCTCCACTGCTCAATCCATATTGAAGAAGACCTCTGAATGAATTCAAATTGGCCTTGCCTTGAATACACAATACTCATTGGCATCTCCAATGTGTGTCAGATGCATTGAATGCATCACTATAGTCACAACAGATAGTCCATCTCACCCTTTCACCTATCTCTCCACTGGGTCTCCACTAGAACTGACATGCAAGTAGTCAATTGTTGTATTTTTTTAGTTGCAAGTGAGTTATTATTTAGGAATTAATTAACTAATTAATTCACTAAACTCTCACTAGTGTATCTTCAGTTAGAACTAGATACAACTAGCACAACTGAGTTTAACTCACTTAACTGAGTTAAACTAAATAACAACTCTCATAACTACTCTTCCAACTCTGTTACAACTCTTCCACTTCAGTTATAACTGAGTCCTCCATGCATAAGTCACCAACCACCCTAGGAATTGCGTAATTCCTTCAGCCCACTGATTTTCCAAATCTGTTCACTAAAATAAAGTGCTCCAAGAGAATAAGTTGACATTTATTGTCAGATTATTATTAAGGGCTAATAATAATCGACATGCATCTCTTTTGGATTGATGATCTATAAATAGACTTCACCCAATATTCTAAAAATAGAATTTCATCTATTTTTCACATTTGACCAACCATCTACAAATATCATCCTGCAACTTATAGAATATGCTCACCATGTCTAAAAATAGACATACACCTAAAAATAGCTTGCGGGCCCCACTTAGTGAAGTGCTTAATTTTCACTAAGCTCATCATCTTGTTGAATCTCAACAAAAATCCCTTGAGCTTAAGGTGTGCCTGGTCAAGCACTTGATACAATCCAAGTGTTGATTCTAGCTCTAACAGGTACCATGCTAATTTTTCATAAAGCAACATTGTTCATTACTTTGATAGTTACATTTCATCATTAACATGTTACAGTCACCCAAATAATTATTCCTTGGTACATATTTGTATTATTAACCATCATAATATATAACTATGTAGAAAGAAAAACATCATCATCATCATCTAAGCAGTAGAAACTAAAAGATCAAAAGGAAGAGAAGCATGAACACATAGAGACACCAAGATTGGTTCGAGACCAGGGAAAAACCCACTATGGGGAAAACCCTTGCAATTATTCTTCTTAGATATTCATCAAATTATTCAGCAATAAGAGTAAAATGATCCATAGGTACATATTTTTATGATGAAGAAAAAAATAGCATACAAGCACTAAAACCAAACCCATACTTCTGCATGAAGGAAAAACTGAATCTAAGAACTGAAATGCACTAACACTGGTTGTAGGAGACTGATGAACACGAATAATACTGAATGAGGACTCAAGATACATCTGTAGCAGAAAAAAATAGATATGATCTATAGATTAGTAAATACATAATACCAAAACATAGATATGAACAATCACCAAGTGATATCATCTCTAAAGCCCCATATGTGAATGCAAGAGACTGTCAATGATCACTCTAATGCAACTGTGACTGAACCACTGATGTCTAAAAGCATTGCACAATCCATTGAAGGCAGACCAAATTAGATATGTCTAGTAATTATCTGAGTTGCGGCCTTAACACGTTCATCTCATGGCTTTGGGGCTCTCAGTCGCTATCGCAACACTTTTTTCCCGTGGCTCTGCTTCAAATCAACCATATCTGACCTCTGTGACTAGGCCACACCCTCAACAAACTTAGCCAACAGTTATGGGGTCCTTGGTCGTTGGAACAACACATAGGGCTCACTCATATTGAAAAGAGGATTTGGCAAGATAGTTCGAGATGAAAGACATGGGGCTCATGCATTATTTCATTTGTTTGGAATTTTTGAAAGGAGATTGGGAACTATTTGTCTCTTAGGGAAAGTATGTCGATGAGATACTAAAGTAGTTTCACATGGAGAGAAAAAAACCCATGGAAACTCCTCTAGCATGAAATTCGAGGAAGGAACATGCTACTTTAGGTGAAGTGGTAGAGGCTACCATTTACGAGAAACTTTTGGGATCACTTATGTACTTGATGAAAACATGACTAGACATTTTTATGCAGCTAACCAACTTAGTCAATCAATGGTTAATCCAACCGAAATGTATTGGAAAGAAACCAAACATGTGTCAAGAATATACCTCAAAGACACCACTCAGATTGGTATTTGGTATATACAGACAGAGGGAGTGAAGCTGCAAGGATTCATAGATGTATATTGGGTGGGGAGTCCATCAGAAAGTAAGGACACATTAGGGGGAATATTCAGTATTGGGTCAGTAGAAGTTTCCTGGTACAGTAGGAAGTAGAGATCAATTGCACTTGGTTGAGTAAAAGCAGAGTACATGGCTGCTAGTCAAGTAGCTTGTGAGGTTATCTGGATGAGGAAGATACTTTTTGGGTTATTTAGTTAGTATATGGATCCTACAGTGATTTATTGTGACAATCAAAGTTGCATCAAACTCTCTGAGAATCCTATTTTCCATGGTCGGTCCAAGCATATCAACATCTGTTACCACCATTAACGACATTGTGTGGAGACGCAAATCATGTTGCTAGAGTACATTCCTACAGAGTATCAAGATGCAGATATCTTTAATAAGACACTATGAAGAGGAAAATTCAAGTTCCATATAGTAAGGATTGGGGTATATGATAATCTCTTTCTTGCTAAGAGGGAGTGTTAAAAATGGCACCAAGAATGATTCTAATTTAATTTTCCCTTGAATTATATTAGAAGAAAATTGTAATTCCACATCACATGACAACTTGTATGAGTTAAATAAGTTATTTTAACTTATTTAGTTTAGTTAATTTGAGTTGAGGGTCTAACTTGAGTCATGTAGAGTGGCTCATACTTTTTGGGAGCCCTGGTTGAGTTTATTTTGAGATGTAATTAATTAATTCAGTTAAATTGAGTTAAAGTCAGTTAAAATAATTCCAACTATTGGCAGAACTAGTAAGAGGTATAGAAATGGAGTGCATATTCAATGTTCAACCAGTTAACTAATAAATCAACCATAAATAACTCATGCATGTGTGATCTATGTGTTATACAATTGATATTACAGTTCACGGGAAGTGTAATATCATTTGTATAATCATGCAAATTGTACAATTGGTGGATGTAGTTAGAGGAAGGCCTATGATGGTTTGCACAATTATGGATGAGGAATTTCCATAGATAATAGGGGATAATTCCCAAGGAAACAACACAAGGAAATAGGGACTTGGGAAAGTAGAAATTGGTTAAGTATAGGAAAATTCTTGTCTAGGAAACAATGAGATAGATACAGATAGTGCATAGGTTTCTTAGGCTTGAGAAAAGCATTGTAATCTTCTCATATTTTTCTGAATAATGTATATATAGATAGCAGGGGTTTTTAGCTATGGATTTCCCCAGGAAATCATCGTGTAATGTGTTGATTGAATTATTTCTCTTTTATTGTTCATGATCTTGAGATCATTTAATTGTTTCTACGGTTGGTAGAGTAGATTCAATTTTATTGTTTTTGTAAATTACAATTAGCAGTTTGAATCTACAGGGACTTTATACACTTAGATAGTGTTACATCTACTCAATGACTTGAGATTTCCTAACACATTTATTTCTAATTTTATACTTTATTCCTGGTTATGGTTCAATGCTTTCAAATATAGAATAAGAGGGACATAATTAAAATGATAAAACTAAAATACACATACATGAAAAATAAAATTTCAATTTGGAAATGTGAGTGGAATACATTTATGTTTTTCCTCAGAGTAAGAAATTCAATTATAAAAAAACCTCTCAAAAAATTACCTATAAATCATGAAGATACAAATTCCATGGGATTTTTTCTTGGATGAATATCACTAATTATATGAAGGCACACACTTTCAAAGAGATACCTTATTCAAATTTCACATGGCACTACTCATGGTGTGCTAATATGTGGAATTGAATATTGAAAATATATTATATTTCATGTTTATAACTATTGCTATTTATACTCTCTTACAACATTTATTTACACCCTTTGGACATAGGTTAAATCATGGTAAGAAGGAAGAAAATTTATCTCTTGAAACAATTAAACAAAGTCACTTTTATAGAACATTAAAATCTATGGATCTTAAGTCATTGACTATGATAGGTGGATCTATTTACTTTTTCAATCTAAATTTGGATTTTAAGTGCATATGTGTTAATATCATGTGAATTCCATTGACAAGTATTTTGCAGAAGCTTCACATTAATATCATAACATGTATAATATATTGTATATTGGATATTTTTCATTGTATCTTCCGAAACTACAATGCGATGTCGAGGAAAATCATTTTCAACCCCATTTTAGTAGAATTTTAAATGTGAGGTTGAGGGGTGTAAATTTGGTGTGATGGGTTAGGATTCATATATGAACAGGTAAGCATATGATTTAAATAAAAAAACGTGAGAAAATATAACTCACATTTCACAGGAGCCCAAATAGCATAGAGAAATCGGTGATAAGGTGTTTTGTTAAGGCACACCATGGTGAAAAGGTCGCCGATTTGATACCTCATAGGAACAAATCAATCCATGAGCATTTGTTGGTGTTGCCAAGGCTAGGTGTGATTTTTCCAGGTTTTTCTTATAGTTTATATTTTCTTGGGTCGAAGTTTCTGAAGCCACAAGTTAGTCATCTTGATTTTTGAAGAAAATATCAAAAGAAAAAAAAAACTCACATTTCATACAATGTATGATATAATGGAGGAAATCAATTTATTTATAAACCTAGTACTTAGAGTGGGATCACAAAGTGTATTTTGGATGTTAACTATTCTCTCTTAGAGATTGATTCAATAGATAAAAAAAAATTCTCAATGTATCCACCCCATCCACAAGAAACAAGTTTGATCAAATGAGATTTTGTAAAAGAATGTTATCATTATGGGGAAACACAAATTGGTAAATAAATAAAGTGAAAAAAATAAGAAAAACACACATTAGTAAATTTAATATGAAGACAAAGTAGCTAGGAAACAATATTTTAAATCTAATGGTAATGGGAATTAGTTGAATGATTAAACATTTTCGTAGTGGCCATTCATGGTATTGTTTTTTTTCATTGATATAACGATAAAATATACCTAGATCATTTACTATAGCTTTCAATGATGGAATATTCCATAGATGCAAAGGGAGATTAGGAAGCCTTACCCAAACTAGAGTGGTATAAATTTTAGTTCAAAAGGGGTGAAAAGAGGGGAACCATGGTTGCATAGACAACCACGCACTTTCCCAAAACCATAAACCAGAACCAAATATCAACTCATAATATTAAAATTTATCATATACTAATACAAAAAAACTCTATGGCCAAAGAAAATATATTTCGCTCATCTGAAGTTAGCGGTTTTCAATGCTCAAAATCAAGGAGAGAATATCTACTAAATATGGCCATAAACCATTAAATATGCATATCAAGCAAAACTATGAGAACAAATTTTCATCCCTAAATGCTTCATCCCCAAAAGGAACCTAAAAGAAAAGGGGCTTCATGAACTTATGTCCTTAACAAAATAATGTCAATTGCACATTTCAAAACATCATGAAAAGCCAAGGGAAACCAAGTTTTACATGAGCCCTCTGGGAGTAAGGAAGGAATGACACTCCTTTCAACATGTTCTAAAGAAAAGGGTGTATTCAAACTATTTTCCATGAATCTAGAGGATGGAGCAACACACTTCGCAACAATATTTCCTGTAGCGAAGGGAAAAACTGGGTTTTTCACCATGGAGAAGGGTGAGTTCAATGTTCATCCCCTTAGATAAGTACATGATCTCAAATATATCCACTTAGGAAGGTAATGTTGAGGAAATTAGCATAATAGAGGATGAATTCACATAAGAGTTCAAGTTTCTAGTTTCCATGCAAGTTGGAAATTCCATGAGTAGACAGGGGTCTTCGATAGATAAAAAGGAGTGAGATGGTAATGTGGAGGAAGAGTTATCCACCATATACAAATATTTGAGAGAGAGGGATGAGAAGTGATCACCAAGGGGAAAACCTATTTTTCGCAATAGATAATCCCCACTCCAACACTAACACATCATTTTTTCACTCCTCATATAATTTATGCTATGTGATGTAAATTGTGTAACATTTTTTTTTATTTTTTTTTGGGAATCATGTGCATCTACCTCAGGCCCTACCCCCTCATAATTTTTTCCAATTGAATTTTCTTATTCCAATGTTTGAGGTTCATGTGACCCTCCATCACATGGGTTACATATCACAAAATACTGTTCAAGAAATGTCACATAGCATGCCCATTTCCCATATCATTTTTTTATTAATTTATCAATATGACACATGCAGCATTACCAATGCCAATTCAACACTAATTATTTAAGAAAATGTTTACTAATTAGTATGACCCATGTGCACCACTATGCTTACATATTTTACTTAATCTTGTCATTATATTTCTTTCCCATGCCACTTGACCCTGAGATCATGTATTCTTAAACTGATCATTTTTCTTCAAAATGAACCGCAATGCCTTTAATGTATCATTCATATTGAACTTGAGTTTCAATATGTATTTATTTGTATTTTTCAATGGATTACAATTCCACCATTTGGGTTAAGAGAGAAATTTTTACATTGAATATCTTTGTTGCTTAGAATTAATTTGAGCCATGAAAATTCCATATAGTAAAAGTGGTACAAAAATGGAGAAACATCCTTTGTCGCAAGTGATTATTTGACTTATTCATAGTGATGGAGGATTGCATTGTACTTGTCATCATGTCTTTTTTGCAATGTACATACATTCGTATTGTTCCAAAACACATAATCAATTATCTCTCAAGAGATCCAATGCAGGAATATATAATAGGGAAATATAGATTATTGATCCAATATAAAAAACACCCACTTAGCTATGTATAGTGAATCATACTTATATTTTTGTTTGTAAAAAATTTCATTATTAAGTGATTGTCAAGGGACTTATGATTTTGCACTTTTAACTCTACGTGCAAGAGGATTTTTATGTTGCTAGAAATATGAGGGTAGTTGATTTTCCCTTGCATTTTTTTGAGTGAAAATGAAATTGGTTGATTGGAAATAACGTGTTTTTTTCAAGAAAGGTTTTGCGGTGGCATTTATAAGTAACAATAGTCGCAAAAAAAATCGTAAGGTAACACATGGGCCAAGATGAAAACTAGGAAAAATGAATAGGTCATTGTAAACCATCAAAAACCAATGCATGAAGCAATATTATAGCTACCAAGAATGGATGAATGACCAAGTAGGAAATTGAAGTAATCCAATACAAATTGGCTACCTTGATTGTGAAAAATCACATCAAGACATACACTCTACATAGGGGAAATGGTTTACAATGTAATCAAGCAAGCTAGAAGGATACACGTGGAAGGGTTGGTTGTAATTAATTGATGAAATTAATATTATTTCAACCTTACTTGTAGGTAATAATGGCTTGGAGAAGACCTATG